>QTSX02000839.1:0-160844 GCA_014839935.2 Entomophthora muscae | reverse complement strand
ACAACAGCCCTGCCAATATTGAGACCTGAGAAAAAATATGCAGAGGCTTACATCACACTCACATATAAAGTAACACTTCAAATTCTGTTATATTGAAAATAAGTTTTTGTGTTGTCTATGCATAATTCATATTTTCATGTCCCCAGAGGTGCTAAAGACAGAGTATCTTGGAGTGCTTCAGTCTGCACCACAGCTTATTCAATGGTGGCTCTCCTTGGTCCAAAAAGGATTGAGATGTATCAAATTATCAAGGGATCATAATTGTAGGACCTTCCTATCATTTCCCTGATTGATAAAAGATCATCTTAGGCACACTAGCCAGGGGTTCACCAACATTATTGTACTGGATGATGTTGGGCTCCACAAGGCAACAGATATCCCAGAGGAATTTTCAACAATTGAGACAGGAGTGACAATTGGCTCACAAAATTGGCCATAGCACATATGTGATCCTTATTTCTTCCTTGATATTCATCATTAATAAAACCAATCAAGGAGGTCTTTGGGTGGTTCAAGCAAGTTGTTAAAAAGGGACACCCTCTAGGTTTGAGGGAATGTTTGATTTGCTTCAGGTGGGTTCCATACCCTTCTAGCTGATACTGTCATAAAGTTTTACCCACATTCTGAATCATATATTCCTCTGTGCCTTGGCAACCAGCTAATCAATTAAAAGGTTTTTTCTATTCCTCATCTTATCAGTAGTTTATATATTTTACCAAACACTATTATTTTTTAGTTTTTTTTTTAAAATTTATTGATGTTTATTTTATATTTAAAGGCTGCCAGTCAAATAGTCTAAAAATGCACTGCAATTGACACACAGATTATGTTTCTTATTTTATTTCAGGTCTCTTTATTATGACCCGTGGTGGCTATCCAAACATTTGATCATGAAGTAATTTTTTCCATCTACATCCCTCCTGTCAAACTAGTATAAGAGCAAACCAAATAAGTAAAGATTTGAGTTCTCAGACTATATGGTGTTATTTTTATTAAGCAATATAATTTAATATGAAATATAAATACATGTTGTATTTATAGATTTTTTATAGCATATTTTTTACTTCAAGCCGTTTAAAATTTTGATTATTGTATAAAAGATAAAGAATTCCAATAAAATAGAAGGCTATAATACACTGGGGAGGATGTTTATTATTTTTGTTCATGGTAGGTGCTCCTGTATGCCACCAACTGGCAATGAAGGTGGCATACAATTCCACCAACACACTATAGATGGCGGATACATTACAATTGAAATATCCTTGTTGGCTAAAAAAATGGAGATAGTGGGGTGGAGTTCAGGAGAAGCTTCTCAGAAAAAGCTGTAAACCCATAGATGCCAGCCAGGGCCTGAGCGTCCCAGATCACAGGTCCACCAAAGTATGACCCAGGGCAACCTTCTTGCCGTCCAGGGATAGCCTGGCTCTGTCAATTCCAAGTGGTACCTGTGACTATACAACAGTCACTTTTGATATTTAGCCAAATAAATACTTCAAGATATATACAGTAGTTTTAAAATCTATGGTGACAAAAAATTGAACTCAGATTTAAACAAAATGAATTCAGATTTAAGAAAAATTGAAATGAATACAAATCTATTGTAAATCAATATAAATTCTTTTTATTTTTAATTTTGCTTAAATCTGAGTTCATTTTGTATAAATCTGGATTGTTTTTGCTTGTTGCCATAGCTTTTAAAGCTACTGTATGGTTGTTCTGTTTTTTTTGTTTATTTAAAGAAAATAAGTTTGACTGTAATTCTTTGGAAAAGATTCCAGATGGAAACTAGTATCTATATTTAATAAAAGAATACAATATAGTTGATTGGTTAGGCTGTACTAACTGACAAAATTGAGGCAAGATTGGCCAAATCAATCTTGGGGACTAGGTGTCTTGCAAACAGTTTAATTAACCCCAAAGGTTGATTAAAATATACCTGCATATATGATTTATACAGATTTAATTATTAGGCCAAAATGGAATTGACTGTTTCAAGAAAAAACTTGGTGTCTTTAAATTGAATTGATTAACCATATAGGTTAATCAATATAATTGATAGGGAATAATTAATTAAAAATGGCCTGATAAGTGTAAGGGTGCATGGGTATTTAGGTTTGATCAACTTTTTCCCATTTGGAACATCAATAGCTGGGTTTTGGAATATGTAAGTTCCACAGGGATTTAGCACTAGAGCTTAAATAGTTACATGCCAAATCCATACATTGAAACAAAAGTTATCATGTGATTCCTTTTCATTGTAGGTACATTCTTGTAGGCTGAGAAATTCAGGGATCTTCAAGGTAAAGATCTGGATTGGAGGACATTGTTGTCATAAATCACACAATATAAATCAAGAGTTGATTCTGTCGTAAATTGTGCCATTAATGCTATTTTGATATGGCCTTCAAATAATGATATGTGGGAAGATTTGACTGGTTTTGCTTTCAAGTTTGGGAGTTCCTCACCTTCTGTAAATGGGTCTGTATCAATATCCACCCATTCCGGAATACCATACCTTCCCTTGTCTTATCCTGGTATGACCTCACCCCAATGTGACCCCCTCTGCCACTCTGTCTACCTAATGAGTGATCATTGTCCCTTGTATACTATTTAAGTAGAATCATTTCTCCTAATAAAGACAAGTTTATCCACATTTGTGTTACTTTAATATTATTCAAGCTTTTTCCTTTCCTTTTTGCCAAAGGAAGTCCACATCTTGTATTCCAGGAAATTGAAGTATGTGCCCTTAATTTTTCCCTGAAGTCTAACCCAAGGCTAGCTTTAAACCTCAAATCTTTTGTTATAAATATTTCCTGCTGTGTCCTACTGGATGTTGTCCCCGGGAGCCAAACATAACAAAATGGTGCTCACTACAGAGGCTACAAGTCCCTTAGTTACACTGTTCCTGTGTGCATTCTCTGGTCCTTCCCTCTTTGTTTCTGAAGTACCTGAGCAACCTAAAGTTTCTAGTCCCCCTCTATAAAAAGATATCACTGATGCCCCCTCCACTCCTATGGTAATGGTGCTGTCCCACAGGCCCTCTTGGGCCCCCTTCCAGCTTTCTCACTCAACTACAAGCAAGCTTGTGCCGCCGCCTGCTCTCTCCTCCACACTGGCAATGTGACAATGCACACTATCCCTGGTCTCTGTCCTGGGTATGCTTCTGAAGACCTATATTCCTTCCTCTTGGTTTTTGGTCTTCCCCTGCGCTGATGAAATCAATGGAGACTGTTGGCATGTTAGTTAACCAATTCATCCGGCCTGTGCTGGTCCATTATCAATTGGTGTTGGGATCTTAAAACCAGCTCTTGGATGTCATAGCCACTGCTGCTTCTAACAACCATGATCAGAATATGGCCTATCAAGAATGGTCTCATAGCCTCTTTGCTTGCATTTCAGATAAACAGCGCAAATTGCTAGCTTCACAAAAGTATCTGACCTTGTCTGTAAACATCCTCCTCTCCTTGCTCCCCGGGTATATTAAGGATCAACTTTGTGAACTGGATGATCACCAAGCTACTTGGCGTAGTCAGATAAAGTCAACCATCTTAAAATATTGTCAAGATTTTGAGACTCTAGTTGCTGAACTCAATTAGTTTCAAGAACATGTTAATACCCAGCTGGAGTTGATTGGGACCCACGTCAATACATGAGGTCAGCATCTTCACCTACAGTATGGCTTGGACAAGGTTTCTTTGGGGAACATCCTGATTCAGGTTCAAAACTATGTCAATGATAGTGTGGCTGCTATTGAAGTGACTCTGCCAGCTCCTTTGGTTGATACCCCATCTGCCTTTGAAACAAGGGTATGGGAAGCTATAACTGAACTCAAAGCTACTACTCAACGTCAAGCCTCTGCCCCACATCTCCTGCCTGTCAAAACTACACATGATCCTTGCATTGTCATGCTAACTGGCCAAGTGGCTACTTTGCAGGGCAAGATTGAGTATTTGAGGCAATGTCTCTCTGACCCTGATGACTTTTCCTGTGAGTCTGATGGCAAAAGGGAGACTGAAGTCTCTGGTACTCCTCTCCACCTTGACCATGGGTGTTGCCCTAGATTAGAGGGCCAACCCTGTGTCAACTGTGCTCTTGCCTTGGATCACTTAGTGGCAGTAACTAATGATGTGGCAGATTGGCAAGATGCTCTAGAACGCGAGATGCAAACCCTTTTCCAACTCACAGAGACAATAAATGGACAATTTACCCCTCTGGTTGCTCAAACAACTTCTCTAGCTACTTGTATCAATGGGGTTACTGGCATGTTGGCAGTATAACAGATCAAAATCAATGAATTTGGAGCTACTACTGCTACCACCTAAGATATCAGTGGACAGAATAGCTCTACACTGGATACCCTAGAGGAGAGTCTTTGACTTCTCTGGGCTAGACAACCCGCTGCTGAATCTGAGTTTGAGGGCAATCCTCACATCAATGTTCTCAAGCCTGGTAAAAACAGCCAGTCCACTTCCTTGTCCATTGAATCAAACTACAAGTCAACCTTAAAGCAGATATTCAACCCTAAAACCTCTACAATTTCTGCCTTTTTAACAATATAGAATACTGCAATGGGTAGGGCTACTGAAAAGCTCAAAAAGGAACATGTCCTTACCTGTCTTCACCCTACATGCCAAGAAGTGGTGGTCCCCAAACTCCCCTCCATTGTCACTTGGGAGGACATGAAGCGCCTCCTTATTGAAGAGTTTGGAGGAGATCTCATCTTGGAGGTCAAGAAGGATGAATTTATGCACATTGCCTTTAAGCCCAAGGAAACCCTGGCTGATTTTGTAATTGTTTCTACATTGAAGGCCAGCAGTTATTCACCAGTTGACAGTTAACTCCTTTGGAAGCCTACATGGCTTGTTCAAATGCTTTGAAGGTGAACCAGCTTCTATGCCTACACTTTAAGGCCCACAAGGCTTTGCTCACTTCCATGAAGAGCATTAAGACTCTCTTACAAGACATGCATTTTACCCATGGAGGTACAGTGGTACGTGAAAATAGAGCAAGCAATGCTGGAACAACCTCCTGTACGCCACACATTATGACCCTAGGCTCAAGTGGGTCCTCTAAGAGACAAGGATTTCATAACTGCGGCCAGATAGGGCACCAATCATGTACCTGCACTAATCCCTGGGTAGAAGGTTATGACCCTAAGAACAGGCAGGAAAAGAGAGGTCAGCTTAGAGGCAGAGACACTCTCTGCTGAAAAATCTTCCCTGTCTCCTCCTGATCCTCCTTCCAACAAGGAAGCTCCTTCTTCCTCTGGCCCAACTATTCTTCACCTATTCCACAATCTCTCCAGTGATTCTGAACCTGAAGATTCTGATAGTGAAGAATCTGATTTTTATGGCTACTTTGTGCTGGCTGTTCTGGAAACTGTGTCTGTCCCTTACAATCTTTGCTCAGGGAAAACCACCACTACTTCTTGTGCACCTTCCAGTGAAGCCAAGGCCATAGTGGCTCACCCTTACCTAGCCCAGTCCCATTGACCTCCTGTCTTGGTTGACTCCTCTGAAAAAGCTGTCAAGCTAGCCAAAGCTTCCTTCCAAATGTGACTATATCTCTCCTACTACAGACTGTGTATAAGGAGATTCCTGCATTAAGATGCATGTTAGCTAAATGGGAAAAAGAGCTAGAGGCTGCGCAGGATGTGTTGGCCATCTTGCCCCCCTTTGGGAAAGATACAACCTGTGTGGAAGTATCAATCCAAAAGGTTAAAATCAAAGCCATCCTGTACACAGGTTCTCCAGTCAATGTAGTATCTTCAAAACTAATGAAGAAGCTTAAACTAGCTCCTGACCTTAACTACACTCAGTCATATGGCACAGCTGGCATGGCACAAACTCGAGCCATTAGTGCCTACTCTGCCTTACCCATGAGGTTTGGGAAACTCCTCATTGCTTCCCCCGCTGTTGTCCTTGAGAACAAAAGCTATGACCTCTTGGTTGGTACACAATTCCTCTGTTAATACAACGGGATTTTAAACCTACAAGATGGATATCTTTTGCTCTTAGAATATGAGGTCCCTTTGATTTTTGAGGAACCTCTGCAACTCCCAGGAAGACGTTTTAAAACTTGCGTGCTTGAGTACCCCACAGGTATCTTCTCTCTCAAGTATATGACTCACTCCTCCAACATGTGCACCCCTCCTCCTTCCTGTCCTGAGGAGGAAGGTGCACCTCTTCCTGCCACAGCGGCTGTCACCATCCCTCCAGGCTCCCAGGTGGTTATTGACTCTCAGATTTCTTATGAACTACCCAAAAAGTTCTTTATGGAGCTCTACTCACCTGAATCCCTAAGCTGTAAAAACCCTGACTGTGTCCAGGAATCCTAGATTGAACTCACAAAGAGCCTATACAACTATTGCTTGCCAACCTGACAGCCCTGCCCATGCAGGTGACTTGGGCCAGGTTGTAGGGCATGGTTGTATACTGGGAGTGTTGCAACTGAACCAAAGAGGATTCAGTATTTGGAATTGGGGAAGACGACAGTCCAATAGAAAAAGACAGAATAATAAGAATGAGGTATTTTTTATTGTAGAATATTGTGATTAATATACCATATGGGGAAAGCCACAAGGCCACACAGGGGTGGCATGGTGGGAAGTTCCATGTAAGGTTTGAAGCCAAGGAATAACTTGTGCGGGGATAAGCAAGTCAAATTGGTAGCACTCCTAATTAGGATGAAGTACCTGCCATTTGATATTGCCATCATATTAGTTCATGTTGTTAGATACGTCAAGGGGCAACTCATCAAGCGCCCCCTGTTTATCATTAGATTTGTTAGCAGGAAAGTCTGGAAACTTGGTTGCAACACCCCCCTTGCCCCCTGCTTGTTGTCAGACACTAAGACCAGAGTTTGTGGAAGGTCTGGGAAGGTCTGCACAAACAAATTTTGTGTGGGGATGGTGCAGTAGGGGCGCAAGCAATTATGATGAAGATTTTTGGTGTTTTGTTGGGCGTCTTCAAGTTGGTAGGTATGGTTGTCATAGACTGCAGCTATCTTGAAGGGCCCTAGATGGTTGGGCTCCAACTTGGCAGAATTGGGGTTAAGGGTGTAGACGGGGTCACCTACAGTGTATCTAGCTTTGAGGTGCTTTGTCCCTCCTGCAATCCGCTTGTGTTTGATTTCCTGGGCTTTGGCACGCCATTGATCTAGGGATGGAGTTGTTACTAGGGGGAGGCTTGTTGGGAGCCTTAGACCGTAGCTTTCCCTGTTCAACCCCTGTCAGACTGTTGGATGTCCTAAAGGCCAGGATGCTGGGGCTGAACCCTGTGCCCCTGTTGATTCTTGCTTGCAGGATAAGTAGAGCGGTGGACAGGTGCTCAGTCCATGTGATATTGGGGTGTTCCTGTGAGAGCTTGGCAATCAATTGCACCAGGGAGCCATTTAACTGTTCTACGTGCCCATTAGTTTGAGGATGATAGGGGGTTGTAACTATACATTGGAGCGTGTTCTTGGCGCAGTATACCTTCATGACATGCCCAACAAGTTCAGGACTGCCATCTGTGATGAGACGCTTGGGTCACCCAAAGCAGGCCACAATTTTCTTGCCAATAAAACGGGTGATGGTGGTGGCAGTGTAGTTGGTTGTTGCCCAGGCCACTGGCCAGCTAGTGAAATAGTCAATGGCAGTGATAATGTACTTCTTTCCCAGTCTGTCTTTGGGGAGTGGCCCCACAATGTCAAGGGCCCACTGCTCAAAGGGTTCCATAGCCTTGATGGGCAGGACAGACTTGGGGGTGCAGGTTTGGACGTGTTCTTTTTGCTCAACATGCACGTTTTGAGGAGGTCCAAGATGTCTTGACTCATGCGCGGCCATCAAACCTTTTTTCATGATTTCAAAGAGGTTACACCCTCTGATGTGACCCAGGGTTTGGTGGTAGTGTAATATTGTGTCCCCTTGTTGCGTGGTGGGAATTTAAGGAGTCTTCTCACCTGTCTCTGCCCAACAGCAGACGTTAACAGCATTGGTGGTGAACTGACTTTTTTTTGTCCTTCAATTTGGAGATGGTGACCAAGTTAAGGCTTTTGTAGCAAGTTGCCTCAGGGTGGAGGTAAAGCATGGGCCAATCTGGATCCAACTATTGTCCCCAGTAATGGACACTATGTAGAGTTGCAAAAGAGTGTCAGCTGTGACAAGTTCCTTTCCAGGCTTGTACTCAATGTGCAACTAGTAAGGGATACACTCTCAATCCATCCTGCTTGGCGGCTTGTCAAGTGGGACTGTGTGTTAAAGTACTGAAGTGACTTGTGGTCTGTAAGAACGCAGGGTAGGAAGGTAGCTCCTTCCAGGTAGCAGCGCCACTTCTCAACGCAGTGTACAATGGCTGCCAATTATTTATCATGGATGGAGTAGTGTTGTTCTGAGTCAGTAAGTTTCCTGGACTCATATGCCACGGGGAGGAAGATGCCATTGTCAGTTTCTACCCTTAGCACGCCCCCTATGGCCCTGTCAGAGGCATTAGTCTCAAGTTTGTAATGACGGTTTTGATTGGGGAACTGCAGTACTGGTGCTGTTGTGAGCCTTTGCTTCAACATCTTGAAGGCCCAATCTCTGATAGGGGTCTAATGGAAGCGCTGTTTGGTATTAAGGAACTCAGTGAGAGGTGCAATTAGCTCCCCGCAATTGGGAATAAACTTGTGCACATAAGCAACCATGCCTAAGAATGTCTGCACCTGGCCCACGTCAGTGGGGGGCGGCATGCTGATGATTGTCTTGATTTTGGCAGGGTCAGGCTTTATCCCTTGGGCAGAGATGGTGTGCCCAAAGAATAGTAGCTCTGACATGAGGAACTCACACTTAGAGGGTTTAGCTTTTAGCTGGTTTTTCCAAAGGGTGTTGAGGATAGCACAGAGATGTTGAAGGTGCATGGTTTGATCTTGACTGAAGACAATAATGTCTTCAAGGTACACAACCACACATTTTCCAATCAGGTCCTCAAATGCTTTGTTCATCAACATGGCAAAGGTGGAGGGAGCGTTGGTCATTCCAAAGTTCATGATGCAACACTCAAACAACCCATAGCGCGTGCGGAAGGCAGTTTTTGCCACATCCCCTGGTGCAATGCGGACCTGGTTGTACCCCACAGTGAGATTGATCTTGCTAAAGACCTTCACACCTGCAAGTGTATCAAACAGGTAGTCAATCAGTGGCGGGGGGTACTTGTTCTTAACTGTCACCTCATTTAGGGTGTGGTAGTCTGTGACCAGGCAAAGGGACCCGTCCTTCTTAGCTACAAAGAAGACAGCCGCCCTGTATGGAGAGAGCAAGGGGCAAATGAAGCCCTTATCAAGCGCATCCACAAGGTGCTGGCGGAGGGTCTCATCTTCCTTTGGTGTAAGATGGTATAATGGTTGTGCTTTAGGTAACAATCCTTGAAGCTGTACAGCGCGCAGAATCTCCCGGGGAGGAGGTAGTTGTTCAAAAGTCTCACTGAATAAGTACTTGTACTCCTCAAGGAGTGCAGCGAGCGCTGGTGGTGGTGAGGTGGTCAAGGGAGGGACCACAGACAATTTGGCGCGGATAACTTTGACTGAGCATTGGTTAAAGTCTAGTTTCCCCCCTTGAAATTGTACAAGCCTGTCTCTGTTATTCTGACAAACACAGTATCATGGAGTAACTTGCTCATCTCCACAGGGTAAATCTAGAACCCCACCCCATTTCTGTTGAGGGTGATGACAGAGGTATCCCAATTGATGTAGGGACAGTTGTGCCAAAGCCAGTTGAGACCAGCAATTATGTTGTGGCTGAGCCCTGCCATGATTGGCCCAGAGAGCTTAACCTGGATGTTCCCCATTCTCACAGAGAAGGTTACCGTCTTGTGGGTGATTGCAACTCTGCAGGAGTCAGCTACTTGTACTGCTTTGAACCTGCTGGGCACTTGATCCAATTGCTGAGAGTCAGCAAACGCCTGGTCCATCATAGTGTGGTTGGCCCTGGTATCTACCAGTAATTTGTGGGTGTTCCCACAGAAATGGAAGGGATAAGACAAGTGTGTTACTTTATTTGAAGAGTTACTTGCTTGCAATACGGGGTTGTCACTGTGGACTTGAAAGATGTCCAGGCTTTTGACTTTGTGAAGGTTGTAGTCACAGGGATTTTTTGCAAGCAGGGATTGAGAGGATGGGTCAGGTGGGGTTGCAAGGCCTCTTGTTGCTACAACCCCTAGGCTTTTCCCTGATCCTTGATCTGTGCTAGCTGCAGCTCCCCCTTGCAGGGGCGTTTAGCCCCATTATCCTGCTGACGGGGCTGGCGGCAGCCTACTTGATTGTGGCCATTGCCAGGTGTGGTATGTGGTTAGGATGGAGCGTCACTGGTACAGCAGAATCCCATTGAGGCCTGGTTGTTAGCCTCCAAGATGGCCTTGTAGCAGTCATTGATGGAGGTGCAGCAACCTACAGGGACCCACTTGCAGATATGGGGTTTTAACCCATTGACAATGAGAGTGAGTAGCATTGCATTTCCGTCAGTCATAGCTTTGGGGGCGGCAGCAAGAGCTTTTTGCCAGGTGGCAAGGTACTCAGGAATGGAACCAGTTTGTTTGATTGCTAGAAGAGGAGTTCCAACAACAATGGGGGAGAAGGTTTTTCTGTAGCGGGACTTGGCGGCGTCTTGGAATGCCACCCAGGTAACGTCAAGCTCTTGACTGGCCCAGTTGGTGAACCACACAGCGGCAGGCCCTGTGAGGCAACCAGACGCAGTGGCAACCCACATGGGCTCAGGAACCTGAAAGATGCAGAGGCGGGTTCCCATAGATTGGAGCCAACTGACAATGTTGGCCCCTTTGACGCCACCAGCGAAGGATTCTAGCTGAAGGTTGAGCATGCACTGGGACAGGTCTGACAGGGGCAGGGTGACGCTGGCATCACGCTGGCATCACGCTGCCCAAGGCAGAGCCAATTGTACACACTGGTGAGAACTAGCTGGTCTTGATAGATGACGTACCCGTTGAGGATGTCCCCCTTGGGGATTGGCAGGAAGGTCTCTTGTTGGGGAGTAGCCATAAAGCCCGTACTCTGTCCTTTCTTGGGGGGAATTTTGTTTTAAGTAGGTTGTAAACCTACCACAGCTACCACTGTTGCAACTGAACCAATGAGGATTCAGTATTTGGAATTGGGGAAGACAACAGTCCAATAGAAAAGGACAGAATAATAAGAATAAGGTATTTTTTATTGTAGAATATTGTGATTAATATACCATATGGGGAAAGCCACAAGGCCACACGGGGGTGGCATGGTGGGAAGTTCCATATAAGGTTTGAAGCCAAGGAATAACTTGTGTGGGGATCACCAAGTCAAATTGGGAGTGCTCCTAATTAGGATGAAGTACCCGCCATTCAATATTGCCATCAGATTAGTTCATGTTGTTAGATACGTCAAGGGGTGACTCATTGAGCGCCCCCTGTTTATTGTTAGATATGTTAGCAGGTGTGTCTGGAAACTTGGTTGCAACAGTAGCAGAACAAGTGGCATCCCTCTACCCTTTCAGAACTTTTAGTGATTTCAATCTACCTGAAAATAATCCTCAATTTCTCTCCTTATTCACTGCTGCCAACTTCCCCCAACTGTCACCCATCCAACAAAAAGAAATATTGGACCTTCTCAATCAGTTTAGCAATATCTTTGCCTCTGGACCTACAGACTATGGCCTAGCTAAAGGGATCATTCATCAGATTGATACTGGTGATGCACCTTCTTTTTTGTGCCAAACCATACTGCCATAGTAGGGTAGAGGACATCACATTGTAATGGCCTACCGCCACCTGAACTTGCTCACTAAGAAAGACTCATACCCCTTGCCCAGAATTGATGATGCTCTCAGACAATTGGATAGTTCCAAGTTTTTCTTGGCTATGGACCTAGCTTCTGGATACTGGCAAGTCAACTTATCACCAGAAGACCAGGAAAAAGCTGCTCTCTTTACCTCTGAGGGACTCTATGAAACTACTTGGATGCCCCAAGGACTCTGAAATGCCCCAACTACATTTCAAAGGGCTATGGATTCTATCCTACAAGATCTAAAGCTCTCTTGTGTCCTCGTGTACCTTGATGACATCACTGTATTCAGTGCTACTTTTAACAACCACTTGGAACACCTCAAGGCTCTCTTCATCAAAATCCGCAAAGCTGACTTGAAGCTCAAACCCTCCAAGTGCTCCTTCTTTAAAGAGCAACTCAAATTCTTAGGTCATGAGGTCACCCAAACTGGAATCTCCCCCATGAATAATAAAGTGGAAGCCATTGACAAGATGCTACCTCCCACAAATCTTTGAGAGTTCCAATTATTTCTTGGTATGATGGGTTACTATTGACAGTTCATACCCAATTTTGCTTAATTGAGTGAACCCCTTGTCCAACTCCTTTACAACGTCCCATTTGAGTGGACTGAAAGTCAGCAACAAGCATTCAAAGCGTTGAAGGCCAAGCTCAAAGAGGCTACTATCCTAGTCTACCCTGATTATGATAAAGATTTTATCTTTTATAATGACGCAAGCAGAGTAGCTGTGGGTGCCATCTTAGCCCAGCTTTACAACAAAGGCATGAATTGACCTGTGGCCTACTCTTCACGGGTCCTCAATAAACACAAGAAGAACTTAAGTGTCACCAAAAAGGAATGCCTGGCAGTGCTGTATGCAGTAAAGCAATTCAGGCATTAATTTTATGGGACCCAATTCACTGTGGTCACCAACCACTCCTCCTTTAAATGGCTGCAACAACTAAAGGAACCTGAAGGTTGACTAGCACGTTGGGCTCTGCGCTTGCAAGGATCCAATTTCATGGTGGTCCACTGCCCTGGTGCACAACATCAGAATGCTGATGGATTGTCAAGGATGCCTATGCTATCTATCCATCCTGTAGATGCTGACTGCCTATATGAATTAATAGGGTACCCTGACTCCTGGACCACTGAGCCAGAAGAAATTTGACTGGTGCTACAAACCCTATCCAAGGACACTGTGATTTGAGATAGACAACTCTTCAAGAAAGTCAACAATGCCTATCTGCCCTATGTTTGCCCTAGTATGAGAATAGCCATTATCCTCCAAGCTCACATTGACACTGGACATGGGGGTATAGCCAAAAGCCATGACTGGCTATGCAAGAACTTCTACTGGGAAAACATGTGCCTTCTAATTACTGATGTTCATGCCTCCTGCTATTTGTGCCAGCTACAACGCCCTTGCCCTTCCCAACACCAATTCAAACTCATCCCCCCTAAGCATGCCTTCCACACAATGAGTATTGATGCTGTTGGGCCTCTCCCTTATTCTAGGTCTGGGTGCCAATTTATCTTAGTTGCTGTAGACCATTTTAGCAAATGGGTCAAAGCCAGAGCTACAAAAGATATAACTGCCAAGACCACTGCTAAATTATTGTTGCAAGATATCTTCTACTGAAATGGCTACCCTCAAGTCCTGCTTTTGGACAATGGCACCAACTTTAATGCTTGCCTCATCACGTCTATTGTAGAAACTATGGGTACCCATCAATCTTTCTCCATGCTGTATAACTCTTTGACTAATGGAACTGTTGAACAAGCCAATTCCTCCCTGGTGTCCATAATGAGGAAACTCACGCTCTCCAATGCTGCCAATTGGGATATGTTACTCCCTGCTGCTTTCTTTTCTTATTGACTCAGTAGGCACCAAGTGACTGGTCAATCTCCTTTTGCCATGCTGTATGGGCGTGAAGCCACAACCCTCTCAATCTTGGGACCCCCTTTGATTGAAGTTGATGTGTCTGCCAATCCTGAGTCCCATGTCAAAGACTTAACTAATTGTATCATTGACATCCAAGCAACAGCATATTCCACTGCCTACAAAGTCAAGACTTTAGAGCTCTCCCCGTCCAGTGCTTCTAGAGCCCCCCTCCCTAAGTATCAAATAGGCAACCTGGTTCTCTACTATCAGAATTGTACAGGAGGTAGAGCCCATAAGCTAGAATCCCTCTGGGTTGGGCCCTGTGAGGTCACCTTTAAGAAGAGCGTCAAGTATACTGTGAAACTGCTATCCGCTGGACGTCCTTTTTCCCAAGTCCATTCTGAGTTCTTCCGCAAATATCAACTCCCTGTGTCCAATCCTGAGGGGGGAGATGTTGAAAATTGCGTCATTAATAATATTTCAATATGGCCTTTAAATAATGATATATGCAAAGATTTGACTGGTTTTTCTTTCAAGTTTGGGAATTCCTTGCCTTCTGTAAATGGGTCTGTACCAATATCCACCCATTCCGGAATACCATACCTTCCCTTGTCTTATCCTGGTATGACCTCACCCCAACGTGACTCCCTCTGCCACTCTGTCTACCTAATGAGTGATCATTGTCCCTTGTCTACTATTTAAGTAGAATCATTTCTCCTAATAAAGAAAAGTTAATCCACATTTGTGTTGGCTTTAATATTCTTCAAGCTTTTTCCTTTCCTTTTTTCCAAAAGGAAGTCCTCATCTTGTATTCCAGGAAATTAAGGTATGTGCCCTTAATTTTGCCCTGAAGGCTAACCCAAGGCTAGCTTCAAACCTCAAACCTTTTGTTATAAAGATTTCCTGCTGTGTCCTCCTGGATGTTGTCCCCAGGAGCCAAATACAACAATTCTTGAACTGGAGTGGTTTTAAGCCAAATATGCCCCAAATGGTATATAAGCAAAAACAGCAACATTCTAATAAAATATACTCTGTCGAATTTGACGCTTTCCTCTCAATCTTTTCCTGTTATTATGTCTTCTCAATTATTATTCAAAAGAGCAAAGTTTGGAGTCCTTAGAGTTGAAACTGCTGCCACCAGAAAAAAGATACTTGAAGGCTCCCTGGAGGAGGCCTGCAAGAGTCTTGAGATCACAAAGACTTTGTCAAAGGAATTTTTAGCAGAAGTTAAAGCAGCTTTTGGGGAGTTATATTCATAATATTTTGCTAAGGAGGAAACTCCAAAGCAAGGGGATCAGATTTATGCCTGTGATTTGTGGAACTTGCTAGTAGGGTTTGACAAGATTTTATATCAGGTAAAAATGCTGCAAACCAAGAGATTGAGGCTCTCAAGTCAAGAGAAGATAAAAGTGTGGAAATAATGGCCCAGTGGTGTGATGAAAATAAGGTGTTATCACATGAAATTTCCTCATTGGAGGTAAAGCTTGCCAAAGCTTTATCACAAGAAGGTTTCAGTAAAAAGAGTCAGCCAGGAAATGAGAATAGTAAGTTCAACTGGTTCAACCTGGATCCCTCACAGTATCTGTCCACGCCTCTTACACTGGCCCCCATCCTAAAGTGAAAAATATAACCAAGGTGAACTACAGGATGTAGACTTGGCCCAAAAAAAAGCCTTCATAACCTGCACTGCTTGTTGGTTACTTTTTTAATCTTCTTCTCATTTTTTGCCTCCAAGAACGTCATCCCATCGCTTGCAGGGGTTCCAGTCTCATCCCTGCTACAGCCATACCAGAGTTTGTCAGTTGTATCTTTTTATTATTCATGTCTACCATATTGGCAGCAGCCAAATTCAATACCCTGCTCACACAATATCTGGTAGGCAAGGCAGCAGTGTTTAACTGGAACGCAGAAACAAGCTCCCCCATGTGTCAGGCAACCAACCCTGGGCAGCCAGCCTACCAGGATCTGGGATTGTCAGGCAAGGTGGGCAGAGCCCACCATATGATCAGTGCTAACCTGAAGAGATACAGCATGGATGCTCCAAACTAGCAACCATGAACTAAAGTATCTATCACCCTCAAGAGGGGGATATAAAATTTTCCAAATAGCTTTTTGGTATCTTCCATGAAAATTTCAGCAGCACACACCAACATTAGTTTGAGAGTTAGGGGAGTGCATGTCTAGTTAATAGCCAGGAATAAAGTCATACCTGTCTCAGAACTGGCCAGGTCCAGCTAAACGCCACAAACCTGTTCTGTTAAACTTTGCTAGCCCCTCAGTGCAGGCCAGGGGTTGCGGGCTGATATACCTTTGATGATTTACCCTTGATACTCAAGCTTTAAGGGTATTCAGTAGAGTGTCTTTGCCTTCAAAGAGCTTCCTGGGGACAGAAAACTGCAGGTAGTGGGGCTGGTGGTCCAGAAGAGCTAGTATCAAGATAAAATTTAGCTCAGATCAAATTATGGGAATTTTTTAAGACCATATCTCATAACCATTATTTTGGAATGAAAAAAGTCTGGGACAAGGTATAGGAGTTCACACAGTTCCCCACTACCAGGATTTAGTTCTAATGTGTCAGGAATCCTTCACCATTTAAACCTGATATCATTGATGAGGTTAAGTCTTTGGACACATATATTGAGAATGGGTCCATATCTGGACCTGCTAGTACTTCAAAAAACAGGATTATTAGTATGAAGTAATTATTGTATATTCACTGGATTCCCCTCCAGCAACAAAAATTAAACCTTGATCTTCCATTGAGATAGGTGTTCATCTATTGGAAGTTAGCACTACAAATTTAAGTGTGGACTAATTATTATCTTCAGATATAAAAACAGCCAATCAAACACACATATTTTTGACTCAATATTAAATTGACACTTGAAAGAGTTAAGCCAGTCTTAGTCAATCCAGGCTCTGTACTTCTTGGCTCTGTTCTTCTTGAACGCTCTGTTATTGCTTCTAGCGCTGATCCCAGCATATGTGGGGATCAGTAGCTCATTCACCTGAGCTGTTTTAAGAGCACTTGGGGGAATTAAGATGGGGCAAAAATTTTAAAACATATCTTTGGATGATGATCTGACTCTCAGCTCCACCAATCAGCTCAGTCCCTTGTAACTTCCCAAACTTTTACGGCCCCCACGCTCCAAGAGTATTTCTTTTTAAACATGCTATAAAATGTCTTTACTATTGACACTTGTGACAGTCCACATGTTTGGTGGTTTGCAGGTGGGGCTAATGTTGGCCAAGTGAAAGTTTGGTGTTTTGTTGCAGGTAGAGGCCTAGTAGGGAATAATGGCTATTAGGGAAGGTAATTCCTGACTAGTAGATAACAAAGGACTACTAGAGGCAAATGTTGTCCCCACCTGGCAGGAGATATTGGCTTCTGTGAGCTATAGGTCCTCACCCAGCAGGGAACTGTGGCTGCTAGGGGTGAGGAATGAGATAGCTCAGCAGGGAGCTTTAGCTGCTTGGGATGGGGATTGGTCCAGTCTGATGGGTATTGTGTGCTATACAGGCAGGATGTTGTTTAGACCCTGGCAGGTAATGCGGGCTTCTAGGGTAGGAAAGTGTGCCAGCATGGTAGGTAATTTGGCTACCAGGGCTGTAAGTTTTTTGGACCCCTGGAAGGTAATGCGGGCTGCCAGGGAGGGGAGAAGCTTTGAGAGCTTTATGTACCCTGATACGCTTGCATGAGGTCTGTGAGCAGGCAATCTACCTAACAGACATGTAAGGTGTCCTTGTATATGTCCTTATGGGAGCTTTGGGTAGAACCCAAAGTGAGCATTGGAGGGCATGGATTTGCTCAGGGGTGTCACCAAGGCAGTTGCTTGGGGAAGCAACTGCAGAACTTGGTATTATCAGGCCTCTGGGAAGTAAATCTGATTACTTTGCAACTTAAAGCTCAGCTTAATCACCTGGGTGAGTAAAGATATGAATAGACTTTATTGATCTATGATTGGATGGCCTAAGTGATTGCCTTTTTCAAGGGCCCAGTTAAACGCCAGTTTAATGTAGACTCATGTCCAGGTCTACAGGTTCTGGTAACAGGGAATGAGATAAAGGACCAAGGTGGTTCATAGTATGGGATTAGCAGTGAAGACTATTAATAAGGACTTTATTATCACAGTGAAGGCTAGTTGAGGGACTGTTGGTTCATTTTAAAGTTTGGGAGCAAGTTGGTTCATGTCAAGGAAATGGCCAAAGGACTAAAGGATCTTGATGCAAGAGTAGCTGATCAAGATGAAAGAATAGCTCAAAGGATTGGAAGATCATGATGCAGGAGTAGCTGATCATGATGAAAAAGCAGCCAGAAGGACTTGAAGATCATGATGCAGGATTAGTTGATGGACTATCTGATAGATAGAGGATAACTAGCTGAATAACTAGAACATCATGATCCAGGACTATCTGAGTAGCTGAAATTTATCTAGGAAGGACTATCATAAGTGGATACAGGAGCTAGGATGCTTGGTTTGGGACTCTTGGAAATGTAGATGTTTATAAGAAAGAAGCGGTAAAAGAATTAATAAATGCTGCCAAAAGATATGATATAAAGATGTAATTAATTATCATATAAATAAAAGAAAGGAAAAGAAGAAAATAGTTGCATTGTTTGAATTGTAGATTTTTTTGAAGCTGATTGAGTGGAATGGTTCCAGAATAATGGACCAATTAACGCTTTGGTGCACAAAGAGTCATCAATTTGAGTGGTTTGAGCGGTGTAAATTGATCCCTAGTTGGATCCTGGTGGAACTTCAGAAATGATCTATTTTTGCACCCTGAACTAATTGGTTGAGTTCTGGAAGGGTTACTGATGAATATGATTGGTGGAAGCCAAAAGCTTAAAGTATAAACAAGAAAACAGTGAATTAATACTTTAAGCTTTTGAGAAAGTAAATATGTAAGCTTAAGTTATTATAAGAAAAAGTGAGCAGCAATGGTTTAAGCTTCTGAAGAAAGCCATTTTGAAGGCGGAATTGTTGTGAAAAAATACTATAAGAAGGTGGCTAGCTGGAAAGTTACAGGGTCTTTGGAGTTTTCTGCCAAGAGGTTTTTGGAAGCCTTTTGATTGCCAGTAGGAGCTTGGTTGGACTGATACAAGTAGAATACCAAGGTCACTAGAGCTATACAGAGAGCTGAAGCCCAAGATAAAGAAGCAGAAGCCCAAGATTAATGAACTGGAGCTTGAGATAAGGAGCTGGATCCTAAGCCTGGTGCAGGAATCCAAGTTCAGGGAGCAGAAGTCCGAGTTTACAGCGCAGGAGTCCAAGTTTAAGGTGCAGAAGTTCAAGACTAAGGTGCAGGAGTCCAAGATCAAGTAAAAGAAGTCCAAGATATTGTTGAAGGACTCCAAGTATTAGCCAATCCATATTGTTTCCCTGACCCCCCCCGGCCATGACCAGAAGGTTTCTAAGGGGATCTTCCTTCTGAGAGTGAATAAAAGCCCATTTCGACCCATATACATATTTTTGAGATACATTTTCCCTTACTAGAGAATGACAGCCCCTTCTAGCTGGTCCCTGGCTATGACCCATAACACTCTTTGGGGACTGGTGAACAGGAACCCCACAACACTGTTACTTTTTTAATCAATAAAGTTGTTTACTCAACCATTTGACTTACTCTTGTGGCTGCTTAAACTTCAAACTACCATGAGGTTGCCCAATATTTCATTAGGTTGCCCCTTGAGTATAAGTCATCTGCCTGGCTGCTTCTCCTGCATGCCACCTGGTCCAGCATATTATTAGGGGCTAGATATGATGCTAGCCCTCTCTTCTTAATCCTGGCCCCGTCATTCCAGATTTATGGTTACAGCCTCTCCAACTTCCAAGATCCACCCATGAGGGGGAACCCCCAGCCCTATCTACCAGTACCCAAGTCCAAACCACCACAGCCTTCCATCCTTTGGCCTCTGGCTCCTTGATGAGCTCCCTGGGAGTGTACTTCTTCCCAGATTACTCTAATCCTTTCTTGGGTTGTCACTGATTGTTTGGCAAGACCTTCCATCCTGGGACAGTATCCCTTTGGGTGGAATCCCTGGTTGCTGGACCCAACCCTTCTGTGATTGTCACCCCCTTCTGGTTTGCTCCCAAGTGGGTTGGTGTCTAGCAAAGTGATTGGGAGATAGACCATCTGAGGGGTGGGGGCCAGGTTAAAGGCAGCAAAACAGCGTTGGGGCAGGGCAGGCCTAAATCCGCTGGATCCTTCAGATGGGAAGTGCAGCCCTTTCCTTCCAGGGTAGCATCCTTATAAGCAGCTTGCCGGTCTGTGGTTCCTTCAGGGGTGGGTTCTGATTGGTTACTGTGACAGGCATCAGTCTGGTGGGGGGACCTCCTGGTTCCCATTAGGCAGGGGGTCCAGATGCTGGGGACCTGGCGCTGCTGGTACTCCTGCAGCAAGATTATTGACTCCTGGGCATCCCCAGGCCGGACCTTGAACAGTTCTATCCCAAAGCAGCCCAGGTATGTAGGCCCAGCCCCAAGGCTGGCAACCCAGTTTGGCCTGGGTCAGAACCCCATCTCAGGCCTTAGGGATAGGAGGGGTTGATAAGCATTCCCGGCACCAGGGTCCAGAACAAGCACCCCACCTTGCAGGCTACAGCACCTTACGCACAGCAGTCAGCACCTACTGTGAGAGAGGGGGGCTAAACTAACTAAGTTTGGATCCCATCCCAGTGAAACAAACCACCAGGATGCCGTACAGCGGAGGACTGGAACGGCCGCTCAAAGGGGGGACCACAGGGAGGACATGGGAGACAACCAAGGGGAAATCAGCATTCAGTGCCATCAGCGCCAAACCAGTGAGCAGCCAGGGGGTACAAGTGGGGGCAGAAGAGGACATTGCAGAAGCGCGCAAAGGTACCAAGTTACTCTTCTCTAGGTCAGGAGGAGAGACATTGGCACCTTCTTGCCCACAGGAGCAGGGGAGGCATAGTCAACATCATCCAAATCCAGATCATTGCATGTCAGGCTTTTCACCACGGCCTCTCCGGAATAAAGGAGGCTACCAGGCAAACTCAGGAGGCTAGAGGGAGCCTCACTTGCAAGCCGCACAGAAGAGGAGATTTTAGACCACAGGTCTGGTGAGGTGGACCACAGGAGGAGCAAGAAGGGAGCCAAAGAAAATACAACAAATTTTATGACTGGGAGTATCATAGTTGCAACCTTCACAAAATTTGGGAAATATTGATGAGGTTCTTAAAATTGCAAGCAATAAAAATAAGATCAACAGGGCAACCACAAGCAGGAAGTCAAGAGGAGCAACAGAGTGGGTTTGGAGAGCTTGGCGGTGTACTTGGGCATCTTTAAAGCAACCAGAAACAAAAGCAGGTTTGAAATTGAAGAATTTATAGAGAAAATCAAAGTAAAATAGATTTTTATATTGATTTTTACTAGAAAACTTAAGTTCAAACGTAAATTTTCAAAGCAAAAACCAAAGAAACTCTACGCTGGAGTCAGTTTTAAGAGTTCCAGAAGAGGGACTGGATTTGAAACGGGGGTTAAAAGGTAAGAGATAAAGCAACAACTAACACTTTAAAATTCTAGATGATAGGAACTCAACCAGAGGTCCAACCAAGGCAATAAAATTTAAAACTAAGTGTAGCAAGCTCCAAACTTTTAATAAATTGAAAATTAACAAGCAGGGGAATCAAAGTCCCCTGGCATTGTTAAAAGGGATGAGTTTGGCAGATGTTGATCACATGACCTCAAGTGTTGCATCTGATTGGCCATGGGAGAAATTTTGCTGGCCAGGGCCAGGGGGACAAGAGGGTTTCAATGTAATTTCCGCAACCTCCCTGATTGGCTAGAAGACATCCCAATCATTTAAGATCTAGTTGACTTTGTGGTTATTGATGTGGCCCCATTTGATTGGGCGTTCCTGATTGTCTTTAAAAGCGGACAATACCAAGCTAATAAATAGTCCAAATTAACTAGTGTTTCTTCCCAAGCCGGGGTAACTAAAGCCGGGGGTCCTGCAGGGTATGCCAACACAAATCTTTCATCCACTGTGTGAGCTAAATCATTGAGTGAATTTAGTGGTTTTGCTAGACTTGCCGCAGTCTTTTTTGTGTGACAAGGAAATACAGTCCTATCCAAAGCCAAAGGGGGCAATGAATTTACATTATCCTTCCCTTTTTCCTGAGGCCAGATTCCTCCCTGGGGTAGCGTGACCACCAAGAAGTTCTTGTGGGCTTTAGGGATCTTGAGCGCCAGGAGTGACTTGGGGGCCCAAGTGCTGTGAGGTTATTCCTGTGAAACTCTTGCACCAGGTCCCAACAGTTACCGCAGTCTGAAGAGCTTACCCAACTGTTATCATAGGAGGGATATCCTTTCCAGGATACACAATATTGTAGGGACTTGCAGATCCTACGCGAGGCTACTATAGCTTTCACCTCATACTCAGGAGATCCATCCACCAAGGTGGGATTGGGCATGTTGGGGAGATCTCCCTCAAAAGGGGACAGACGGCAGGCATTAAAGGTACTGTGAATCCAATAGGAGGGGGGAGATCCAACACAAACGCACCATTGCCCTTGTCCTCCAAGACCTTGAAGGGACCCAATCTCTTTGGAGCAAACTTTCTTGAGGTGACCTTCATTCAGATATTGGTAGCATCCAACATCACAAGCAAGCCCACTGGGTAATGGGGGGCAGGACGCCTGTTCTTATCTGCCACTTTCTTGTACGCTTCAATGGACTTGGTTAGAGTCCCTTGGACCTTGAGGTGGATGGCCTTGAGGTGAGCCGCCATGTCTGCAGCGGCCGGGACACTTTCCTGGAGCAAGGGGCCTATCACAAATGCTGGGGAGAAGCCCAGAGTGGCCTGGAACGGGGACACCCCCGTGGAGGCATGCACAGTGTTGTTGTAAGCAAACTGAGCTAATGGAAGGTTGTCGGACCAGGAGTCCATTGAGGCCTTTGCGTAGCAGCGCAGATGCTGCTCCATGGTTTGGTTGACTCTTTCCTTTTGCCTGTCTGACTGAGGAAGGAAGGAGGTGGATCTGCATGGCTTAATGTTTAGAATCCCCAGCAGGGACTCCCAGAACATGGAGGTGAACTGGGGACCTCAGTTGTTGATGATCTCCTGTGGTAAGCCAAAGTTGGAGAAGATGTGTTTCACAAACAAGTTTGCCATCCCTACTGAGTCCAGGGTGGTCAGGCATGGGATGAAGACTGAATATTTGGTGAAGCAATCAACCACCACCATGATGGAGTCAAAGCCTCCCAACAAGGGGTGAGCCACCACATAGTCCACCAAGATGGATGACCACGGACCTTGGGACTGCTGCAGGGGGTGGAGAAAACCATTGTTCCCTGATCAATCTGGTTTAGAGCGGGCACAAGTGACACACTTCTTAATCCAGGGACCTACTGCCTTAGTTATACCAACACAGCTGTAAGTGCGCCTGATGAGTTCAAGCAGATTTTTGGTGCCAGGATGCTCAAACAGGGAAGGATCATGATGTTCTGTCATGGCACGCACTTACAATTCCTTTGGAACCCACACTTTCTTGTTTTGGTAAATTATCCTATCCTTAAGAGTATAGGGACCATTGGACGCAGAGTCAGGAGACAGCTTAGCACAGATAGCCTGGCTGTCCAGTGAGGAGTGTTAGTCCACCAGGACGTTGTGCAGAAGCATACCAGGGAGAGCCAGCAGCGGGCTGCTTCAGAAGAGGGACAGGGGCAATGACCAGGAGCTGTGGAGAAACAACTGGAACCGTGGCTGGGGTTTGGGGGAGGGGGGAGCCAGGATCTTGGAGGATCAAGGACTCTGGGATGACAGTGACCTGAGGGTCCTTGTTGCCTCTCACTGGGTACATTGCAGTATTGCAACTCAGGAGGTCAGGAAGGATGTTGAGTTCACCCTTCACAAACTTGTACTTAAATTTGTAACCTGAGAGTGTCTGCATGACCCGTGCCTGGCAAGCAAGGAGTTTCTGTGGCTTGCGGAAATAGCAAAGAGCCTTATGGTCAGTGTGAACCACAAACTTGTGTTGCGCACCCTGCAGGTGATGCCTTCAATGAGTGATGGTGTCTACCACAGCCTGCAGCTCTTTGTTGAACACCGCCCAGGAACACTTGTTGGGGGCAAACTTCTGGGAGAAGTAAGCAACTGGGAGCTCCTGACCGTTGTGCTCTTGAAGAAGAACCGCCCCGGCAGCCACATTAGAGGCATCACAAGCTACAATGAACTGTTTGATTGTGTTGGCGTGATGTAGCACTGGGGTGGAGATAAAGACCCGCTTGATGGCCTTGAAGGCCTCCTGACATACCAGGGTCCACACAAAGGGAGGTATTCTTGCCTGCTAGGGGATGCAGAGGAGCAGCAAGCTCTGAGATGGCGGGGGAGAACTTCTTGAGAAAGATCACCATACCCAGAAAGCAGCGTAAATCCTTCTGATTCTGGGGGGTAGCCCACTCCCAAAGAGCCTTAGCCTTGTCAGGAGGGACCGTGTGGCTGTCCTTCAGGACCAAGTTGTCCAGGAAGGTAACCTCAGACTTGAAGAACTCACACTTGCTGGGCTTGATGAATAGTTGGGCCTTGTGAATGGCTGCCACCACAGCCACCAGGCTCTTAGTGTGCTGCTCAGGAGTGGGGGAGTGGATGAGGATGTCATCAATATACGCCACAGCACAAGAGAAGCGGAGATCTCCCAGGGCGTCCTCAATGACTTGCTGGAAGATTGCGGGAGCATTTTTCAAGCCAAAAGGCATGACCTTGAATTGGAAGCAGCCACACCAAGTTTTGATGGCTGTAAGCCACTTGTCCCCCTCTGCCACACAAACCTGGTTAAAAGCATTAACAAGATTCAGTTTTGAAAAGACATGAGACTTGGCAATGGACTGAGCAATTGAGGCCTTCAAGGGAAGGGGGTAGCAGTCTGGGACAGTGACGTTGTTGAGAAGGGTATAATCAACGCACAGCCAAAGGGATTCATCTGATTTCTTAGCAAAAACTACCAGGGAGCTAACTGAGGAAGCCTTCTTGACTATCCACCCTTTTGCCAACATGTTGTCCAACCACGCGCCTAGCACCTTATCCTTCAATTTGCTAAGAGGGTACATTGGGGTGTCAATCTTTAAGAGGTCAACCGTTGTCTTAAAGGTCAAATTGTGGCAGGAGTATGGGGGGAGGGCACAGGAAAGGGTAGCATCAAAGGCATCCTTGAAGAGAGCAAGAATGACCAGAAGGGCAAAGGGCTCAGGGGGGAGAGACTGGGGTTGCCGCAAGGGACAAGCATGACTCAGGTGGTTCCCAACCCAAAGAGAGAAGGGAGAAGGGAGAAGGAGCCCAGGCATCCATCCAACAAGAAGTGAAGCTCATTAGTGAAACAGTCAATCTGCACCAGGTGACGCTGCCACCACCCCACGCTCACAATTACAGGATACAGGAGGTCCTCCACAGCAGAGAACTTACTCACAAACACGTAGGAGCCTGTAAAGTAACTAAGTGGATTAGTGAGGGGGTAGCTGAGAACTGGTACCTGGCTAGCATCAGTCAGACTCTGAGGAGGGAGCAAGGATTAGGCCAGAGCCAGGTCCATAAGGTTGCCTGCAGTGCCTGTGTCCACCAAAACTGTGGCCTTAGCTTGGCGGGATTTGGTATAAAAAGTTGCAGTGAAAAGGAAATAAAAAAGATCTTTATTCTGAAGAGCCAGAATGAAAGCGGCAGGGTCACAGGAAGAGACCTCAGGGATGGCAGCCAAAGCCGCAAAGACTGGGAGAGATCCTGTGGAGATGGGCCAGTTGGGGGCCTGGCGGGGGTAACACATCACATTGATGGCAGGCGTCTTGGGAGGCTTGGCTGCGGGGAACTTAGCCTGAGCGGGCTTGGAGACCGGAAGATGGGCCAGCACACCAGACTTGGCCTGGTAGGCAGGCTTGGCTCCAAGCTTATGGGCCAACACAAATGCCTTCTTGAGGGAGGTAGGTGCCAGGTCCCATGCACTCTTGTCAGCTGAAGCAGCATCCAAGGAGTTACAGAACATGGCCACTGCCATCTTGATAGGCAGATCCAGGGAGGCAGCTTTCACTGCAAAGCACTCAACATGGGAGGCAAGGTCAGGGGCAAGACCTTTGGAAAAGAGGGTCTCAAATATAACTGAGGCCTTGGAACCGGGGGAAGCCACCGCCAAGGAGACCAGTGTGAGGAGGGAGGATGTGTCCCCAAGCTCTTGGCTCTGGCAAAGGAGAGTACACACCCAGAGGCGCGCGTCCCTGTCAAGAGCATCCAAGAGGGTCACTGATCTCTGAGCGTTGGAGATGGGAGTGTCTAAGGACGCAGAGTCTGCAGAGAGGCAGAGCTGCAACTCACCAAGGGCATCCAGAACCTTCTCACGGACGGCCACAGAGGGGGGTGCAGGGTGACACCAGAGTAATATTCACTGCTGATGCAGCTGAGGAAGCTGTGGAGAGAGAGGCAGACTTCTTGGTGAGGCACAACTTGAAGAAAGACAGAAGTGACCACGCAGCCCACACCAAGAGAAACCCAGTAAGGAGGGATCCTAAGCTGGCACAGATAAGGGCAAGAAGCAAGCTCCACACCCAGTAGCAAAAGGCTTTAAATGCAGAAGAAATAGGCTTGCCAATTATGTGAGAGAGGGGGGCTAAACTAACTAAGTTTGGCTCCCATCCCAGTGAAACAAACCACCAGGATGCCGTCCAGTGGAGGACCGGAACGGCCGCTCAAAGGGGGGACCACAGGGAGGACATGGGAGACAACTGAGGGAAATAAGCATTCATTACCATCAGCGCCAAATCAGTGAGCAGCCAGGGGGTACAAGTGGGGGCGGAAGGGGACATTGCAGAAGCGCGCAAAGGTACCAAGTTACTCTTCTCTAGGTCAGGAGGGGAGACATTGGCATCTTCTTGCCCACAGGAGCAGGGGAGGCATAGTCAACATCATTCAAATCCAGATCATCACATGTCAGGCTTTTCACCACAGCCTCCCTGGAATAAAGGAGGCTACCAGGCAAACTCAGGAGGCTAGAGAGAGCCTCACTTGCAAGCCGCACAGAAGAGAAGATTTTAGACCACAGGTCTGGTGAGGTGGACCACAGGAGGAGCAAGAAGGGAGCCAAAGAAAATACAACAAATTTTATGACTGGGAGTATCATAGTTGCAATCTTCACAAAATTTGGGAAATATTGATGAGGTTCTTAAAATTGCAAGCAATAAAAATAAGATCAACAGGGCAACCACAAGCAGGAAGTCAAGAGGAGCAACAGAGTGGGTTTGGAGAGCTTGGCGGTGTACTTGGGCATCTTTAAAGCAACCAGAAACAAAAGCAGGTTTGAAATTGAAGAATTTATAGAGAAAATCAAAGTAAAATAGATTTTTATATTGATTTTTACTAGAAAACTTAAGTTCAAACGTAAATTTTCAAAGCAAAAACCAAAGAAACTCTACGCTGGAGTCAGTTTTAAGAGTTCCAGAAGAGGGACTGGATTTGAAACGGGGGGTTAAAAGGTAAGAGATAAAGCAACAACTAACACTTTAAAATTCTAGATGATAGGAACTCAACCAGAGGTCCAACCAAGGCAATAAAATTTAAAACTAAGTGTAGCAAGCTCCAAACTTTTAATAAATTGAAAATTAACAAGCAGGGGAATCAAAGTCCCCTGGCATTGTTAAAAGGGATGAGTTTGGCAGATGTTGATCACATGACCTCAAGTGTTGCATCTGATTGGCCATGGGGGAAATTTTGCTGGCCAGGGCCAGGGGGACAAGAGGGTTTCAATGTAATTTCCGCAACCTCCCTGATTGGCTAGAAGACATCCCAATCATTTAAGATCTAGTTGACTTTGTGGTTATTGATGTGGCCCCATTTGATTGGGCATTCCTGATTGTCTTTAAAAGCGGACAATACAAAGCTAATAAATAGTCCAAATTAACTAGTGTTTCTTCCCAAGCCAGGGCAACTAGAGCAGGGGGCCTGCGGGGTATGCCAACACAAATCTTTTATCCACTGTGTGAGCTAAATCATTGAGTGAATTTAGTGGTTTTGCTGGACTTGCTGTGGTCTTTTTTGTACGGCGAGGAAATACAGTCCTATCCAAAGCCAAAGGGGGCAGTGAATTTACACCTACCCTTAGCAGGACCAAGCAACCCTAGCCGCTAGATCAACCTTGGGCTAGGCACCTGGGGGGAACCTGAGCACAGTTCTCAATCCCAGAATCCCCAGCTACCCAGGATGCCCAGCAGCTGCACCTGGCTCTCCACCCAGGGCAGCGGGGGGAGGAAGGATCCAACTCTCTGGATATGTTGGGGAAGCTTGGGGACTTGTGGATCTTGCCTGGTGATATGGGTGGGTACAGGGTAGAGCTATATGGACGGCATAGCTCCTGTCAACCTGGGTGGGGTTGGTTTGATGCCGGGTGGGAGAAAAGGCTCCTGCCAGGATTCCAGCCCAAGGACCGGCTTGAGGGTAGGTTTTGGCAGCGTTGCCAAAAAAGGCAAGCAGCTCAGGCCCAGTTGGTTGGTGCTGAGAAACCTTTAGTAGGCTGGGTGCTCATAGAGCCAGGCCATAAAAGGCCAGAAAATGCAGCCCTGGAGGTCACTGGGGGATGGGACGTCTGGAGAAATTCAAGTCCAAGAACCAGCTTGATGGATAAGAGGTGGTCCCTGAAGGCAATGCCAGGGGAGGGAAGAGTCCTGGGCCCAGCCTGGCCATTTGGTGCTGAGGAATCTTTCTAGAGGTTGGGTGTAAATTCACTACCATCTTTAGCTTTGGACCAATCTGTCTTCCCCTGCCGCACCAAAAAAGGGCCAAAAATTGCAACCCAGCCACTCAACTCTCTAGACAATTTAGTGCATACTATCAACAAGATATTTGTCCTGGCCTACCTTCAGGTCCCCCGGCTTTGGTAGTTTCCTCCTGGTAAGAAACGTTAATCAATTTGGACTATTTACTGGCCTGGTGTTGTCCTCTCTTAAAAATATTTAGGGACACCCAATCAAAAGACGCCACACCAATAACCACAAAATCAATTGAATCTGAAATGTTTGAAATGTTCTTCAACCAATCAGATGCACCAGCAGAAATTTACTTGAAACTCTCCAGTCCTCATGATTCTGATCTGAAAATTTTATACCCCACCCAATCAGATTCAATTCCTGCTGTCATGTGATTCCTGTCCTTCAAACTCACTCCTTTTTATGCAGCAAGGGGACTTTCAGTCCCCTGCTTGTCTATTTTTATTCATTAAAAATTTAGACCTTGTTGCTTAAACTTTGTTGTAAATTTTGAAATGTTGACTCGTTTTCAAGTCTCCCTAAATATTATACAAAGTGTTAGTAATTTTTGGTTTTGTTATTACCTTTGACCCGTCCCGTCCTAACCCAGTCTCCTTTTTGAAGCTCTTTAGCTTAGTTGCTGCCTTTTATCTTTACGCTAGCGCTTTATGCTTTTGAAACCCTCATTTGAACTTAGATTTTCATTTAAAACTCTTTATAAATCTTAGTTCAAGTTTAATTTTTTACCTGATTCACTTTGTTTTTGAACCTGCTCTTTGTTTTCTCATCCGCCAAGCCACCTGAACCCAATGCCAAGGCTCCCAAGTGGTTTCTACCGTTTTTTTTCTGGTTTCTTCTTGTGGCTGCCCTCCCCTTGAAAAAATTTACCTCTCTGTGAGTTAAAAACTACATATTTTAATTCCAAATATTGTGGTTGTTCTTACCATATCCTCCCTGCCTTAAAATTTGTAACGCTCACCTTGGCACCCCTTATGATCCTCCTCTGGACCACTGCTCCCAAGTTATGGTCATGGCTTTCCACTTCTGTGTACCTTGTGGGAAACAATCCCTCTAGCCTTTTGTACCTTCCTGGCAAGCTTCTTGTCTCGGGTGAGAAAATTGTTAAGAGTCTGACTGGTGACAACCTGGAGTTCCCTGCCATAGGCTACACCAAGTCTGCCCCCACATTGGAGATGGTTCCTGCCTTCCCCTCCTGTGGCTCAGACAAAGGCGACCCAGCTCCTCCCTTAGTTCCAGCAGGACGGTACCCTGCTCCCACTTGTACACCCTGGTTGCTCACTGGGTTATCCTTGCTGGGATTAAATGTGTACTTCCCTCAGCTGTCCCCTGTGTCCTCCTTTTTGTCTCCCCTCTGAGCAGCCATCCCAGTACTCTACTGGGCAGCATCCTGGTGGTTCATCTCACCGGGATGGGAGCCAAACTTAGTTAGTTTAGCCCCCCTCTCTCACACTGGGTGCCCACAGAGCAGTGCCATAAAAGGCCAGCAAGTGCAACCCCTGGGGGGTTGCTAGAGGGTGGTCCCTAGCAGCCAATGGGGTTGGTACTGACAGCAACTGACGGTGGTACCTTAGCTCCCATCAGGCCCCCAGAAAATCTCCCAGGGCGGTATCAAGGTTATTACACTCCTTGCACAATAGCGGCTTGCCCCTTGGGGACCAGCTTTAGCACCATGCACATCCAAGAAGAAGGTACAGCGGTGGGGGTGAAAGGATTTTCCTCTAACTTATCAGAAGTGAGAAGATAATTTTAGACCATGTCTATCACCCCAGCGTTTAAACAAGGAGCTTGGTTCAGGATCCCTTCCCCTCAACAGTGAAGGCTGGCATCCCTCATCCTGATCCTGAGGATAGTTTGTCCATGGGTAATAAATATTTGGGTGATTGATGACCTATCATACCATGAACCGGGTTCAAAGGGCCTGGGGTGAACCTTAGCTAGGATGGCTCCCTGTATCAGAAGATCATCTCTTCTGGGTAAAGCATCTGTGTCCCGTATTGAGAGTTCCTATGTCAGCTTTTGGTGTAGGGTTCTTAACCCGGGAGAAGGTATGTAGGTTCAAAGTCCTGGGAGAATCTTGCTTAGGTGGGTTCAACCAGTGAAAGGTTGATTCTCACCAAGCCTATATCTTGTCATAAAACGGTTTTAAGCTGTGATAACACTGATGTTCTGGGAAGGAGATATGTCCTGTGATCTTCTATAGTGCCCTCTTAGATGGGTTGACAAGTATCCAGCTGCAGGAGCTGGTTGGGGATGGGATAGCTTGGGGATGTAGGACAGGGGATTAGGTTGTACTTTAGGCCAATCAGGGATCTGTTCAGCTTTGGGTCAAGGTTCCCATTGGTTTAGCCTTTTGTTATCATATGGCCGCCACTTTTGGCATTTAGCCGGATAGATACTCTGATATATAAAGCGGTTCTGTTGCTGGTGCTTATTTAAGGTAGATGGGTTGGACTGGGATTCCTCAGATAAAGATTTTGGGGACTTGGTATCGATATTTGATAAAGGAATAGAATATGTTCGTTAGTTGGGCCGTACTAACTACAAATTGAGGTAAGGTTGGCTGAGTCAATCTTGAGTGCTGCCGTCTCGCAAATGGTCTGATTAACCCTGAATGTTAGTTAAAGATATACCCACAGATATGATTGATGCCAATTTGATCATTTGGCCAAAATGGGCTTGGCTATGTCAAGTAAAGGCTGGGGGTCCTCAAATCAAGTTGATTAACTGTGTAGATTAGCCAATATAATTGGCAGGGGATCTGCTAACCAAAAATAACCAAATAATTGCAAGGGTGCATGAGTATTTAGGTTTCACCAGCTTGTTCCCAGTTAGAACAAGGATAGCTGAGCTTTGGAATATGAAGGTTCCACCAGGATTTGGGGCCGGGAGCTTTGGAAGCTCCATGCTGGATCAATACATCAAAACAAAAGGTACTTTGTGATCTCTTTCCATTGTAGGTACATTCTCATAGGTTGAGTAAATGCAGGATATTAAGGTAAAGACCCAGATTGGATAGCATTGCTATGCCATGAATCACATGTCATTAATCAAGGGTCAATTTAGGAACTGGAGGGTTTTCAGCCAAATATGCCCTGAATGGTATATAGGCAAAAACAGCAACATTCTAATAAAGGATACATACATATTGTCAATTTTGACAATTTCCCCTCATTTACTTTTCAATTGCCATTTCTTATTTATTATCATTTGAAAGAGCTAAGTTTGGAGTTCTCCATATAGAAACTGCTGCTGCTGGGAAGGAAGTTCCTGAAGTCTCTCTTGAAGAGGCTTGGGAGAGTCTGGAGGTTACAAAGACTGTGCCCAAGGAGTCATTGGTGGAGGTTGAAGCAGCTTTTTGAAGAGCTGTATATGGACTATTTTGCCAAGGAAGGGACCCTGCTCAAGGAAATAAAATTTATGCTTGGGATTCATGGAACTTGCTGGTAGGATCTGATGAAATTCTACAACAGGTGAAACATAAGCCAACCAAGAAATTGAAGCTCTCGAGGCAAGGGAGGAAATAAGCATTGATATTATGGCCAGATGGCGTGACAAAACAAAGTGTTGTCACAGAAAGTTGCCTCCTTGGAGGTAACACTCACCAAAGCTTTATCCCATAACGGTTCCAGTAGTAAGAGTCAGCCAGGACACAACAATGGTAAGTTTGACTGGTTGGACCTGACTCTCTTGCACCTTTAATGGTAACTGAATATCTAAACTAGTAGTCTGAGGGAGATGGTACTTTGTTTGACCTTGGTTTGACCTTGGTTTGTACAGGTTTGCTTCGTACCTGACTTCCATACCTGGGTATGGTTATCAAGCGTAGATATCTCATTTGGGGTTAGTTGATGTGGGCTGCTTGATCTGGGGGAAAGTTTCCTGATTCCCTTAACGTGGATCAGTTTATAAACCCTGTTACTGTTGTTTGGATGGGGTGGTTTGCTCAGCTGTGATTTGAAGTTTTGGTTCTGGGATCTGATAGCCATAGTTTCATAAAGGTATAGGAAACTTGACAAAGATGCATGTTGAACACTTCAACTCTGGTTCCTTCGATGGTTGAGGGCTCGATTCGGAATTCAAACATTTTATGGGGTCGAGTGGAGATCTGTACGGTGTGGCGAGATTGGATTCAACGATTTAGACCAATAAAGTGTTTGGGTAAGGAAGGGGTTCCTCACGTAAGCTTGACACTGGAATCTTATGCTGAATTGGATTATTCCTGTGTTGACTGGTCGGTGAAGTGCAGGGGAAGGATTTTGATTACATTAAGCGTAGTACTTTGTTTGGTGGTGGGATTTAGGAGGAGGATGGTGTTAAGAATAAATGGTGGGTGGGTTAAGAAGCATGGTTTGGTAATGTTTAATTTACACTTCTGGCATGCTGGGGTCGATGGAGCGGAGGTACCTGGGGAAGACATCCTGGATCAGCAGAAAGTAGACTTCGTTGTAGGCGCGGGTGAAGATGCTGGGGGTGAGGTTAGCTTGGCGGATGTTGTCGGAGATGGTGCGCTTGGCAGTGCTGCTGAGGTTGATTTGGAACGGGGAGTCGTGGGCGATGAAGTCGCGATAGATGGCGAGGATCTCCTCCTGTAGGAGGGTGGGCCCCGGGAAGGGGGATTGGCCAAGGTAGGCGTAGGCATCTGGTCGTGAGGTGGTGGATAGAGCAAATGATGTGCGGGGTTGCTTGGAGCTGGTGTGGTCATGGATGTGTTGGGGTTGCAGGTAGTCAGTGGAGGTGAAGCCAGAGGAGAAGCTCCCCTTGGCATCGATGGAGGAGCAGAGAGAGGTGCGGAGTATGGCGGGGCTGGGGGTTGTGGGGTCCCAGGGGCCGAGGGCTTTGAAACGCTCGTAGAACATGACGTTCTCGACGCAGAAGTTGTGGGCAGAGAAGAGCTTGAAGTCCATGAACAGCAGGGGGTTGGCGAGGACCTCTTGGAGAGTCAAGCTGGTGGGGTCTTTTAGGGTGGAGCAGGCGCCTTGGATGAGGAAGGAGCGGCGGGTCTCGCTTGCTTGGCACAGGCGCTTGATGCCAAACAGAGTGAACTCGTGGCGAGCCCACCAGAGGGGGAAGCCCACTGTCAGCAGATGCATTATGCATATCAGCAGTATAGCAGCGATGTGCAGGGCCAAGTACAGGACGGAGTTGTCCTCATAAGTCAGGGTGAGGATGGTTTGGATCAGCAGCGTGCATGGGGCAAGGAAAAGATGGATCACCCACTCAAGGCGGATGCCAAATGTCTCCTGGAGGTCAAGGAACAGCAGGATGAAGACGGGCCATTCCAGCAGAAGGATGGTGCCGGTAATGGTTAGCGAGGGATACCGCACCCAGGAGTCAGGGCATTCCGGCCCATAGGCCGAGATGATGTGGAGCATCAGCGTAATCACCAGATTGAAAAACAGAAACCCCAGCAAGCATAGCGTCAATCCAAGGCTCCCAAACCAACCTCGGTGGGTATGCAGCCACAAGTCCATGCGCGGGTAGGAGCGGGAAGCGTTGGAGAGCGACTGGTGGATCTCCACGCCCTCGGTCTTTGGCAGGTCGGGGGCCTTTGTGGTGTTGAGGCGGTACTGGTTGGTGCGGTGGAGAAACATTATGCGCAGGAAGCGTGCCAGCAGGGCTGATGCCCACAGCGGAAACAGGAGACCAGCCATCCACAGGTCGACCAGGCAGGAGCTGATCCCCCCCACACCTCTAAACAGCAGCCACGCCACCATGCACCACTGGGTCAACGCCAGCACCACCGTCAGCGACACGCCGCGGGTGCGTATGGCCAGGGCATCACGCGACCGGCAAAATATGACTACGCTGGCCAGCACGCCTAAACTCCATCCCGCAAGCACCGTCAGTATCAGCACCAGCTCCATGCAAAAGAACCAACCCCACCTGCCTTGAACTACTCCCCTCCCCTGCCAACCCACGAGCCACGGTGCTGTAATTTCCAGGGGTACAGCTCTCCTTCCTAACCAGGCCCACTCCCATGCTGTTTTGCAAATCCATCCAATCACCTTGCACCACTCCAGCCAATAACACCCCCGCTTTCCTCGCCCACCCTCCTCACCCACGAATAGGACGTATAAAACATGTAGCCACTTGCGCCAACATTAACCAAAGTTGCTCTCCCAAACCATTTAAATTCCAGCAAGCTTCACCAACGTCACCAGGCACGCCCATCAATTAAAACAAGGGGCTTTATCAGCGATCAGGAAATACCGAAACCAAATATTCATGTCAACCGCCGATACCAGCAAAAGATAACGTTCCGAAAGGAGATTCAACCATTAGGTTAGCCATCCACTGGGATTCAAACTTTCGCACCGTGCTGGCAAAGATCACCTCTTAATCTAGAAATTGAAACCAATTCTATTCCAAATGCAGTTAAGTTTATCGTCTGACGCTGGTGCTTTAAACGCCATGGTCTTTACAAGGTTCGGATCGGTGCTGCGCCAATAGGAGTGCTAACCGCTTGGTTTAAGTTTAAGCCCCAAAATCCAAACAATAACATCAACCCATTTTCTCATTCAAAACTGAAATTCAAGTCTATAGATAAAACCAACCACCCTCTTTAATCAAGCAGACAGTATCCTCAACTAAAGCATATCTGAAAATCAACCACCATACCAAACAAGTTCCAACAAAATCCAACTATAGGCTCGGATACTCTAAAATCAATATCTAACTTGTATAAACCAAGCCCATGCGTAAAAGTTAAATCTAGGTCGTAAACCAGAAGTTGACGTATCTTTATATCCTCTATAACAACAAAATCCAAAGTGAAATTCAAGTACTGTACAAAATCATCTACCCTGGAAATATTATGCGTCGAGTGGGGAGCTGAAGATACATCGACCCAAAGAACTACTATATATAGGGTCGAATTTTTCAAGCTGGTTCGTGCAAGGTATATGGACCGTAAACGCCCCTCCTTTGTTAACTGATCTTCCTTCCAATACACAAAACATCTTCTTTAAAGATGGTCGGTAGCATGATCGGGTAATAGTTTACCCGGCCAGCCAAACATCAGTCCAAGACTTTGGTAACCGGTACAAATTACCCGATACCCTTAGAACCCAGCTATGCGGTTAGGGATGAGATCAACAGGAAACCCTTGGCAACCAATCCATCGCTGACCAGACCACTTCAAGCCATCAAAATCATCACCATCCCTGATTGATGGATGGAGCATGCAGTACCACCCAACCAACATGCCCACCTCAACCGGCACCCAAACATACCTGCCGTCAATAACTAACATCCTGAACTTTAATAATATCCCAAATCAAGGAACCACCTCTGGGAAGCATGTGACACAAGATATCCAAGAAAATCCCACCAGGACGATCTGATATCCGGTACAGAGGTAGAGGAATATATAGTATCATGGGAACCCACACGCTGCCCATCACAGCGGCCACAGGGGTTTTTCAGGTAACGTCCCATCTTGGATCAAACTTCTAGGGAGCCAACTTTGGGCCAGCAACCCATTGTTCCCTGGCCTTGGGTCAGCAGACCCCACCATAGGATCAGTTCAAAGTTGAATAGGGACAGTATACATCTCCCTACCCAGGACCATAGGCCAGTAGCTGGGATTACAATATCAATCACCCCCAAAAGGGTGAAATAAACTATCCCAGCCAGCTTGTCAGTATTATCCAGGAGGAGTTCTGACCCAGACACCAGCATCCATTTTGGGGATGAGAGGCTGCATAATATCCAGCTGGTAGCAATAAGGTTCCAAGGGGTCCCACTAGCCCTAGACCAGGATTTATTCCCCAGAGTCTCAAAAAAACGGGGTCTGTCCAGGAACAACCTCTTCCCAACCTGGAAGAGCTTGCCCACACTGGGGATAAGCGTTTTGTGCTGGCCTTTACAGCCAACCCCTTCTTCCTTGGAGTCCCCTCTTACTATGAAGAAAACATGGATCCAGTTGGATTTTTTTTTCCTGGTGCTGTCCTGCCTTAAAGCAATTGGCAGGACCACAAAAAACTGCGGCCCCACTTTACTGGGGTTGCCTGGCTGGTGGCCCAGAAAGTTTGGAGATAAGGCTCCCCATATAGCAGAATATTGGCCAAATGATTCCCTGGCCTGGGGGTCCCTCAGCCCAAAGAAAATAGTTCTAGGGACATCTCAGCTGTGACGTCCAAGGCAAGCATCAATGAGAATGTTGATCCTGAGCCCTGGGAAGATACCTAGCCAACTGGGCTGGTGTCTCCTGGACCCAAGCTGATTGCTCTTACTTCTTGGGCCCAGGCCATGGGGAGGTCAGGTTGACAGGGTCAACCAGTTTTCTCTGGCTGCTTCTAATTCCTTCTTATAACTCCCTGGGTACCAGTACCCCTCTAATGCATGTAATGGGAGCAGGGGCCATCAGGATCCTTGCTTACTGATTGGAATTGTTGAAATAACCTCCTGATTTTCCAAATTTACCTTGGATCTCATCTTCTGATCAATAGCTCTGGCTGCTGTCCAGACCTCTGCTGCTGCCCTCTGCTTTCCTTTGGTCTGCTGGCCCTGCTGTCTGACTGCTGGTGTTCCTTGTTGGGACCTGATCCCAGAAGAGCTAAACCCTGTCTGGATCCTTGGAGGCTCCCGGTTCTTGCCCCTTCCTGGCGAGAGTTTCTTGTCAGAGCTTGTCCTACGAGATGCCAACTCCTATCTTCAAGTCCTCCATAGTGACCATGATACCCGCCTTCCAGTTGCCATGGGCTACAGCCCCAGACATCTGGGATGACTTTCCTTGGCTGCATGGCCCTGTCTGCCTGATCCTGGCTGGATCTCAAGTCCCCTTCTCATCCAGCCCAGGTCCCCACCATCCCCAACACATTTGCCAAGTTGGCTTAATAGGGACCTATCCCAAGGGCCTCCCGCATTTCCAGGAGCCAGGCATTTTAAGAGTTAAATGGCATGCTGCACCATTCAGGGAAAAATATGGGAATAAAATAAACAAATTGTCAACTGCCTGAGCAGCGCTAACCCAAATTGGGCGGAGAGACTCATTGATTTGGGGCCTGGGGCAGTATAGCAAAAAACAACAACCAAGATCAAAATAAGGAAGGGCATCTGCAAGGGGAAGTCAGACATAAAAGATGAGGAGATAGAATACAACCCTGGCCATGGACTGGCCCGGGAGTTGGCGGCAAACTGGAATAGAGCAGTCAGCACATTGTCCACAACCAGGGCCAGTAGGCCAAGATATTCTAACATGAGTGTAAACCTTGCTTTATTTTCAATACCAATGACAATAAGCTATATAGAAACTTGTTTCTAGAGCAGGATGAGAAAAGTCTTGAGGTGATTCAGGATGGGGATGGGGGATCTGATGGCATCTGATTGGCTGACGCGGATATTTTCAGCAGTTGGGAGGCCTGCATGGAAATCTGGGCCAATGCTGCCATAGTTTGAAAAGTCCTGCCACCAGCTGGCCAGGCCCTGCCATTCCCAAATAGTGTATAACGTGTGATTTTCTTGTCATGATTGTTTGGGGAAATAAGGCAAATCCGGATCTCCCAGGGTTATGTGAGCAACCCTGGCTTTGACCCATTTTTTATCAATGGCGGCATTTAAATAATCTATTTCTCTCAGGGGTTTGGCAGTGGTTCTTTGCTGGTTTCTGGTCTTACTTGGGGCACACTATTTCTTCCATTTGGTTTTCTACTCTAGCAGCTATGAGTGTATCCCTTTTCACAGCTCAGAACAACACCAACCTCATGTCAGTTTCAAACCTCTCCCTCCCCTTCTTGTAGAAACTCTATCCTATGAGTCTGGATCCCCATTATACCCAAGATTCTTCTCTATAGATGCTGTCAGGTGTCTTGGGTATAGGCTTGGATGCCTATCTCCCACCCTGGTCCTGACCTGTCTCTCCCAGAGGCCTCTTAGAGTGGCCATTCCAGCCCTGGGCTAGATCATCCTGATGGATGGTCCCAACAAGATGAGAGCCAGACTTTGTTAGTCCAACCTCCTTCTCTCTTAGTAACTATGTTCACATTAGAAAGAGAGCTGGGTCTTGTATATCTAGTCTGAGCCTGGGTTCTTGATTTGGAAGGCTGAGGGGTGGGTGTGGCTACCGCAGTGCTGGGACTGGAATGAATTGTGCAATGCAACCTGAAACAGCTGGGCATTGGTGAAGCACTGATTAAGGGAGTATGCAGGTACTGAGGTCAACTGGGGAACCAGCCACATTTGTCAGTGGTCACAGCTCAAAGATAATGTGGAGGATCCAGAAAATTCATGCCTGCTTCTTCATTGTCCTGGTCTGACTTTTTTACAGTTTGACAGGGAATTCTTTATGTAAGCTCTGATGATCTTGGATTCCAGGCAAGCAATCTTGGCGTTAAACTTGTCACCATCTGGTGATCACTTCCACGTTTTTTGCTTCCCATAGTTCTAGCTGCAGACCATCTCATTCATTTCATGGTAGTCTTATTTCAGTTAAAAGCCAAAAACACAAAGCATAAAAATATTGAGGGAAAAGCAAACATTGTCACACATAAGTATCATTTTTTATTAATTATTATCATGTTTTCATTATATACCAATTGGGGTACATTTGGCTGAAAACCCCTCTGGTTCCAGAATCACACCTGGATTTCTATCACATGTTTATGATGTAATGGTATCATACTAATCCAGATCTTTACCAAAAAGATATTCACACTCTTAACCTATAAGAATGTGCCCTAATACATTCCAGAATCACTGGATTCCTTCCGTGGAAATGTATTGTTTTGGCTTGAAGCATTCCAGACTTCTTGTGCCAAATCCCTGTGGGATCTGAGTATCCCAGATCCAAGCTATTGTTGCTCCAACTGGGAACCAGCTGATCAATCCTAAATGCCTTGACATCAGTGTCCACATTTAGCTATTCTTCACATTAACTGGGTTTCTATTAAAACCTCATTAAAACACTTTGAAACTAAAACCAGGTGCCACCTTGGCGCTCAAAAACTTTCCCAGGCAGCGCCACAGCTCTTAAGTGCCTTAAACATTCACTGGGCAGCACTTTTAACCTAATAAATTTGCCAAACTGGCAATTATAACCCACAATTTGGGGGTTTACTTTTGGTTAACCTTAACCAAACTTCTTGACACAGTCAAGGCAATTAAACAATATAGTTAAATCTGCATTAATTATATTCCCAGCATATATCAATTAAACTTCCAAGTTAATTAATCTATTTGAAGACAACAAGTCTTTACTTGACACAGCCAAGTCTATTTTGGCCCTATGATTCAATCCCCATTAATCATATTCCAGGACATGTATATTATTAACCTTTCCAGTTAATCAATTGATTTGAGACACCTAGTGTCATAATCTGAATCATTCAGATTATTCATTTTGTCTCTCAATTAGTATAGCCTAATTGATTCCTGGGCACTCCATTACTATGTTAGAAAATCTCCCCAAGGCCAATCCTATTGTTTTGAATTTCAACCAATGAAAATAATCACAATTCAACCACTTTGTGAAACCACAGCTTGATTTGACTGCAGTATGGTCACAGGTAATGCTGAAATAGCCTGGATAGTGAAATTATTGGCACCAACCATCTCTTACTAGAGAATACAGCATACATGTACCTGGCTCTAATTAGACTGCCTTGAATGATTCAAGCTCCCCCTCCCAAATCCAGGGCAATCTCTGCCTAGAGTTAAACCATAGCCATAAAGAAGGATTACCATGGATAAAAACTCTGCCCTTATCTTTGAACAGCCTGCTGTGGGCGCTTTATCTAATATGCCCATTCCAAAGCCAGATGATCAACCCAGATAATCCCCCGGTACAGCTGCTAGGGCTTTGCCACCGTTGGCACAGCCCTAGCAGCCAGATATGATAGATTCTAGCCTAGCATTAAGTCCAACCACCTCTACAGGATCTCAACCATGCCCCAAAATCCAACCTAAATCTGTCAAGGGTGTTGGTACAGGACTGGATGTGGGGATGGGTTAAACTGAGCTTCTGGATTAGGGGTTAGCTCCAAACCAAAAAGCTTTTGTAAGGGCAATCCATCTTGGCCCCCTACAGCTTGCCTCCGCTCAAGGCGGACCTCGGGTGTGCTGGATTAGCTCTATATACACAGTATGCTGGGTACCGTAGCCCAGCACCTTCCCAGGTGCTTTGACCTGGCAGTAGTGGGGTGTTAGATTTGAATCTGGCTATCTTTTATTGTGACTTACAATATGTAAAGACCCAACAATTGTATAAGTATTTTAGAAAAATAGGGTACCAAGTTGGCCACTTGGAACCCAGTGAGTGCCGTCACAATGGGATAGACTGTGATCATCCATCAAAAGACCTTTTCATGTATGTTATATTGTCTGAAATTACCAGCAAAATACATGAGTACATAGTATATAACAGTGTATATAGCTACAGACTGAGTGGAGTTGGGCAAAACCAGTGTGGGCCAGGAATACTGATCAGAGGAGTTGAGCTGCGCTGGCTACTCAAAAAAGTACTCACCAGTTGGATCATTGTATGGTCCATGTGGTTGATAGTGTTGGTGACCCCAAATCCCTAGGCAGGCTGTAAAGACAGCTGAGAATATAAGATGGTTCATCTTCTAGTCCTGGGGAAGGGCAGCCAAAGCTTAGTGTCTTTAACTTTCTGAGAGGTAAAGTCTTGGTTGATTTATGTGATAATAATTGAGGGGTAATTTGCTCAATGATAGCACAAATTATCATCAAGTTGTTGGGCTTTATTATATACTATCATCTTTGATGGGGCATGAATAGTGCAAAACATTGAACAGGAAACCCCAAACACCTGTAGTTGTATGGAATTCCCTTTTGGGATTGGGATTGGAGGGGTTTGGAAAGCAATGAATTGTTAATCTCTGACTTGCATTGCTTTGGAGATTCTTTAGGTACTTTCATGCACCCAAATCTCACTTCTGTAATTTCTGCATTAAATGGTTTACAGGGTAGCCTGTCAGCCCTGTCTAAATTTGGTAGATTCCAAATTTGAGCAGAAATTTCCCCTATTTTTAGGATTGGAGAAATTGCCTTTTTGGTTTACCAATTTGAAAATTTTCTCATCCAGAAGGGGTGGACAGTCCCACCGTGGGGGGTGTGCCATCCACTGCCGGCTGGCTGGGTGGCAGGAGCGGGTGTGCAGATGGCTGGAGGCCAGCTGCGTGGCCCGCGGCAGGGGTATAAAACCCAAATTCTAAACTTTTAGAATTTATTAAAATCTTTTTCATCTAGTAGCTGTATTGCGACAGTTTCCCCAATCAGGGGGAACTGACACAATTTTTTGTTTTTAATTGTGATATCAAAGTGCACAAACTTTTGTCTTGCAAAAGTTTGTTGTCAGGAATATTCCTGACAGTTGTCTTTCCTTCCCCCTTTGGCTGACCTACCTGCTGGCGGTACTGGGCAATAAGCTCAGGAGCGTTGGCAAGGTTTTTTGCAGGTTCCCACAAGTTTGATTCTGCTGGATACCCTACCCATGAGACTAGGTACTGGACCTGGTTATGGACCTTTCTTTATTGTAGGATGGCTTCTACCTCCCGCTCCTGGGTGTGTTTTAGGATTGTTGGTGGGGGGTTGCTATCCTTGGTCTGATGTGTGGGTGGTCTTCCTCTCTCTCCTTCTAATTTGGATATTTGGAAGATGTTATGGGCACTCAATCATTCAGGGAGTTGTACTCTGTAAGTTGTGTCATAAATTCTCTGTAGCACTTTGAGTGGTCCAATGCAGTGTGGTCCTAGTTTCTGACCAGCTTGGTTGATCTTGAGATTTTTCATGTCAAGGTATACATTGGAACCTACTTTAAATTCAGGGGTGGCTCACCAGTGTTTGCTGGCTTGGACCTTGTATTTCTGTTGGGCATCTCTGAGGTTAACATGTAAGCTTTTCTGGGTTTCTCTTAAGTTTTAGAAGTACTTGTTGGCTTGGGGTACTGTTCCTGGGCAGCCCTTGGTGGGGATTCCTTGTGGGGAAACCCGTGGTTGGCCATGAATGGGAAGATCTTGACCCCCGAGTGGTAAGAACTATTGTAGCTGAACTGAGCCAAGAGTAGTATATCAGCACAATTATCTCTCTTTGTATTGATGTAGGCGCAAAGATAAGTTTCCAAAATCTGGTTAACCCACTCTGTCTGTCCATTGGTTTGAGAGTAAAAGGCTGTTGACAGATTAAGTTTCACTTGAAGCTGTCACATTATTGTGCCCCAGAATTTGAAAGTAAACTAGGTTCCTTTGTCTGAAACAATGTCCTTGGGGAGACCGTGGTGACAATAGATGTGGTAGATAAATAACCAAGCTGTGGCAGTGGCCAACATTCCAGAGGAGCAGGCAATGAACTCTGCGGCTGTAAGGGATTCCATCCCTTACACAAATAACAAACCAAACTTGAGGACCTTGAGTATAATCCAGAAACCAGAAACTGCATTTTTAAATGAAAATTTAGAAACCAACAACGTAAACAAAACAATTAATTCAATCAATTTGAAAACACATTTGAAATTGATAAATGAATGTGTTTTATTCAATATTGAATGCAAAAACAAAAGAAAATGTAAAAATAGAAACCAACATATAAATTCTACTTTAATTTTGGATTCCAAGGCTTCAGACAATGATAACATCAATAGGAATATTGATTCAGCATGTAAAATTGGCTCCAATCAATATATAATAGCCAATCAAGTTAAAATTAAATTAAGAAATCATCCAAATCAGATATTCAGGGACCTATTTGACCAATCAAATCCAGAAGACTAACCAAGCCAGAGAAGTACATCACATCCAACCCCAGAAATCATCCCCAACCATAGTGAAGTACAATACTGCAATGCAATATTCCAACCTGCCTCTTCTTGCATTGCAGGCTGCAGCCTGCTGCAGTTCTGCAAGGCAATATTTCTCAAATCACTCTTGCAGGACCACCTGGTAACCACAATGTTCCCTTCATCACTTGAGCTAAGTATTTAAACTGGCAAATTCTTCCCTTCCAAATTGCTCCAACAATTTTCTTATTCCTATCAAACCAATAAATCTATATTTTCAGCTTCTAAAAACTTGATTAGTAGATTTAAAGGTTCCATCTTCAAACAGCATGCAGTTCATCTTCCTTGTATGGACTTTTTGTGTGTTAATCAGCTATGGGCAAGCCAATGTAAACTTTGAAACTCCCAAACCAACTCCCACCAATAAATCAGAAGACTCCATTTGGTATCGTTTTGGACCACGCCACCACCATGCCCCATACGTAAAAAAAGCACAGTTCTCTCCTATTATCCACCCCAAGCCCCCTGGTTAGTTTTTGGGGTATACCAGTGTCTATTATCTCCTAAATCATTTCATTCCCTTCCTGGGGGTATTCCGCTTATTTGGTCACCTCCTTCACATGTTAATGATAGGAATTTCAGTAGGGTCCACTCTAGTCAAATTCAACTTGGGTGCTTGTAATGATCCACATGTAAGAGTTTTTGCAGGCAAGGGATGATTCGGCTTCAAATAAAGTTTCTATGCTCCAGATTGACAAGGTGTTGATTGGTTGATTACAGGTAGAGGCCTAGTGGGGAATGATGGCTACTAGGGATGGTAAGGCCTAGCTAGTAGATGTAGAAATTACTAGAGGCAGATAGTGCCTCCACCCCGCAGAAGATATTGGCTGCTGTGGGCTAGAGTTCTTCACCTAGCAGGGAACTGTGGCTACAAAATGGTGGAGAATGAGATAGCTAGCAGGTAACTTTGTCTGTTGGAGGTGGAGAAAGTTTTGGACCCCTGGCAGGTAGTGCGGGCTGCCAGGGAGGGGAGGAGCTCTGAGGGCTCTACGTACCCTGATACACTTGCAGAATGTCTGTGAGAAAGCACTCTACCTAACGGACTGGTAGGATGTCCTCGTTTATGTCCCCATGGGAGCTTTGGGGGGAACCCAAAGTGAGCATTGGAGGGCATGAATTTTCTCAGAGGTGTCATCAAGGCGGTTTTTTTGGGGAAGTAAGCTGCAGAACTTGGTGTGATCAGGTCTCTGGGAAGTAGAGCTTATTACTCTGCAACTGAAAGCCCAGACTTAATCACCTGGGTGAGTAAAAACAATGCATAGACATTGATCTATGGTTGGATGGCCCAAGTGGATTGTCACTTGCGAGGGCCCAGTCAAACGCCAGTTCAATGTAGACTTATGCCTGGGTCTACAAGTTCTGGTAAAAAATACTGAGATAAAGAACCAGAGTGGTTCACAGAATCAGCAGAGAAGACTAGTGAGAGGAACTGTTTGATCACAGAGAAGGCTAGTTGAAGGACTGCTGGTTTATATTGAAGTTTGGAACCATAAAGGTTCATTGTGCAGGTAGAACCAAGGAGGTTCTTAGCAAAGATAAAGACTGAAGAGGAGCTGTTTGGTGCACTAAGATGGACTGATTAGCTGAAGAACTAGTGAAAGGACTAGAAGATGTGAGTGCAGGACCAGGAGGTGACTTGAAAGGACTAGATGCAGAGACTGGTAAAGTTGATTTTGGTGTCTTTAAAGAAGAGATATAAATAGAAAGAAGCAGTTAAATAATACTTGAATGCTGTCTAAATATGTTAAAAATAATGAACTACCATATGCTCAGAAAGAAAGAGGAAAAAAAATGGCTTAAAGGATATTAAAATTGTAAATTTATTAAGAGGAGAGTAGACCAGAAAGGAGTGGAAAAGAATCCAGAAACAGGACAGAGAAACTGGGAGGGCAAATGTTGCCAAGAACAACTAGGAGAGGCGAGAGGACGAGCAGCGAGCAGGTTTGAAGTTGCAAAACGTTAAGGAAAACACAGGGAAACATAGAGAAATGTTGAAAAATTGAAGGGACAAAATTTGCTTAAGTAAAACATCTACGGAAGCGCTCAAGTTTTGCCGGAGAAATGTGACAGGAATCAGGGCAAAACCATTCAAAACGCGGAGCAGTTGTTTACCTGGAGAAAGACTGTCTAGGGTTTGAACCAGGGTCAAGAGCAAGTCATCCAGGTTACCTTTTGGCAAAACTGTTGAATCAAGGCGTATGATTGGCTGCAAGCCAGAGTCTATTCAATCAATGTTTTAAGGGCTTTAACTTAAGAGTTTGAGCCTAAAAAATGAGGAGCAGAAGAAGAAAATTCAGGGCTTTCATTGGCTGAAGTAAGTTTCAAAGTTTAATATATTATAGAAAGAGAAAAAATGGATAGTTTAAGCTTTTGAAAACCAGAGTTCTAAGAGAGGTTTTTGGTCTGAAACAAGGGGCTATAAAAGGGAGAGCTATCTGAGACTCTTAAAAAACTGGATCAAGTGGATTACAAAGGCCACAAGAGTTACAGAAGGAGCCAAAGACCAAGAGAAGGAAGCCTGAGCTGGAACAGACTGCAGAAGCCCAAGACCAAAGCGCAGGAGCCCAATACCAAGGTGCAGGAGCACAAAACCAAAGCACAGGAGCCCAAGACAAAGGTGCAGGAGCCAAAGACCAAGTAAAAGGAGTCCAAGAGATTGTTAAAGGACTCCAAGTATTTTCACAAAACCTCATTGTTCCCTATACCAAGGCCATATATTAGAAGGTTTCTAAGGGGATCTTCCTTCTGACCATGAATAAAAAGCCTATTACAACCCCTACCCAAATTTCCTACAATAAAAGAAAATAAGCTCTATGAGTAAATTACCCCACATCTTCTATCCTAGCCCAGGGGAGGAGATATCCTATTGCCAAGGTTTCAGAAATTTTGCCTCTAGTAAGTCTGCCCACGAGGAGTGGGAAAAGATGACTAGGCATCTTAAAATGACATATAGAGGAAGGGAGTTTATTGGAGGAGAATTTACTAGACTATTACAGGATTGGTATCAGCCTACAGAAGGACTAGTGTCTGCTGAAGTGCAAGTTTATGGTGGAGATGCTTGCCTGGTAATTGGGAAGGTACTGGAAGAGTTTGCTCTTATGCAGGCCAAGTACAAGCTTCTAACCAACCACTCACCACTGTTGGGGAATGACAACTCCTCCAAGCCAGTCCCTGGCTATGACCCAGGACACACTTCAGGACTGGTGACCAGGAACCCCACAGTTCTCTCCTTCATTTTATTGGAGAGAGACTGCTCAATGAGTGGATCCCTGACAGCAGCTTTGGTAAGGTGGTCCACAATGACCAAGATCCCTGTGAACCCTTGACTGGGAGGTAGGTCTGTGATGAAGTCCAATGAGATAGATTCCCATGGCATGGGTGGGATCAGGAGTGGTTGGAGCAACCCCTGTGGCTTTTGTGTGGAGTGTTTGTTTCTCATACAAGAGATGCATTGTGAGATGTAGTTCTTCACTTAGGGAAACATGGAGGGCCACCAGTAGCTAATCCAAAGGCGTGCCATAGTTTTCTTGATCCCCCTGTGGCTGCCAAGTGGTGATTCATGTAGCTCTTGTAACACCTGGTTCTGGATTGCTCCTGGGGGTACCATCAACCTATTGAGTCTGTAAAGAAAACCTTTGTGGATAGAGTAGTTGGGGTTGGAGTTTGCGGAGTTCATCTTGGCCATTAGGTCTTTGATGAGTGGTGAGTCTTGTTGGGTGTTCTTCACTTCTTCTTCCAAGGATGAGAGAGTTTGGGGCCCCAAAGATGGTCATGAGGAACTGATTGGTGTCTAGGACCAGTCTAGCGTTGAAGTGGCTTTACAATTGGTCTCTGTTGTTGTGGTCTTCTTGTCTTCTCAAGGTGTTTGGTGCCTTGTTGGTGTGTCCTGTGATATAGCTGATCTTGAAATTGTACAAGTCCAAGGCCCATCTGGCAAGTTGTTGCAAATCTTCTTCTTCTCAGTGAAGTAGAGGAGGTTTCTATGATCAGTACAGATAATGACTGTGTGCTTGGCTCCTTCCAAGTATTGTCTCCAGTGTTTGAAGGCTTTAACTATGGCCATGAGTTTCTTCTCATATACATTGTAGTTTTTTTGCAGTCTAGAAAATTTTTAGAAAATTATGCCACAGGGTGGTATACTCCAGGCTCTCCTTCCTGAAGCAACACTGCGCCTAAGGCAAAGTCCAATGCATCAGTCTCTAAAAAATTGGAGCTTGGGGTCAGGTTTTCTGAGCACTGGGGCCATGGTGAAAGCAGTTTTAAGGACCTCAAAAGACTTCTGTGGCTACTCTGTCCAGGTATAGGGAACACTTTTGGCAGTCAAGGATGTGAGTGGCTCAACTATCTTTTCAAAATTCTTTATGAACTTACGGCAGAAGTCAGCCAACCCAAGAAAACCTCTCAACTTTGATTGGGTATCTGGGACTTGTCATTCCACTACTGCTGCAATTTTGGAAGGTGCAATGAAAAAGCCACATTTTCTGATTATGTACCCCAGGAATTCTACCTCTGGTTTAAAGAATTTTCATTTATCTCCCTTGCAATATAGTTTGATCTGGCATAAGCGTTCTAGAACCTTCTTTAGGTCATAGAGGTGTGAGGCTTTGTCCTTAGAGTATAACAGGATGCTGTCCAGGTAAACCACCACAAAAACGTCCAGGAGGTCAAATAGGATTTTGTTCATCAGGGCTTGAAAGGCAGAGGGGGCATTGCAGATTCTGAAAGACAGACCAGGTATTTGTACAGGCCAAAAACTGTTCTTACTGCTGTTTTCCATTTGTCTCCCTCTGTAATCCTGACCTGGCTGTATGCATTTTGGAGGTCCAGTTTTGAGAATACAAAGGCGCCTGTTAGTCTTTCTGTGAGCTGCTCCACTGAGGGAACAGTGTATTGGTCCTTGACCATGATGGCATTCAGGGGGCTGTAATCCACACATGGGTGCAGTCCTCTGTCACCTTTCTTTACAAAAAAGATTGATGATGAGCAGAAAGATTGTGATTGTCTCATGTGTCCCTTAGCCATTAGGTTGGAGATGTATTCCTTTAGTATAAGGCCCTGGGCGTGTGTGGTGGGGGAGACCTTTCCCCATTTTAGAGTTTCACCTGGCAAAATGTCAATCCTGAGGTTGCTGGCTCTTTGTTTGGGAAGGCCTTGCATTGGGATTTTGCTAAAGATGTTGGCGTAATTTTCCAACATTTCATCTAGTCGGGGAATCACCAGTATGGGCATGACTGTGCTGGCTGGCTGGCTGGCTGGCGTGGGGTTGCCCCCAAGTGGAGCCATATCAGTTTGACCCAAACTAAATATGTGTACCTGGTGATTGTCCCACTCAATATTGCACTGGGCTTCCTGCCACCATGGCATTCCTAGTATGACAGAAAAGGCCAGGGTCTCCAGGGGTGAGAATTTCAGTTCAAACCTCATCCCCCAATTTCCACGGTGGTTGGTTCCACAACACAATATACTGGTGGAGTGCTTCCATTGGACAACTTGGAGGTCCCTCCTGGTGTGACCTTCTTGCCAAGGCTCTGTACCAAGAGGCCATCAATAAAATTCCCCATGGCTCCTATGTCAAGGAGGGAAGTGGTGTGTATCTTTTGGGTGTTAGAGGCCAAGGTGATGGGAACAGCGGAGTAAAGAGAAGTAGTGGCTGTATTACCTCCTTTCTCAGCTGCCATAAAAGGCTGTGGATTGGAGGGAGGTTTAAAGGGGTTGGGCTTGACAGAGGTACAGTTAATCACTGTGTGGCCTGCAAGGCTACAGTACAAACAGAGACCTTATGCCATGTCTCAGGCCTTCTCTTTGCTCAATAGTATGAGGCTCCCCAGGTCTGGGGATTACCCCAAGATGGGGACTTTTGCATTGGTGGGGGGCCAGTAACCTCAACTTGAATGGAGTTGAGGTGGGTGGCCTTGGCAGCAAGCTTATTTTTATACCAAGATCCCCAGGTTTAGACATCTTGGATGACCTCATTGTAAGTCTCAGGAAGTTTATGGTGGAGAAGGAACTCCTGTATCTGGGGCAAGAGGCCTGTGTAGTAAAGATAGCAGGCTTTATCACTATCCAGGTTGAGGGCTTCCTTGAGCTTTGAGAACTGTTTGGTGTAGTGAGCAGTGGTAGAGGTCCCCTGTCTCAGGGAGTATAGCTTCCAACAAGTATTGTTAAGATCCTCAGGGCTACTGACTGAGTCCAACAGCTTTTGGCTGAAGGAATTAAAGTCATGGCGTAATCCAGGCTCTCTTAACATAATGACACCAAATCAGTTTTTCTGTTGACTGATGAGTTGACTGGCCATGTGAAGGACTTTCTGGACGTTGGTGGTAAAGCAGGTAGGCTCAGCTTCAAACAGAGTATTGGAGAAGAAGAGCAGTATGAAGATTGATTGTTTCTTGGTCAAATGGATGGTGGATTTTGAAAGCTGGCTTAGGATGTCATTCTGGATCTGGTTGGTGTTTGTGGGTTGGGTAGCCCCTCCTCTAATTGGAGGGCCTGGAAGCAGCAAAGACATGTGTAGCAGATGAGCTGATGAGCTTTCAGGAATGTAAGGCATATCAAGGTGAGATATCCAAGCATGGTTGATCCTGAGGCTGTTGGAGTTAGCCCCAGTGGTGGTGCTATCATACTGTAAAGACCCAACAATTTGAAAAGTATTTTAGCAAAATAGAGTACCAAGTTGGCCCCTTGGAACCCAGTAAGCGCAGTCACAATGGAATAGACTGTCATCATCCATTAAAAGACCTTTGCATACACGTTATATTGTCTGAAATTACCAGCAAAATACATGAGTACATAGTATATAAAGGTGTATACAGCTACAGACTGTGTGGAGTGGGGCAAAACCAGTGTGGGTCAGGAATACTGATTGGAGGAGTTGAGCTGCACCGGCTCCTCAAAAAAGTACTCACCAGTTGGATCATTGTATGGTCCATGTGGTTGATAGTGTTGATGGCCCCAAATCCCTAGGCAGGCTGTAAGGACAGCTGAGAAGATAAGATGGTTCATCTTCTAGTCCTGGGGAAGGGCAGCCAAAGCTTAGTGTCTTTAACTTTCTGAGAGGTAAAGTCTTGGTTGATTTATGTGATAACAATTGAGGGGTAATTTGATCAATGATAGCACAAACTATCATCAAGTTGTTGGGCTTTATTATATACTATCATCTTTAATGGGGAATGATTAGTGCAAAACATTGAACAGGGAACCCCAAACACCTGTAGTTGTATGGAATTTCCTTTTGGGATTGGGATTGGAGGGGTTTGGCAAGCAATGAATTGTTAATCTCTGACTTGCATTGCTTTGGAGATTCTTTAGGTACTTTCATGCACCCAAATCTCACTTCTGTAATTTCTGCATTAAATGTTTTACAGGGTAGCCTGTCAGCCCTGTCTAAATTTGGTAGATTCCAAATTTGGGCAGCACTTTCCCCTATTTTTAGAATTGGGGAAATTGCCTTTTTGGGCTTCCCAATTTGGCAGTTTCCTCATCCAGCAGTGGTAGACGGTCCCGCCGTGGGAGGTGTGCTGTCCCCTGCCGGCTGGCTGGGTGGCAGGAGCAGGCAAGCCACCAAGCTGGGCGTGCAGATGGCTGGAGGCTGGTTCTGCGGTCTGCTGCAGGGGTATAAAACCCAAATTTTAAATTTTTAGAATTATTAAAATCTTTTATATATACAGCGGCTGTGTTGCAGCAGTTTCCTCAATCAGGGGGAACTGCTGCAATTTTTTGTTTTGACTTGTGATATCAAAAGTGCACAAACTTTTGTCTTGCAAAAGTTTGTTGTCAGGAATATTCCTGAAATAATATTGTTAAGACTAAGTTGATTAATCTCCAAACTTTGTGCAGATATTAAAGCATATAAAATTTAATAATTGATCCTTTCTTTATATAGCAAAGGGATATTAGATTGTTGCCACCAATGCCAGGATCCCCTTATCCATATTCAGATCCCTCAGCAATCTTGGCCAGTATTAACTTATAGTAAGGTAATCATAACTAATATCAACTAGTCTTACAACTAAGAGATGGTTGGTCAACCTATCCCACATCCAGGAAAAGAGTGCTAGTTAATCTTTTGTTCACAAAGCTTAACGGATAAATATGCTTTTATAGTGATGGATAGTTTAGGATTCAATCAGCATACAACACCAGGTTGATTTGAGAGGCCTACTTTCCCAATTAAGATCAATAATGGATCAGCATAGGGGGGTAAATATGATGGTGGTGTGTTATGGGGCGCAGCTCAGACACACAGCAGGAAATCCCAACTGTAGGATTGGATTCATACTAAGTATTGGTTAGCTGGCAGGGAAGATGATACAATTACCGTGTGGTCCTAAATAATAAGTCTCTAATAGTTGTGGCTAGAGAGAGGCGCCAAAGTACTAGAAAACACAAAGAAAAAATGTAAAGATAACTTAATTTTTATTGGTGATAAAGAATTGTAATATATATTGTTTTAGTGTTACCACAAAAAAATACTTGGATGATAGGATCACTTGCCACAAGCACAAGTGGGGAAGCTGAGTTGTGCAGGATCAGGAAACAAACAGATAAATTTACCACTTTGGAAATAGACCCATTTCAAGGAACAAAAGCAAAGAATTTGTTCTTAGAATAACCCAACAAAAGTGAAGCCAAAATAGTTTAAACATTGACATTAACAACATTGCCCCCTTCTAGATTGGCCTTAGAGGGTGGTACTTGCAGAGGAATTTAGCATGAAATTGAGAAAACATGAACCACTTAAGAGGAGTTTCACAGTATATTCAGAACCACATTTGAAAGTCACTTCTTGTCAGGAATTCAGTCTTGAGCGGCTGGCCTGTTGTTTTCAGGGGTAACTTGGGCTGGGTTTTTTGCGGGCAATGCCCACCACAAGAGGGGAGCTAACTTTAAAAGGTAGGAGGCAGACTTCCCCACCCAGGGCCACAGGCAGGCATCTGGGATTATAGTGTCAATAACCCCTGTGAGAGTGATGTACACAATCCCAAACAGCTTGCCAGAATGGTTGGTTGAGAGGTTGGGAGAGGAAGCGGTCATAGGTTTTGGGGTCACGGGCGGTTCCATGAGCATGTCATAAGCAGGGAGATAGTTGAATTTCCCTCTGAACAACTTGGGTGTTGAAAATATCCACGGGCCTTGTTGGTTGTATCTAATTGAAGATTTTATGCAGGCCAGAAGATCAAGTTTGAGTATCTTTTCCGGGGTGTATTCCTTGTATTCATATTTCAGAGGGTAGTTGGTAAAATGGATGGATCCAAAGGGTACACCAGGAGGGTGGAAAACAGCAGGCAGTGGGGCAGGCGGGCAAGGAGATCTCAAACTGAATTGGTAGACAGCGTATACAAAATAAGGCAATAGCTGTGTGAGCCAAAATAATATAACCTTTGTTCAGAAAAGCAATAAGTTTGGAGCGCAGGGTCCTTTGGTCTATATAGTACCCCACCTCTAAACTTAAAATTTCTCATGGGGGGTTCATCAGGGCATTGGGAAGGGCAGGGTTGGGGGAACTGGGTGCTTGGGTCCAAAGGCAACAAAATGCCACTTGGCCCGGGAGTTCTTTCATTGGTCAAGAATCTTGATTTGGCTACCTGATTATCTTTCTTTAGTGTTGTGGTCATGGGATCAGGCCGCGGGACCGTGCCTTTTTCCCGGGCTGGCTCTTGATTGGTTGCTGGTGTAGAACTCAAGTTCATGAAGCTAATAGTTGCCAAATCAGTACCTCCATTAGGCGCTGTGATTAGTCTTCCATTTGGTGCAATAATTTCTTTGGTTTAGCTTGTTTTACTTTATGGGTCAATATTCTTGGTATCAGCTTATGGGGGGTCAATCCCAGAAAAACGCAGGCAGGTAGTCCTGAGGTCCACAGGACCAGGGCCCAAAGGAATCCAGGGTCAGGGTTTGATTATTGCTCCTGGGCCTGGGTTTCCAGAGAGGAAGGATTGTCAATCCTGACACCATCCCCTTCTTCCCCCAAGGGCCCTCCCTTCTAATTCTTCTTGTTCAGGTAGAGTTTGACGGCTTCTTGGGCATTAGTCAGGTTGCTCAGAGGTTCCCAAGTACTTTCTTCTAGTGTTTATCCTTTCTACTTGACATAATACTGGGTTTTTTGGTAGTGAGTTTGGTTGCTGTGTATGTATCCAACTTTATATTCCTCAGTGCGGCCTGTTTAGATGGGTGGGGGGCTGTCTTAATCTGTTGGTGGGGGAGCAAATTCCCATCTTTTTTTAACAACAGGGAGCGGTGTAACATCTTGAATCTTCCAGGAGAGGGGTAGGTCTAGCTTTAAGGCAACCTCACCAACTAGTTTGGTGATTTTGTGGGGACTGCTTCTTCTGTGAGCTAATTTCCTGCAGGGCATGTACAGGAGTACATTCCAGGAGTCTAGGTATACTTTGTCTCCAACTTGTAAGGGTTGGCCTGGAATTTTCTTGCAGTCAGCAAAGGCTTTGTATGTTTGCACTGCGCAGTTCAGGTTGGTCAAGCATGTTTTTTGTGTGTTGTGAATCTGTTCAATCCAGGAGCACCCAGTGGTGTTCAATTCCTTTTTGCCAATCTGGGAGTCCCAGTGGGGTCAAACCCATAGTTGGCTTTGAATGGGGACATGCCTGTGGAGGCGTGGTCCTTACTATTGTAGGCAAATTGGGCCATGAGGAGAATTTTGGCCCAATTGTCCTGATCAGCGTTGGCTATAGCATTGAAGGTATTGTTCAAGGATCTGGTTCACTTGCTCAGTTTGGCTGTCTGTCTGTGGGTGGTAAGAGGTAGATACACATCACTTTATTATTAAGTCTTTCATCACTCATGTTCAGTAGTTTGATGTGAATTGGGGTCCTCTGTCTGTGATAATTTCCTCATGTTCTTCTGTGTTGCGTGAGGATGCCGTTGTGGAAGTGTTGGGCTGTTTCTGCTGCCGTGCAATTGGTGGTGGTTAGTAAAAAGTATGCCATCTTGATGAAGCAGTCTACCATTACCAGGATTGCTATGTACAAGAGGTATGGCAGCAGTTCCACAATGTAGTCCATGGAGACAGATCTCCAAGGTCCATGGGGTATAATCAAGGGTCTTAGAAGTCCTTCAGGTCTGTTCCTGCGAGTTTTGGTCCGCCCACAGGTCTCACACCCCTTCAGGTATGCGCTTACGTCTTGATCCATTTTTGGCCAAGCAAAGTTCCTTCTGATGCTCCAGAGAGTCTTGAGCCTACCCGGGTGTCCAGCCATCTCAGAATTGTGGTAGTCTCTCAAGATGTTGGTTCTGATGTCCCCTTCTGGTACAAAGATCCTGTTGTGGAGCATTAGCGTGGTTCTCTTCAATGAGTAGCCTTTTTGATATTGGGCGCTATCCAAAGATTTGGAGAGGTCAGAGATCATGATCTTGGTGAACTCATCTAGTATTTGGGCCCTTAGTACTTCTGGTTTTCTGGCTCTGACTTTCATCAATCCCAGGTGAACGCCTAGGCTTGCTGTGTCCAAGAGGACTTGGGTGTTGTGGTTGCGGGTTTCCAGGTGGGTAGGCACCAGGTCAGTTCTTTTACTTAGGGCATTGTATATCACGTTCATCTTTCCTGGCTTGTAGTCTATGGTCAGAGTGTAGTATGCCAGCTCTAAGGCCCATTGTGCTTGTTGTTGGTTAAGCTGGCGTGGTTTAAGGAAGTAGACCAAGTTCTCGTGGTCTGTCAGGACCTTTACTGGATATTCAGCGCCACATAGGTATTGGCGCCAATGTTTCAGGGTCTTCATTATGGCTAGCATCTCCTTGTCATATATTGGTTAGTTTCCTTCTGTGGGTAGCATCTTCTTGGAGTAATATGCTACAGAATGTAGCATACTATCCCCCCCTTCCTGAAGAAGGACCCCACTCACCGCAAAGTCTGACGTGTTGGTTTCCAGAACAAAAGGTTTGGAGGGATCTGGCATGGCCAGGACAGGGGCAGAGGTGAACGCGAGTTTTAGGGCCTCAAATGCTGTTGTGCACTTGTCAGTCCAAGCAAAAGTTACCTTGTCAGAGCAAAGGCGGGTCAGGGGGAGGGTAATGTGAGAAATTTTTGGATGAAATCCCTGCAATAATTTGCCAGGCCCAAAAAACTTCTCATATCCTTTCTGCTTTTGGGGACCGGCCAAGATGTTATTGCTTCTACTTTATCCTGTGCCATGGCAAAGCCGCCAGTCTTCACTACATATCCCAGGAATTCAACTTCAGACTGAAAGAATTCACACTTATTAAGCTTAGCGTGTAAGTTGGCTTGGGAGAGTTTATCCAGTATAAGGTCCAGGTGGCCAAGGTGTTTCTTATGAGTCTTGCTGTAGATAAAATTTTTGTCCAGATATGCCACACAAAAACGGTCAATGTATTTCCCTAGGACAATTTTGATCATCATTTGGAAAGTGCTGGGGGCGTTGCAGAGGCCAAAGGGCATTAAAAGGTATTCATACAGCCCATATTGGGTTTTGAAGGCTGTCTTGTACTTGCCTCCATCCTTGATTTGGATTTGGCTGAACACATCTTGAAGGTCAATTTTTGAGTACACCTGGGCTCCAGTCAGTACATCACAGAGGTTGTTGGCATTGGGGATGGGGTAGCAGTGCTTCACTGTAATGTTGTTCAGTTTTTGATAATTCACACATAGACACATCCCAGCATCTTTTTTTCCTACGAACAGCATGGGCAACAAGCAGGGGGCTTTTGACACCCAGATGAAACCCTTTTTTTGTCATATCCTCAAGGTATGCTTTCAAGGCCACTTGCTCACGGTGGTTACAGCTGTAGATGGGGCCGTGATGTGGTTGAGTCCCTGGTAATAGGTCTATAGTGTGGTTGTAGATTGAATGGATGGGTAGTTTTGTGGCTGCTTCTTCACTAAACACATGGTTTCATCTCTGTAGGGGGTAGGCGGTCTCCCAAAGCTAGGCTCTATCTTCATGGGCAAGAGTTTGTTATTAGGGTGTTGGTCATGGCTCATGCAAAAAGAAACAGTGTCACAGGATTCTGGTTGGCCCAATGTGGCAGTTTGCTCATAATAGTTCAGGATCAGCCCATGTTTGTTGGACCAGGAGTCACCCAGTATGAGGGGGTGGGGTAGTCCTGGTAAGAGGATCAGGGACAACGGGTATACATTGTGTCCAATGGTCAACAGGAGTTCTTGTTCACACTCATAGCCGGTGTCTAAGGAGCTTTTTCCCATGATTACTTGTAGAATGCGCTCTGAGGCTGTCAAGCCTAATTCATCTGCTAGGCTGGAGTCAATAAACTTTCATCCACCCCTGTATCAATAAAGGCTTCAATCTTGCGCTTGTTCCCCGCTACCTCTATGGTCACTTAGATGAATTTTTAAGACTGTGAGGAAGTGTTTATTTGCGCCAGTGAGATTGGGGCAGTGTTCTTCTTAGGGCAGGCTCTGTTCAAGTGGCCCGCCTTGTGGCAGTGGAAGCAGAGTCCTTTGCAGTAGTGTCATTGGAGCTCTTCAGGGGTCATCCCTGTTCTGTTGGGGGTTGGTGTTTGGGGTTGGCGGGTCTGGGAGGAGCCAGGGTTCTCTTGGTTCATACTAAGTTCCTTGCACAGGGGAATTAGCTTGTCTAGGCTGAGGGTGGGCGGATGGTGCTTCAACAGGTTCTTCATTGCTAGGTTGACGCCCTTTCAGAAGATAATGGCTGCCAGTTTGTCCTCAAGTTGGGTGCGGGTTTTCAGTTTGAGGAATTTGTCAATATACACTTGGATGGGTTGGGGGCCTTGTTAAATTTCTAGCAAGGAGTTCAGGGCATAGTATCTAGTGTTGCAATCTTCTCCAGTGGCCATTAACTCAGCCTCAAACTTGGCGTAGTCTAAGAAGAATTCTACGTCCTCAGCTGTGGCCTTGCAGAACCAGTCCAAGATGTCCCCCGATAGCATTGAAGCAACCCAAATGATCTTCTTGGTGTCACTGGCATAAGAGGGGTGTTGGTATGGAAATTCAGGCAGAGGACCAACATGGCACGTCTAGCTTCCTCAAGCATGAGCTTCCCCATCTGAGGCATCTCTACCTTTGTGAGGGACTGATTCACAATCACGTTTTTCACTTGGGAGGATGGAGCTTTGTTGGCGTCAGTGGTATATTTGTTGGTTCTCTTTGGGTCATTCAGGTTTGCATTCTTCCACAAGGAAGATATCAGGTTTGAAGTCATCTTAAAGGTGTAATAAGTGATTATCAATAGCAAAAGCATACAAGATGCCCCAAGAGATAACAACATCTTGGGGCTCAGGGTACCAGGTTTAATAAAGATTGTCATAATGTCAGGGATCCAGTCTTGAGCAACCAGCCTGTTGTTTTCAGGGGTAACTTGGGCCAGGTTTTTTTGCAGACAATGCCCACCACAAGAGGGGAGCTAACTTTAAAAGGTAGGAGGCCAACTTCCCCACCTAAGACCACAGGCCGGCAGCTGGGATTATAGTGTCAATTTCTCCTGTGAGGGTGATGTACACAATCCCAAACAGCTTGCCAGAGTGGTCAGCTGGGATGTCGGGCAAGGAAGCAGGCATAGGTTTTGGGGTTACTGGAGGTTCCATGGACAGGTCGTAAGCAGGGAGATAGTTGAATTTCCCTCTGAGCAACTTGGGTGTTGAAAATATCCATGGGCCTTGTTGGTTGTATCTAATTGCAAATTGTATGCGGGCCAAAAGATCAAGTTCAAGTATCTTTTCCAGGGTGTATTCCTTGTATTCAGATTTCAGAGGGTAGTTGTTAAAATGAATGGGTCTAAAGGGTACACCAGGAGGGCAGAAAACAGCAGACAATGGGGAAGGCAGGCCAGGAGAGCTTGAACTGAATTGGTAGGCAGCAAATACAAAATAAGGCAATAGCTGTGTGAGCCAAAATAACATAACCTTTATTCAAAAATGGCAATAAGTTTGAAGTGCGGGGTCCTTTGGTCTATATAGTACCTTACCTCCAAACTTAACATTTTCCATGGGGGTTCATCAGGGCATTGGGAAGGGCAGGGTTGGGGGAACTGTGTGCTTGGGTCCAAAGGCAGAAAAATGGAACTCAGCCTGGGAGTTCTTTCATTGGTCAAGAATCTTGATTTGACTACCTGATTATCTTGCTTTAGTGTTGTGGTCATGGGACCGGGCCGTGGGCCTGTTCCTCTTTCCTGGGTTGGCTCTTGATTGGTTGCTGGTGTAGACTTCAAGTTCATGAAGCTAATAGTTGCCAAATCAGTACTTCCATTAGGCTCTGTGATTATTCTTACATTTGGTGCAATAATTTCTTTGGTTTGGCTCATTTTACTGCATGGGTCAACATTCTTGGTATCAGCTTGTGGGGGCTCAATCACAGAAAGACGCAGGTGGGCAGTCCTGCAGTCCACAGGCCTGACAGCCCAAAGGAATCCAGGGTTAGGGTTTGATTCCTGCTCCCAGGCCTGGGTTTCCAGAGAGGAACAATTGTCAATCCTGATATTTCTAAAGGTTCAACCCATAAAGTATCCAACTTATGAGCATGTCCTCTCACTCTGTGTTGGTAGTACAGGAAATGATCTCCAACTTTGAACTCTGGCAAGGGGGAGCATCTGGTAATGTCAGAAGAGAGCTCTAGTGTCTTGGTCTTGTACACAGAAGTATAGGCATTAGCTTGGATGTTAATTATGTGGTTGACCAAGTACTTAATAAGGGCATAAGAATTCATGGCCTTGTCAGAAAAGATTAGGCCCCCCAAAAGCAAAGGAGTGGTGGCCTTGCGCTCATACATCATAGTAAAGGGGAAATACCCTGTGACACAATGTTTACTGAGGCAATAGGCAAAGAGAGCAACAGGCAGGTATAGATCCCAATTTGCATCATCCAAGTATGTGAGTTTTTGTGTTATAGAAACTAAGGTGAAGTTAGCATGTTCTACAGCCCCATTAGTGGAAGGTTTTTAGGGAGCTGAGAAGGATTGATGAGACCCCAAAGCTTCTACAACAGAAGTCACTAACTTTGTGTTGAATTTAGTTTCATTATCCAACAATAACACTTGAGGACAACCATGGCAATAAAACTCATCCTGCAGTAAAAAGACAACAGTGGTTTTAGCAGTGGTATCTTTAGTAGGGCAATCTTCCACTCATTTGCTGATATGATCAACAGCAATCAGGATAAAGTGGCAACCTGAGAATGAGCTATGAAGAGGTCCTACAGCGTCAATACTGACTGTATGAAAGACGTGCTATGGAGGGATTAATTTGAACTCATGTGGGGCAACTCAGGGATGCTGTAGCTGACAGTTGTGGCAACTATCAATGGCATAAAGGATCAGTAGACAGAGGTTCTCCCAATAATATTCCTTCTGGGGCCAGTCATAGGACTTGGCAATGCCTTCATGTCCAGTCTTCTTATGCGCTTGGAGCACCAACAAGAGGCAAAAGATAGGGTGTACATAGGGCAGGTATTAATCATGTACCTTTTTGAAGAGCTGACTGTTGAAAACGAGGGTATTCTCTGATACCCTGGACAGGGAAGTTCAAATCTACTTGGTATTGTTTTCCAAGGAGAAAGATATCCAATCAGTTCATACAATTGATTAGCTTCTGCAGGGTGTAGGGCAAGAATAGGCATCAAAGATAATCTATCTGTGTTATGATGTTTGATTCTAGGGCAATTTAACACAGTAAACTCATAGCCCTGAAGGCAAAGTGCCCATATAGCTAATTGCCCTTTGGGCTCCTTGAGCATTTGTAACTACTTAAGCAAAGCATGGTTGGTGACTACCGTGAAATGGATGCCATACACATAATGGCAGAGCTGCTTGACAGCATGCAGCACGGCAAGGCATTTTTTCTCTGTGACACTGTAATTCTTCTCATGTTTGTTAAGGACACAAGAGGTATAAGCTACAGGGTGATACACACCTTCATCATCCAATTGAGCAAAGATGTCTCCAATGGCCAGGTCACTAGCATCAGTATACAGGGTGAATTCCTTATTGTAGTCAGGATAAACCATGATGGAAGCCCCCTTGAGTTTTTTTGAGAGTCTCAAAGGCCTGTTGTTGACTGTTGGTCCATTAAAAGGGGATATTGTGTAATAGTTGAACCAGAGGTTTGCTTGTGTTAGCAAATTTAGGGATAAAATTCCTGTAATAACCCATAATGCTTAGAAAGACTTGCACCTTGCGCAGGTTGGTGAGTGGAAGCATTTTTTCAATGGCCCCAACTTTCTTAGTCATAGGTCAAATACCAGTCTGGGTTGCTTCATGGCCCAAGAATTCAAGACATTCCTTGAAGAAAGCACACTTTGATGGTTTCAGTTTGAGGCCAGCTTCCCAAATCTTTAAGAACACTTCCTTGAGGTGGGCCAGGTGATCTGTAAAGGTAGCAATGAAGACTTTTATATAATACAAGTACACCAGGACAAAAGAGAGCTTCTGATCACAAAGGATGGAGTCCATGGCCCGCTGAAAGGTAGCATGGGCATTGCATAGTCCCTGAGGCATACAGGTAGGCTAAAAAAGCTCTTCAGAAGTGATAAGAGCAGTTTTTTTTTGCCTATCTTCAGGAGAGAGGTCAACTTGCTAGTAACCCTATTCCAAGACCATAGCTGAAAAGAACTTATAGCCTCCAAGGCTGCAGAGAGCATCATCAATACGTGGCAAGGGGTAAGAATCTTTCTTGGTTAAGGAATTTAACCGTCAATAATCCATTATAATGTGGTGACCTCCATCCTTCTTCTTCAAAATGAGCAAAGGGGAGGCCCAAGGGCTCTGGGAAGGGGCAATCAGCCCAGTGTCTAACAACTGTTTGAGTTATTTAGACACCTGAGCATCCTCTACTCTACTTTGTTGGTAGGGTTTGGCTTGGAAGGATGGAGCACTGCTAGTATCTATTCAATGGATGACATCTTTGGCCAGACCATAGTCCGTACTGTCCTTGGCAAAGATATCAGCAAACTAGTCAAGCAAGTCAATAACTTCTTTCTGTTGTATAGGAGACAACTTTAGGAAGTCTTGGGCGGTAAACAAGGACAACACTTGAGGTTCTTCCTCTGATAGGTTGAAATCACAGAAGGTACCAAAAAGATGTAGTGAGAGAACATCAAGAGCATTTAAAAGTTGATCCTAGCCAACCACTTGACCCCTAGAGACAGTGATAGATACAGGGGTTAGGTTAGCCACAAGTAACTGCACAGCATATTTGTGAGAAGACTCTAAAATTCCTGGGCAGAGATGAGGTTCATTAACCCCAAAGAGGAAGGGGAGTACAGTTCTAGGAAGGTACAATCAGGCAATTTTTACAAGATTTGGGAGTCAAGGATAGCTTGAGACTCAGGAGGAATGGTCACAGCCAAGGTAGCTAAGAGGGGAACTCCTTCAGTTGAATGGCAGGCAGGAGGAGGGCACTTCATGTTGGAGCTGTGTGTGAGGTCTTTAGAGTGAAAATTTCAGAAGGGTATTCCAGGACACATGTCTTTAGGCGTTTTCCAGGCACTTTGATGGGTTCTTCAAAGAGGAGATGAACTTCATACATAAGGATTGGCAGGTGTCTATCTTTCATGTTGATGATCCCATTGTATTCTCAGAGAATTCAAGTACCTACCAATAGGCTGTAGCTCTCATTTTCCAAGACTACAGCAGGGGTAGCAAGGAGTAGCTTGCCAAACTGCATAGGGGGAGCTGAGTACATGCCAATGGCTTGTAGAATAGATAGGCCAGCTGTACCATAGGTCTGATGATAATTGAGGTCTGGATCTAGCTTGAGTTTCTTCACTAACTTAGACAGCACAACATTGACTAGGGAACTAGTGTTGAGGACAACCTTGATCCATCTTTTGGATGGCTATCTTTATGCAAGTAGTTGTACATCTAAAAAGAGGAAGAAAAGACAAGGCATCTTGTGTTTTAGCCAATTCTTTATCCCATTTTTCCAGCATGCACCTGAGACCAGAAAAATCCTTAAAACAGTCTGCAGGGGAAGTTAAATGAAGACATTTTAGAAGACAGCATCAGCCACCTCAGCTTCTTCTTAAGAGGTTTCCACCAAGTCAGGTGACCTCTTGGCTTGAGTGAGGTAGAGTCTTAAATTTTTTTTCTTTCCATCAGCAAAAGGTTTGAAAGTGGTTGTAGTCTTCCCAGAATATAGTTTATAGGGGACAGGAATGGTCTCAGGTACAGCAAGAGCAGAGTAACTGTAAGCATCCGTATCTTCAGCATCAGATTCCTCCATGTCAAAACCATCTGAAATGCTGTGGAAGAGGAGAAGGATGAGAAAAGTTTTGGAAATCAGATGCATCATTGTCAGAGGTGGAAGGAGGTGAAGGGGGAGACTGTGAAGAGCTGTCAACCAAGAGCATCTCTGCCTCTAGGTTGACCTCTCTTTTCCCGCTTGGTCTTTAGGGTCAGCACCTTCAACACGGGGGTTTGTGCAATCTTGTGAGTGATGTCCCACCTGACTGCAATTATAACAACCCTGTTGTTTGGGCTGGTTTTGGGCATTCACAGCTAAGATCTGTGGATAGTAAGAATTTGTGCCTGGTGCAGAAGCCCAACTCTTGCGGACCACAGCTCCTTCATGCGTCAGATGCATGTCTTGTAGGAGGCTTTTGATACTCTTCATAGACGTCAGCATAGCCTTATGTGCTTTGAAGTGCAAAAATAAGAGCTGGTTGACCTTGATGGCCTGGGTGCAAGCGGTATAAGCCTCATGGGCAGTCAACTGTTTACTTGTTATTAGTTGCTGATCTCTCATATAAAACCTATCAGAAAACTCAGCCAAGGCTTTCTTAGGCCTAAAGGCAATTTTCATGAATGTATCTTTCTTCACTTCCAAGCTAAAGTCTCCTCCAAGCTCCTCAATCAGTAATTGCTTCATCTCTTCCCTTTTGGTAATGAAGGGTAGCTCAGGAACCACAACCTCTTGACAGGTAGGGTGGATGCAGGTCAAGATGTGTTTTTTCTTGATCTCATCAGAAGCCCTACACATGGAAGCTTTGTATATGGTGAGGGAGGCAGCAACTGTAGACGTTTTTGGGTCAAAGACCTATTTGAAGGTAGGTTTGAAATGAGTCTCAGGAGTTGGTCCACTATTATTACTGTCTACCATATTGATGCAAGGGGACAACTCAGCCTCAGATTCTGTGAGAGGCTTTGTGGCCCACAGCTGTTGAACACTTTCCTCCAAAGTGACTGGAGAGTTGGAGTTGGGGTGCCAGATTCAGCAGAGTGGCCTGCTTGATGCTCAGCAGTATCCAACTGATGTCCTTGGTTAGTCACCACAGTTAAGAGTTCAGCTAGGCCCCAAGTCAAGGAAGGGCCTTCAACAGACACAGGAGAATTGCTCATTGACAGAGCCAATTAATTCAGTCATTTCCTGAAAGCCTGGGTCTAGAGCATTGTGATCTTGCTTCATATGGTCAAGTCTATTGGCCAGAGCAATCAACTATATAGCACAATTGATACGCAGTTGCCCAGGGATTCCAGGGCAACAGCTTTCATCTTTGGAGGGCCCTAGCAAACTGGTTGACTCTGTGATGACTGATTGCAGCTCTTTATTTCTTGTTGGAGTGCAGCCACCTGGGTGGTCAATACAGGAGCCTGGGGATCCGGTTAAGGTGCCAGCTCTGGAGGAGCTTGGCTTCTTGTGGCAGCAGGTGTTTCATGGGTAGGGTCCAACAGCTCTTGTTCCCATCTCACCAGATCTTCAGAAGGATGACCACCAGCAGGCAATTGACTCAAATCATCCACACAGGCCTGCACCCCTTGAATAATAGTCATTCAGAAGCTTTCTCCTGTACCAGCTCATCCTGTATCCCTCACATGCTTCTTGCAGCAGCTGCAGCTAAGCGTTGTAGTTGCTAAGAAGTATGGACACGGAATTCATTGAGTTGGACCACTAACCGCTCCAAGCCAGTGCAGCAGATTTTAAGGGCGGAGTTGACCTGGGGCTGCCAGGGTTGTTGTAGTTGGTGGAACTTTTAAAGGCATTCACAAACGTAGTCAGGGGCCAGAAAGGCAAGTGCTTGATGGATTTTCCAACCTAGCTTGGGAAGTGATGGGATCTCACTGGCTCCCAGATACTCATGGGAACAGACAGTATCCTCACTGCTGGTAGACAGAGAACTGCCCCCAACAGTTACAAGCAGCGGCATGAAGAAAGGGAGTTTCATGGACAGGAGGCTCCAGTACCATCCAGCAACAGACTAGCCAGGTTGAGCAAAAGACATGATCAAGCCCTTAGCAGAGTTGGCTGCTAAAAGGAAGTAATGTGGAACAAAAGAGCAACTACCATCTCATGATATTCTATTGAATTGAACTGGGCTTGTAGATTAGGAATGGCCCAATTGCGGGCTAATCCAAGGACAATGGCCATGACTTGTTCTAGGTCAGGGGTGCCCAAGGTATATGCTACTAGACAGGGACCATTTCTGAGGGTCAATACAGTGGGGACAATAGGTGGGTCTGAGATGTCTTCTTCTATTAGAGGGCTGGAGACTTTAGGAAAAGACAGGTGATGAATTGGTGAAGATGAAGGACCATAAAAAGTTGGTTTAAAGGGATTAATCAAGGGACTTGTAGCCCCTGTAGTGAGCACCGTTTTTGTTGTGTTCTGAGGCGCAGAACAGACACACAGCAGGAAATTCTAATCTTAGGGGTGGATCTGGACTAAGCCTTGGTTAGTTGGCAGGAAAGGTGATGCACTTACCTTGTGGCCCTGAATAATAAGTCTCTACTAGTTGTGGCTAGAGAGGCGCTGAAGTACTTGAAAACACAAGGACAAAATGTGAATAGAACCTAATTTTTTGGTGACAAAGAATTGTAATATTTATTGTGTTAGTAATATTACAACACAATACTAGGAGGGTAGGATCACTCCCCACAAGCACAAGTGGGGCAAGTGAGCTGCCCAGTGTCAGGAAACCAGGCATAGGTAGAGGCATTGGGCAGCTCAGGATGGGGTTGGGCTGAGCCAGCGGGTAAAGCCCACCATAGAATGGGTGCTAACTTGATAATATAAGACATGAATTGCCCAAGTAAGAACCAGGGTCCAGAGGATGGGACCATGGAATCCACCATTCCTGTCAAGGTGATATAGAGTACTCCAAACAGTTGAGTGGATGTGGTCTCTGAAGCAGTGGGGGTCTCCATTGGGTGGTCGGGTTGTGGGGTTAAGGGCAGAGTCATGGGAACAAAGTAGGCAGGCATATAATTGTACTTGTCTTTGAACAATCTTGGCGGCCTTTTATAACAATTTACTTCATGTCCTATGTATTCAGTTTCTCTAGTCCTGGCCAAGGGGTCATCAATGAGGATGGTCTCCAAGTTGTACTCCACGTAGGCCGGGTTGGATGGGTATTTGATAAAATGCACAGGTCCAAAGGGGGCTCATGAGGGACGGTATATGGCCTGGGTGTGATCAGCAGGTTGGTCTCCAGAGGGGGCAGGTGCCTGATGGTCTACTTGAATGGAGTTAAGATGGAAGATCACTAAGACTAGGTAAGGTAAAATTTGTTCAAACCAAAGGTTCATAAAACTTTATTATCAAAAATGACAATGTGGTCATCACTATACCGCCAGGGTTTTTATACCATGGGACTTTGCTTCTTTGATTTTCACAGGGTTCAGGTTTACAGACAAGGCGCTGGTGGGGCATGGATCTTGGCTTAGAGTCTTGAGGGCAGCAGATCCAGCTGATGCCTGCTCTTGCAAATAGAAGTGACAATGCTTTGTTCCGTTGCCACTGTTCACTATGTCACCTGAGTAGTTCAATTGCACTACCCCTTTTGGACAGAAGGCTGGCAGTTACTGGTGATCATAGACAGAGTTAAAAATAGGTTTTGTTTTAACCTTCTTAAGGCAAGCTGCAACCTCTGCATAGGTTTGGATCTTTGGTAGCTCAAGGTTGGCATCAATCTGGTGATCATTCAGGGAATTGTCCTTGGGAGACTGGAGGGCCTTGTAGTAACTCATCAACTTGGGTTTGCAATTTAGCAAGTGGGCGGGTTCCTGTCCACTTTGTGTGACTTGAGTAGTCTTTGGAGGATCAGGGTTTGATTCCAGGGTTTCTAATGTTGATTTTGAAACTCCAGTATTGGCTCTTGGCAGGTTGGCAGTAGGTCCTTCCCCAACCTCTGTTAGCCAGGTTACATCTCCTTTGTAGGTATGAGTCTTCATTGGCACCAGTTTGGTGGCAGACTGGCAACTATTCAGGGAATCCTCTGTATTAGACTGGCAGGTTGTGGAGTAATTTAATAATTCAAGCCTGTGACTTAACAGATTGGCGGGTCCTGGACTATTCTGGAGGGTTTGATCCGCTTTCAGGGAACTGGGGTTCAACTCTTGGGTTTTCAATACAAGTATTGAAATGTCATTCATGACACCCAGGATCAGTAAACCAAATAAATAAATTTTCCACTTTGGAAATAGGCCCATTTTGAGGAGCAAAAGAGAAAGAAAGGGATTTCCCCTCAAAATAACCCAACAAAGACAAAATTAAAATTGCCTGAACATTGGCATTCACAGCAGATGGCTTGAGTTATGGGGGGGAAAGGTTTACCAGCTTTGCTATGCAGCATACCAAAGATAGCTAGCTGGAGCGTGGCAGTACTGATGAGAAAGGATCAGCAGCAACAGCGCTGAGACCTGTAAAGATCTGGCTGCCAGAAGCTACCCACAGCACCTCTGATCTCCAGGCTGCTGACTGTTGTGCTTTTGGTGGTGCCAAGGGACATATTAGGAATTCCTGACAGTAGGGTTGGGTTCTACTAAGCCAGAGGTTAGTCTTCAGGGACAGACAAGGAAATTACCTTAAGGCTAGGGAGATGCAGGTATCAGAGATCTTCTCTAGGCACAGCTAGGGAGGCAGCATATAAGCACAAAAAAAATCATAAAGGGAAGATGTGGATAGAGCTTAATCTTTTTTGGTAGGTATGAATGGTTCTTATACAGCAAAAACTCCCACAAAGAGGTAGGGGGATAGATACATCACTGGCCATCCTTATAAGTGGGACAGGGATCAATTGCATCACCAGAAAAAAGATAAATGGGTCTCTCACCTAATTGGGTGTGAATCCTGTTTTGAGGTGGAAATGGGAAGCTAAGTGTTTCACTCTCGAAATGTGACTCTGCTAAAGGCAAAATCAGAAAGCATGTAATGGTAATTTTCAGCACTGACCAGGTGGTCCAATCCTGTTGACCCTGCTAAGAACAAGTATTGCAGTGGCCCTTATGATTTTCTACAGGTTCTAAAGCTACAGCAAGGGTAGTAACTGCTATAGGTTGAATATGTGACCAGCCATTTTGAGATGCATTATCAATTTTAGGGGTGAGATCCTAGCTCAGTTCTGCATCAGAATCTTTAGGATGACCTTGGATCTGGGCAAGTTTAGTGGTTGATCTTCCGCTCCTGAGGCCTGAACATGGTGCCTTTATGCAGACCAAGGCTGGCCCTACACCTGGGCAGGTTGGTTGGAGCGGTTCACTTGGTGATGTACCCAACCGGTGCTGGAGATGAAGGGGTGGCCAAGGTAACTTCAGAGAGGATCAAAGGGTTGATCCTGAGGGTAAAACTTTCTTTAGAGAGGGATGATGAATTCTTATCTGATAGGTTCCCCAAGCCAAACTGGAGGGGATAAAAGTTTGTTGTTCTGTAGAGCTCCACTGTTCCATCCTGGCTTAAAGGGTGCTGGTGTGAAGATCAGGGGGTCTGGATTTAACCTTTTGTAAGGTACTGATCTCTGCAGGGTATGAAACCTTTGCTCGTTGATAAAGAGTTCTGGGAGGTCCATAGACAGTCTTTGATTTCTGCTGTGTAAGTAGGTGTTGGAGATGTATTTTGATAGTATACCCTTACCCAGCTGCAGGTTTAAATAGGGGTGCTCTGGACTTATTCTCACTAGGTCAAGCTGTTATAATATTGTCTGAGAGCTTCTCTGTTGGTCTGGGGATAAGTTCAAAGTGCAGTAAATGATTCATCTATCCTCAGCTGAGAGGTTCACCCTTTACCCTTCATTGAGACCCTTTAAAAGGTTTCTGTAGGGTGAGGAGGGTGAGTTGTATATAAAGTTGATACTAGGTAGAAAGATATGAGAGTTCTTCTCTTTTTTTCTTCTTTCTGATTACTATATTTGTAGAGTGAAATAAGATGTTGATGGTATGGAGGGGATAAATGAATCTATCTGATAGACAACCTTTAGCTTGCTAGATTACATTCTGGTATGGGTATAATCCTTTTAATTGAATCTTTTTAAAGTGGTATCTTTAGTGAAAGCTATTGACAGTTTATTGATACCTTTGAAGAGGTTAGGTTGTTATATGAGGATAAACCTTTGAGTATAGTGTTACAACCTTTATGGGTAGGGGTGTACTTCTAGAGTAACATTGATTATCCTATGGATGGTAGGCTGATGAAATGATAAGCATTTGCAGTTTAATAAACGGTGATTATGCTTATAGCTGAGGTAATGTTATAGCTTTTTGTAGGTTATAGATATAAGGGATGGTTTATCAGGGAGGCAGAGTTTGAGCAGGGGTTGTATTTGATGGAGATCTTTATAGGGGTGGGGTAACTTTGGAGTTGAGAGGGGTTCCTTGGACCTTTTGGTCTCGGGGAGTTTAAAGATTTTGTTTTAATTTGTTTTATATATTGTTTTGCTTTAAAGTTGGCTAGTGAGGGATTGATGTTTGGATTTATGGAACTTGCCCTTGTAGGGGGTTGATCGATGAAGATGTTCAGGTAAACTTTGACGGGAGTTGGTTGGGTGATGCTTGATGGAGTAGGGAATTGGTTTGGGTAATTGTTAAGAGTGGATAATTTTATTTGGGATAATCTCGGGGGTGATGGGTTTCATGCCAGGGGCGACGGTGTCAGCAGCCTTCATGGCAAACATGTGGAGGTAGAGGACGGGGAATAGACCAGGGATCTCGGGGAAGGCGGAGGCATCGATGACTCGGAGCCGCTGCACGCCGCGCACTCGGAACTGGGGGTCCAGCACAGCCTTCATGTCGGAATCAGGGCCGATGCGGGCGGTGCAGCAGGCGTGGTGGCCCCAGGCGTTGGTGCGGATGTATTCGCGGACCTCGTCGTCGGTCTGGACTTGGGGGCCGGGGTAGAGCTCGGTGTGGGGCGAGGCCAGGGACTGCAGAAGCTTGCGCTCGTGCTGGAGGGCCTTTGTGAGGATCTCCAAGTCGGCATCGCCCTCCTCGAAGGAATGGAAGTTGATGCTGGGGGTGTCGAATGGGTCGGGGGATAACAAGTGGATTTCACCAAACGAGTTTTGCGTGCGGGCCTTGAGCAGCAGCTTGGTGAAGGCCTCGGGGTGGGAGGCAAAGTGCTGTGCGTAGCCTCGGAAGTAGCCGTGGAAATCTGACAGGACGCTGCCGATGAAGAGGTCGGGTTCGGTGAGGTGTTGGCTGGATTTCTTGAGTTGGCCAGAAAAAATGCCGTTGGAGATGTAGGGGCCCTTGCGGTTGAGGTAGGCGCGGTAGCAGGGGTCGCTGAGGGTGGGGCTGAAGGTGCAGTTCTCGATGGCGGAGAAGGGCTGGGGATACTTGAGGACAATGGGGATTTCGTAGCGATCCATGAGATTGCGGCCAACCCCCCAGACATCCGAGACAAGTGGGATGTTGAATGAGGCGAGATGAGACTTGTCACCGATCCCGCTTAGCATGAGCAGCTGGGGCGTGTTGAATGCGCCGGCGGAAAGGATGATCTCCATGCTTGCGGCGATGGTTTTGCGAGGCAGGTTGTTTGGTTCGTTGGATGCGAGGGGACTGGCGCGGTAGAGGTGCTTGCCTTGGACGTACTCGACGCCAACAGCAGTGGTGTTCTTGAAGAGCACCTTGGTGACAAAGGTGTCGGTCCATATTGTCAGGGGATACTTTGTGGCCGTCTCCTTGAGGTGGGCAGGGAAGTTTGCCCGGGTAAAGGATGTGGGATCTACGCTCTGCGGAATAAACATGCGGCCCTCCTGGTCCGACCACAGCTTGCCCTGGGGTGTATACCCGTTCATATCAATTGCCGGGTCGCCCAGAACCGTTGGCAGCAGCTCCGCCAGTGCAGGGTCCAAAGCCAGCTGGCGCAGCAGGTTGATGGGGCTTGTGGTTAGCCACCCATCCGAGCCATGATCGTTCGGATTGGGGGTGAGCGGCATCAGAGCCATGAGGGTTTCCATGGGGATGCCGAGCATCTGGCTTATCTCTTGGGTGGTGTTCCTTTGCAGCTCATCCGGCAGCAGGTTGTGGCGGTACATCTGCTTCTCCAGAGCCTTGAAATACCTGCGCATGTTGCGTTCGTCCCACGAGTTGCTGCCGGTGATGCGCTTCATTGTTTCAAAGTCCCGCGAGTTGGGGTAAACCGCAAGCATTGCGTTGTGGATGGAGCAGCCCCCCAGCGCCCCCACCCGCGGGTAGAACACGCCAGGCTCGCCCGCGTTGTGTTGGACGGAATAGTCAAACGTAACCCCGCTGTCCTCCGATGCCTTGGCATGGAACACCGGCACCGAGTTGTTGGTGTTGTAGGCATCGGGCCCAGCCTCCATCAGCAATGTCTTGAACCCCTTCTTGGCCAAAGACACCGCCACACTCCCGCCACCAGGCCCACTCCCCACAACAATAAAATCAAAACTCCCCAGCACCCCACAAACCAACACGCTCAACCAAAACATTCTCCCGTGCCACTGCCATTAGCCCATATTTAACACATCCCCTTCCCATAAACAACCATTTCCCCTCCCAAAGCCACAAACTATTTCCAAAACAAAAGCCACTAAACTAACATAAATCCTTAACCAAAACCATTCCACACGCTCCAACCCTCCCTACAACCACCAAACTCTAAATCCAAAAACATCAACTCGATCTTGAAACAATTCCACATAAACCCAGTCTTTCTTTCCACCATCAATAACATCTATCCCTTAACAACATACCCCGACCCTTCCATTCCAGCATTGGTTCTCAAATATTGACGTCATCATCAGTATAGGAACCAGGGAAACCCAACCAAAGAAATTCAATCCACGCCAACTAACCAAGACTGGGGAGGCCAAAGGGGTTCACAATCAAGAACCAATCCCTTGGCCCTAGCTTAGAAGCCATCCCACAACTCAAGAATCACCCTTCTAATAAATCCCCTTTGATGACTTTTCAATCCCGAGATCCAAACAGAGCATCATGCCTCCCTCCAACCCCATTCTGAAACTTCCCCCACAACCAACCTGCAAGCTCTTAAACATCCATCTACTCCTGCCCAAACCAAAATATTGACTATTTAATACCAGGTGGATGCCCGTCCAAGGGCAAGTAAAGCTTCAATCGGATATATTGGACATTTAGGTTAAAATACTTATCACTTCATGAATATTCTTCCGAGAAGTATGCTAAACAAAATAGAGGGGAAATTAAGCAGAGAATGATACTTTATCGGATATAGAAGAAAGGTACGATATAGTATCACGAGAAGCCACATACCATACATGCACATCATTAGGCTTGTCCAAATCGTGTTCCATTTACGACCCAGAAGGTTCAATCACCATATCAGATGGGCAACTGATAAGAGTGCCACCAATTTAATAATCCATCACGGAATCACTCAAGAAACAGTTTTCCCAAGAGGGAGTAACCGTAGATGTTGCAACATCTCCCCCTGGGGTAAATGCAGGGCTGTGTCAGCCTCTAAAAGGACGATTACAGCAAATGCTGTAATCATCCCGTCCTCCCTTCCCCAGATTCTTCATTCATATTCCCCCAATGTAGGGGAATCCAAAATTTCAAATAAAAAAGAAGGCCTCAGACGGCTTTCTGGTTTCTGGACGAGTCTAAATTTATTTAAATATTTAAAATAATTTTTTGAAACAACAAACTTAAATTTGAAATTAATTTTTTAAAACAAAAAAAGCAAAAATATATTTTGTTTAAAAAAATCCAGAAAAATCAACCCATCCACACATAAGTGTGGTGCCAATTCCAAGAAAATCTTCTCCAGATTTGAGACAGTGGCTCCTTTTCTTAGAAAAAGAGCCACTTATCTCAATTCTGACGCAGCCCTAGGTAAATGTAGGCAGAGCCTTCTTTATTCTAGAGATTGTCAGGGATCCAGCTTGATTTCAGAGAACCAATCCTGACTGGCCAGCTTGCTAGCGTTTGGGAACTGGCGGGTTGCGGACTGGGTGGGCAGGGCCCACCAAAGGATTGGTGCTAACTTAATGAGGTAGGACATTGACTTGCCCACCCACGACCACAAACCGGCAGCAGGGACAGTAGTATCAATTATTCTTGTGAGAGTAATGTATACAATTCCAAAAAGCTTGTTGGTATGGTCCAGGGGAAGTTTGGCGGTGGAAGCAGGCATTGGTTTGGGGGTGACAGGTGGTTTCATGTCCATTTGGTAGGCAGGAAGAAAGTTGTATTTATCTCTGAACAGGCTGGGTTTGGTAAGATACCAAGGGCCTTCTCAGTTGTATCTGGTTAACTCTGTAGTTCTGGCCAAGGGATCCCAGGCTAGTATGTTGTTGGTGGTGTAGTCCTTGTACTCAGGCTTTAAGGGGTACTCTGTGAAATAGACAGGACCAAAGGGAGCACCAGGCAGGCGGTACATAGCTGGCAGGCTGGCAGGGGGGTCAGATGATCTTTGAGTTAACTGGCTTATGACAAGAATAAAATACGGCAATAATTGGGGAAACCAATATCTCATAACATTTATTTAAAAATGACAGTGGGGGTTGATCCCAGCCTGGCAGGTATTTATAATACACTGCCAGGCTTCACTACCTGGTTGGGTTTTATGAGCTTGGGCAGGTTGGCATTGGGGGTCTCAGATAGCAGTGTGGCGCTCAGCACTGGCGGTTTGCCACTGGCCGCTTTGGAATGAGAAGACTTTAAATCCTTCTGTTTGTCAATTTGGGTATTGGGTGCCTTCTTGGGTTCAGTGCCTCCCCCAGGACTTTGGGGGAGTTTGGAATAACTATCATGGAGAAACTTGCATATTTCATCAAGCAAACTGCTGGTGTCAGGTGTTGGCACCTCAGGGAAATTCTTGGCATCTTGCACTGGCAGTTTGCTTGCAGAATCCTGTGGGACGGCTAAGGGTTCAGGTTCTGGCGGGCTGGTAACAACTTTATCAATCAGTAGTGGGTTATTGGGTTCCCAGTCCATGGATCTGGTAGTCTGCAAAGAGTTTTACCCAGGGTTTGACTCTGGTTCCGTGTTTTGAGATTTAGGAGCATCCAAATTGTCATTCCTGACATTGATATCAATCCAGTTTTGCATAGGATACCGGTAGCCATGAGTTATGCTGTGTGATCCTTGTCCTGCATAGGCCAACCCAGTCACAACGCATGAGTTTTAAAACCATACAGGTGCAACACCCTTGACCAGTAGGTATTGTTAGGTTCAACCTCTACAACAATCCCTGGCCCTCTTAACCCTGGTTCCAACTGGTGCAGATCCTGGTTGACAACCCAGATCCCCTCCCCAACTTGAATCAATCCTGTTAATGGAGTTTAAAACAATGGGGTTGACCCCCTGATAAGGTTTCAACTAAATGGGGCAGAAAACTGAAAACCAACTTCCCAGTGACCCAAAGCCAAATGTGGAAGCCAAAAAATTTCCAAATCTAGCAACATGACCAAACAACAACCCCTGTGCAGCAGAGAGCTCAGGTTAGCGCTTGACTCATTACCAGGATCAAGTCACCCCTAACCATCCAACCCAGATATCTTTATAACCATGTTCCTACTATTCTGATTCACAGCAACTAGATAGCTTCTATATCCCAATAAAGAATATTATCTAGCTTCTAATTATTTCCCCCGTGTAACTATTCTAAAACAGCACAGTTACGGCATGAGAACTGCCTTTTTCTCAGCCCTCTCCTTTTCCTTGGTTGTTTGGTCCTTTCTGGTATGTTGTACAAAGGGTCATTATCATCTGGTACTTTCTTAGGTAACAGTGATTGGGGTCCTAGCTTAGTGCTAACAATGGCAGGCTTATGCCCATAGACAAGCTCATATCAGCTTTCACCCCTATTGTGGTTGGCTGGCGTCCTGAACCCCATGAGCGCTGTTGGCAGTATGTCAACCCAGGCGTTTGGGTTGTTGGCAGATAACTTACTGAGGGCCTCTAAAAGGGAACCAGTTAATCTTCCAACTGTTTCATTTGCTTGGGGGTGGTAGGGACTGACCATGGTGTGCTTTATTCCATCCTTGGCAAAGTAGATGCTGGTGTTGATGGCTTTGAGTTTGATTCCTCCATCTGTGGTCAGGAGGTCAGGGTTCCCGAGCTTAGCCAGGATCTCTTTGCCAAATGATTGTCTGGCATTGCTGCCCTTGCGCTCTTTTGAAGCCTGTGATACTGACTACCTAGTTGTATTGTGGATAGTTGCTATGATGTGATCTCTATTGTTGTTATCACCAGGCATTGGCCCTACAACCTCCAGTGGCCAAACTTTGAAAGGTTGTTTGATAACACTGGTATTACTGATTTGGGTGGTGTCTTGGATCAGGATTACTTTTCACAGACCTCACATTATTCCAGTACTTCCTTGATATTGTCCAGCATGTTGGGCCACCAGTACAGTAGTTTTAAAAGCTATGGTGACAACCAAAGAAACCTCAGATTTAAACAAAACAATTTCAGATTTGTACCAAATCTAAGCCGTACCAGATTCAGGATTGAAATGATTTAAATATTTTTGGTTAATAAATCAACTGTCAAACCAAAAAAATTTCACTAGCCCATTATACAAAATTATATCAAACATCAAGCGGTGTAATGTAAACCATAAACAAAATTAACTGATGCAACAAGTGAGATGGATGGATGTTATTCCAGAGTATAATATATTCCACAGGATTAATATGAGGCACCAACAAAAGGACTAAAATGAACAAAATTGAAGCAATCTAGAAGCAAGATTTCACAAGCACAAACAAAATGAAGTCAGACAAGATGTGTAGTATGAGCAGTCTAAAATATAAGAGCAACAGTTTTACAGCCAATCAACAGCTATCCAATTTAGGAACAGAGGCATCTTCTCTTTTTTATGACTCCTGAATTGTGTATAACAGTTTTGAGAACACTCCAAATATGGGCTCAAGATTACAATAAAAATAAATCATTGATCTTTAAAATTTCTACTTTTAGTGATTTTATCCTAGGTTTTTTACAATGTTTTTTACTAGCAATATCTTTGACAGCCCCAGCAGCCAAGCCAATAGCAGCCAAGCCAGCTTCAATGGAGGTGAGGCTCAGAACGTGGAGGCACCTGCTTACACCCAAGCCTTTGAGGCAGGTAACAAGGAAGCTGACCTGTTAATGGCCCCCAACCCATATGGCTTTGGCTTGTTAAGTAGTCATTTAGTGTCTAGCTCTGCCCCTGCTCCTGTACCCAAGCCATCATAATGCGGGAGTTCAACAACCTAATAAACAAGGGGAATCTGATTGGGACAGCCAAGAAGCCAAAGAAGGCCCCCAAGTTTCAGATAACTGAGGCCTACCCAATAATTCTTGACCTCCTCCACCGGGACCCCAAGCTTCCCTAACCCAGGTCCACAAACAGCTTGTGCACTATAACATATGGGTCTCCAAGCGCATGGTGCAGCTCTGGATGCACGTAAAGGTGGCTTCCATACAGGTTCTTACCTATTTTGCCAGCAGCCAATAGGATGGCGCTGAGGATTCCCCGTATGACACCACCATCAAATCAACCCTGGTCTGATGCCTGACTAGTCTAACTGATGATGTCATGTTCATATCCTATTAGAAGCTATTGATAGCTTTTGATGATCTTAGCAAGCAAGGAAGAGCTGCCACTCAAAAAGGAAGGAAGAAGGTCAAGAAAAGGACTTTCATTGGTGCATTTCTGGCTGTTTTAGCCAAGGGTTTTGTCTAATATTGGGCAAACCCAGATTTCATCAATGGCTACTTGTACAGCCACATCTTCAATGGATTACTTGACTCCTGGGATGGCTCAAATTCCAAGTACTGGGTTTTCTTGAACCACCAGATGGAGGGTAGCTCCACCGCCCTCAAGGCCATCCAGGAACGCGGGCACCAGGCCTCTGTGTACCCATCTGGTCACGCTGACATCCATCTGGCTGATGTTGCGTTGTTTAATATTGGAGATACACTAAGGGAGCGCCACCCTCAGGCTTTCAATGACCTCTATCTTGGGGTCCTTGACCACAATTCTCTCTTTGGTCACCAACTGGTGGCTGACTTGTTGTGCAAATGGTTTTCCATGTGAATATGGGCAACCAATCATGGAAAGACAAGCTCCTCCACCTTGGGCCACTGCCACCCACCAGCCCATCCAGCCAATGACTAATGAGGAATACAACAAGCATTATATGGCAGCCATCACAAAAAATCCTCCTGCCCCCACCCCTGCCACCAACACCCCTCACTCCTCACCTGCAAGCCCAACCCACCCAATCCCAGACTCCCCAGGCCAGCACTGCCTCTACGTCTTCCTTCTTGCGCTATTCTGCCTCCTAGGCATCACTCTTCCTGCCCCAATAAACCCCCTATTGCCAAAAATTTTCTATTTATATTATCTTTATTTTGAATTTCAATTGTTCATGTTCTCTTTGTTTATAGTTGGCTATATTTTTCATGTTTAGCTTATTTCTATAAAATCATATAACATTATGTCGTGTATCTAGATCCAGAACACAGTTATTTTTAGTGCTTTGCACAGCCCCTTGTGAAAATATTAAAAACAATTTGGTGATTGACTAAATTTGAATTATAAAATTTTAGGGTAATTGATTTTAGATAAAGTTGTTACTGATCCAAATTCAAAACCTTCATTATAAACTTTAAGCCAATCAGGAGTCAAGTGATAAAGTAATTGTTGTGACATAAAGTGTCATTTAATAATTCTTTGATGCATGTGCACTAATTAATATGATTGACTGGTTGTTTTGCCATTGTGCGCCATTGCTGCTGTGGCAAGTTGTTGGTGGACTAGTGCTAACCCAGCAGCTGATTGGGCACTAGTCCACTAACAACTTGCCACAGTGGCAATGGCGCACAATGGCAAAACAACCATCCAATCATATTAATTAGTGCACATGATCAAAGAATTATTGAATGACCCTTTATGTCACAACCTTCACTTTATCACTTGACTCCTGATTATCTTAAAGTTTATCATTAAGGTTTTTGAATTTGGATCAGTAACAACTTTATCTAAAATCAGTTACCCTATAATTTTCTAATTCAAATTTAGTCAATCACCAAATTGTTGTTAATATTTTCACAAGGGGCTGTGCAAAGCGCCAAAAATAATATGGCAATTAAGGAAACAATGCCAACACAAAGAAAACACCACATATTGAGATGAGCGTAAAACATATACACAATGGGGAAAAATGGGATATTGGAGTAATGTGAAAACAAACAAGGATAAAAAAGAGGCAATAGTATCAGAATAATACAGATTTTATTGGGATGAAAGCTATAAAAAACATATGGAAAGGTTAGTAAAAAAACAATGAGAGAATTGGAGAAGCTGCTAAAAGACCTTGACTCCAAATTGCTGAAATTAAAGAGATTGACCACAAGGTCAAAGCAAGAGTTAAGTCTGCTGTCCTTGAAGGGGACAAAATAGACAAGGTGTCCACAAAGGCCCTTATAAAAAAATACCAGACACCCCAGAGATGACAATTGAGCACTTACTAAATATTTAAAAAACTGTGGTTGAGGGCCTCCAGTTCAAGTCATTTTCCCTCTCTGCGCTGTCTGTCTGGACAGATGACCCTGAAATGTACGCCCATCTCAAGACAGCCAAGTGTGCCAGGAAAGAGGACACAGAATTGCCTGCTCAACTTCTTGCACCAAAAATGGCCAAGTCAGCCAAGGCTGCGGGCAAGGAAGAAACACAAGAAGGTAACCTAAAAAATAAAATTAATAAATTTTCAAACTACTTACTTTTTTTTTCTAAGAAAACATAGACAGTAACCTCTGCCTAGTCCTGGTCCCTTTTGTCCCCCCACCTTCTACGCCACTCATGTGACCAAGCAGCTGTTTCTTTCCCCTCTTGTCTTGCAGGAGCTGGAGGATTGCATCCATGGGTCCTTTCCTAAGTTGCAGGAGGCATTGGCCGGGCTGACCATGGTAAGGGGGCATCCAGGTGGGCAGTTACTGACTACAAGGATGCCCAACTAGTCCTCCTGGACCCAGTATCCCTCAGTGGAGTTTACTGTGTAAACTTCATTGAGCTTGTTTGAGACGTCCTGAAGACGCTCCCATTCAAGAATGTACCAGAGATGGGCTGGGCCCATGCGGCTGCTTGCTTCTGCTTCCAAGTAGAGCACATAATATCTTACCTGTTGGAGAACTTTGGGTGTGCAGTGTCAAAATTGGCTGTTTCAGACGCAACAGCTGTCAAGAAAACCAAAATCCTCCTGGCGGACTTTGGGCTGGCCTGGAGTGCCAACAAGACAGGGGTCCCTCAAGAAATGGAGCTGACCTTTTCTAAAACCAAATAACAAAAATAAAAAAGCGCAGTATACAATAAGCTGTGTGAGTTTACTGAATCCTTTGCTGGACAAAGGCTTCATCTTGTGGTTTACCTAGGGTTCCTATTTTACTTCAGGATGAGCGCTGATGTGGAGGATCTTGACAAGGTCCTCCTAGGGATTGACAAGGCCAGGCTCTCCCTGGATGGGAAGAAGGTCCCCCAGGTACGGCTCGGTGGACAATGTGATACAAGACACCCTGGTCCTGGCAGGGATTTACAGGGTTGCAGCCCCACCAGAGAAGCTGCTCCTGCTATCAGAAATACTCTTTTAGACATTGCTGACAACCCTACTTTTCTTGTTACAGAAGAAGAAATACTTTCTTCTTTGGGGTCAGTTGGGTCCCCTAAAAACAATGGGTTAGTTAGCAGTATCTGTCCTTCATTACCTGTTGAATTGACCCCAGAACAGGTTCCAGAGTCAATTTTAATGACAACAGGATTCAAACCCAGGTCTGCTCTTGTCCCTGACCCTATTTTTGTTAATAGAACAATTAGTAAATTGGTTCAGGTCAAATCAATACCTTTTGATCTGTCTTCCAGCCAATCAGAAGTTACAGCAATCAAACTGTTAGGGTTATTTAAACACCCTGATCACAACCAGATTTGTTTCAATCTTTTTTTTGCTCTTCTTGACCCGTTGACCTCTTGTTCTATTGCTGATTCTTGTTCTCCTTCCCCAGTTTTATCTGGGGAATAGCTGGGCTCATCCTGCTGATTCTGTGTAAAGACATAATTTTTAAAACAATCAATATTGGTTTTGTATTGCTGAGGTTAGTGTTTTGCTTCAGTAATTCAAATAATCCTAGTTTAAGTTTTAATCTCTCCAGAATCTCATGTTTCCTCCTAATTTTCCCCAACTTCATCTCCAAGAGATTATGTCCCCTTTATTTTATCTCCAGATTATCCTTTAGCTTCCATGTTATATAATTTTGGTAACTTTTGATCTTTCACTTGTTCAATCAATAAAGTCTATATTCACCTACTGTGAATAATTTTGCTTATTCTTTTACAACTTGACCTTAAGCCTTAAAATCCAAGACCATGAGATTACCCAAGACTCCTCCTATGGAGTTTCTTGGGTACAAATGGTTGTTTTGGATAATCTTGCTGCCAGCTGTAATGGCCAGCATTTTGATGGGTTCACACGCAGATTCAGGTACCTCTCCAGAAGCACATTTCCTCAACAGCTCTTGGCGCAGGTTATAACAGGAGTATGGTATACTGCTACACCCTTATCTCATAACCCACCTCTCAGAGAGGAGACCAAGAACTATTAATCCACATCCACAATCCCTGAGCTTTAAGTCTTCCATCCCTTGGCTTCTGCCTTCCTCCTGTGTTACTTGGGGGAATACTTCTTTTTGGGATGTTTCAACCTGCTGTTGGGTAGATATAAAGTGTTCAGAGAATTATTCCATCTAGAAATGGTGTCCTTGCCTGTAGGATCCTTGGTAACCGGATTAAATCCCTCTGCCATCATTCATCACCTAGGAAGATTACTTCCTAGTGAGTGGGTGCCTGACACCTACATTCCCACCTGACCCTTCTCCCTTTTACTAGCCGCCAAGAATGTTTTAACCAGGGTATATCCATTGTCCACAGTATGGCAGTGGAGGTTGTGCGCCATCTCCATTGCGGGTGGGTACATACCAATGGAATCACTATAGGCGCACACAATAAAAATATGATTCCAATAAATTTTATTATAATTTAAATTATTTTTATTATAAATTTTTTTTATAATTTACATTTCAGCAAACCAGTTTTATAAAAGATATTGCGGAAACAGTTTTCATAAAAGCATAAAATTATAAGTTAATAAAATAAATTCTAACTTGTACATTTTATGTTTAATTTTTTTATAACTAATTATATATTTTATTTGTCAAAAGTGCTATAAACATATTTGTGTAATTTAGTGTTGAGCGTTTGGGATAACCTCAGATGGCATAATAAAATAATATAAAATAAATAAATTACTAACATCCATTGATGGTCCTGCTGAATGCAATTGCAGGCTTGGAAACATCTAAATATAAAATGATAATTAATAAATCTTGAATAGTAAATTAGAGAATATAAAAAAGTTGAATACACTAAGCCTTTAATTGATTGGCTGTTTGGATAGGCATGCAGGGATGAACAAATCAGTGTGGCTATAGAATTTGGCCACAGTCTCATCTGGTAGGGTGTGGATCTCAGCCTGCAGCAAATCAAAAAGGTCCTCAGTCCCAGTTGGGGTTCCTTGATTGAAAACTTTCTTGAGCCACCCAAAGACTTCCTCAATGGGATTTAGAAAGGGCAAATAGGCAGGGTGGAAGAGAAGGCCAAATTTGCTGTGGCTAATTGCTGGGGGCCCACTGAAATGCTAGTATCAATCATTGGGAATTCCTCTTGAATATCAGCCATCTTATGGAGATCAACATTGTCCAGCACAATGACGTTGTTGAAGCCCAAGCTTGTGCGCCTCAGGTGCTCCTGGACCAATCAGAGGAATGATAAAAAGGTCCTGCTGTTATGTGAACCCAATATCATTTGGTAGAGCTCAACCCCCTTTGGACTGAGGAGAGCCACCATTGAATAGGCTGTGGCGCGGACTGCAGCACGCCAAACCATCCTGTCATTTAAGCCTTTTGGGACATAGCCATACTCATTCCGCATAGACAAGGCAAAAGCTGATTTGTCAATGTAGTATAATTTGACTATCCCCTTGGCTTTGAGGGCAGTGTACGCCTCTGCATAGTTTTCTGGGTCTCAACATTGGCTGGGCTTTTTTTGGTTGTAGCAAAATACCCTGAGCTTTTTCCAGGAAAATCACATTCCCTTCACCAGATGGTAGTAAAAGGAAATTGAAGCCTCAACCCCAAAAGTAGATTTGACCATGGCCTGAATATTTGCCAGTTCAAGATGGCAGTCCTGGGTTATCCACTGGCAGATTGCCCATTTGTGCTCCTTGATGAGCATGGTAGAAACACACAAGGATTTCTCTGCGGCAAGGACACAGCCAGTATTGATGAACTTGTGGAAGGTCTTGCTGGTGTACTTGGGATCCACTCTAACAATGGCTGTGGCCGCCTTGTAGTCACCAAATTCATGCATTAGCTTGAGCAGGATAATGTGTTTGATATCTGGGATACGCTTTTGAGCGGGCTTAGTAGGCTCAGATGAACTGGGATCTTGATTGGTGACAGGCTTGCAAGACATGGGCACCTTGTTATAGAAGGCTGCAACCTTTTTGAGCACTAACTGTCCCTCATTGTTTTGATAGAACTCAGGCTCCTTGTCCTCCTCCTGATTGCCATCCCTGATGTAGGGCTTGTAGCTAGTATCAAGTACAGGCTTCACCTTCTCCAGCATGGCTGACGGGACCAACTCTTGCCAGTACACAATGTTGAACACGTATGAAGTAAGTTCTACCTCCTTGTCTCTAACTTTCTTGGTGTAGGTAACCTTGGTGGGCTTCCAGATCAGCTTGGGGACCCAAGAGTTTATTCTCTGCACCCTAGAAGCTTGTGCTCATCAAACTGGCTGTGTCAGTACAGCATCACTATTGAACTCTCCTCTCCTGTCTCCTTCCTGAGTAGGCATTTGTGTTGCACTAACTCTGTTCTTTGACCCGCGGGAGCAACCACAACCGCAGTGCACAACAGGTGCAATTGTAGTCTGTTGCTGTGTTTCTTAAATTTTAAAATTTAATAAAATATTAAATAAAACTCAATTAAGTTACTCCCTAATTTTAATTTTTGCTTTTATATGAATATGGATATTCAATTAATATTTTTTCCCACCCAATATCCCAACTATAGATTTTTTATTTCTTAGTTAGTTGTTTCTGGTTTTACAACGTCCATTTTAGAATATCTAAAATAATTTCCACCCATTTTCCCAGATTTATGCCAAATTAAGCATCCAACACAATATTTTTAAAATTTATGTCTTGGATTGTGTATCTTATATTAGATACCTTGGTATCATTCATGATTACAATCCATTGCACACACCAAGTGAATGATTTTGTTTACATAGTGAGTTGCTATTGTGTTTTGTTTTTGCATTGAGTTTTGACTCACCTAGCTTGGGTGTATTTTGTCGCTGATTCAAATAGTAAACATATGTACACCAAAAGTCAACTCACACCATTTTGTTTGTGAATCAATCTATTTTGGATTGTATTTTGAATAGTTCTGCTTTGCGTGTGAGCCCTTTGTTGCTATGTTGACTCATTTTTCCCATTAACGACAATAAACCCTGTTAACAGAGTGTATATTTTTACCTGATAGTTGGATTTTGTTTAAATCCAAAATCATCTTGTTTAAATCTGAGGTATTTTTGGTTGTTGTCATAGACTTTAAACTACTATAGCGTGTTTTGGGATACTCATGTAAATTTTGACTATGGGTATGTCCCAGGTCTTTGTGGTATTGAAGGATGGTGTCAATCTTTTATGTTGACGGGATGTAGGGTACAGTGTCACTACTTGGAAGTATTTGGTGTAGTGTGCCATACACTTTTTTGAACAGGTGTTTGTTCTTGAGGTCTTTCTCTTGGATTTACATTGAAATGCCAGGTGGGAACCCTTCTTGGAGATTCCCCATGATTAACATGGGCCAATTAGGGTCCCCATCAGCGCATAGAACATGTTTACTATATAGACTTTTATAGGGCATCTGCACTAAGTATTTCTTTGCCTGGCTTATATTTAATTGCCATGGGGTACCTTTATATAATGCTCATCTATTAAGATTGTCTTCTTGATAGGTGTTGTTGGGTTTTGAAGAATATCAGTGACATGTGTTTGGTTAGCACTTTGAATGTTTATGCACCTTCTGGGTAACATTGCCAATTCATGAGACAGTGTAAAATAGCTACCAGTTCCTTGTCATATATTGGATATCTTTGTTTACCATCATACAGTTTTCTTGATTTGTATGCTACAGGGAGGAAGTCCTTTTCTGCAATTTTTATTCAAGGTACTCCTCCTGTTGCGTAATTGGATGTGTCTATTTCTAGCTTGTATATTCCTTCACAATTTGAATATTGTAAGATGGGGGTGGTGACTGTGCACTCTTTTAGTTGTCAGAACTGTTGTTTTCTTAGCAGTGTCTATAAAAATTTGGTTCTATTACCTGTGATTACAGATAGGGGTGTTCAAGGCACCCCAGTCAGGGATGAACCTTCTAACGTAGGCTACCATGCTTAGGAATGTACAAAGCTCACTCTTATTCTGTGGTGCTGGCATATCAATTATGGAATGTATATTTTATGGTCTAGTTTTATTCTGTCCTTACTGATAATGTGTCCTAGGAACAGAGTTCAGACAGAAAGAAGTCACATTTTGAGGGCTTGGCTATAAGTTGGTTTTCTTTGAGGGTTTGGAGGACCAGGTAGACGTCTTTTCAGTGTTATTCTATGTTTGGACTATTTATGATTATGTTGTCTAGGTAGATAATTGCCCTTTTTCTGATGTGTTTCTTGAAGACTTCATATATAAAGGTTACAAAGGTGCTTGGGGCATTTGTCATTCCAAAGTTGAGGACCACACATTCAAAGGAACCATAATTTGTTCTGAAGGCTGTTTTTGGTATATCTTCTGATTTCACGCAAATTTGGCAATAACCTGCTGTCAATTCAATTTTTGTGAAGACTTGGGACCCCCAAGGCGTCAAAAAGGTCATTGATTAGGGGCAGGGGATACCAGTTCTTAATTGTGACCTTGTTGAGCGCCCTATAGTCTGTGACTAGACAGAGTCCTCCATCTTTCTTGTGGCATTAGGCGGTAAATAGGGCATGCTTTTGGCACACTTCCCTTGAGGTCAATTTATGCTGTATGCCTTGGTTGGGCGGTAGCCCTGGTAAAGTTTCTTGGGAAACAGAAGGGAGTTTAATGACTAGTTGTGCTTGGATTGGGTCTCTCTCACATTTGGTTTCTGTATTTTTAAAGTGGATACCCTCATATGTGCAGGTGTTCCAATTGATTTTGCTAGGATCATTTTCCTCTTCTGTCTCCATAATCTATACAAATATATGGTACTTTATGAGTGTGTCAAGATGATTTGGGTAGATATGGTGGTGCACCTTGCCTTGTTGTATGATGAGGGTAGCACTATCTCAGTTGATATGAGGTTTGGTATTTCTTATTCATTCCAGGCCAAGTATAACATCATACTTAGGGATTGGTATGATTGGGCCACTAAGCGTAGTCTACACGTCTCTAATTTGGGCGCAGAAAGGTTTTTCTTTCTTGGTGACTGATGTACTTCTATTATCTGCCATGATAACTCTCTTGATGTTGCTTCAGACTGTGGGTAGTTTCATGAGGTTAAAAGATTTCTTGTCAACAAGGGATAGGTCTGCTCCAGTATCAAATAGTGCTGTACCCTGATATCTGCAAAAAAGGAAAGGATAACTGAGGAGTTTATTTCCAGTTTGGGCAGAAAACAGTAGAGGATTGCTGGAGGGTACCTGGATCATAGTGATTGAGTCTATGTCTTGGTCCCTGTACAAGTCTTGTAGAGTAGGGGAGGGCGGCTTGCCTAAGCACTCCCCTGAGCTTTCCCTCCTTGTTGGTGTCTTCAGTGCTTACTTGGTTAGCTTGAGCAGTGCAATTTCTGTTTCAAGGAAGGGGGTTATTACCTCAGTTATTCTGTTTATTAGGACAAGGGTTCTTTCTTTGCTTTAGGAATCTGTAAGGGACCCGCTTAAAAGGGAATAAGTACCCAATCTTGTGACCCAAGGCCCCTAATTTAAGCCCTGAAATCAAAAAACCAATAGGAACTATAACCATAGCAAGATGATGTCAAAACAGCAGGCTCAACCCATCAGCAAGGTTCCAACCAAGCGTATTTGTGACCCGCAATCCAATTTCCCAGTGACCTGTAGCCAAGCTAGGAAGTCAAGTCAAATTACCAAATCCATTAACATGAAAAAATGTTTATCCTCTATAGTGGAATCTTGTTTTAGTGCTTGACTCATTAACAGGATCAAGCAACCCCCTTCACCATCCAGCCATGTGATCAACACAATCATGTTCCTGTTACCCATTGATTCACAATGACTATATAATTATTATATCTCAATAAAGAATATTATCTAGTTTCCAAATATTTTCCCCTTTGTAACTCTGCTAAAACAGCACAGTTACAACATTGGTAGCAGAAGTAGGTTCCCAATCCTACTTTCTTCTGCAAAGTTCTACCTATTTCCTGTACTTGCTGCGGCTAACAAATCCTCAATAGATTCATGTCTGGCCTCCTGCTAGACTGGACGCCGTACACACCAGGTCCCAAAATACCTGAGACCTTTGTACTGTACCAGAACACAGTGATCCTGCTCCCTGCCTTCAACGCACTGTCAGCGCAAGGATTCTTCTAGGCACTTGCTGTCATGCCCCAAGCAACCAACAAGAGCACCATGTCAGCCTATGTAGCTCAGAGACTGTGAAGCGCTGCATTGGAGCCTTTTGCTGGAGCCAACAACAATAATGCTGCAGCATGAATCCAATCTTCCCAAAGCAAGATAGCCCAAATAAAATGCCTGCAACAATTTTGGATTGCAGAGATCTCCATCCAACTGACTCATGTTGCTGGCACCTGGTGCAACAAGTAGCATGAAGAACACACCAAGAAGGATTAGGACACTTTCAAACAAAACTTATTGGCAAGATATATGTTAAAGGACACCACACTCATGATAATATGCCAAGTTAAGAATCTAACCCAAACAGGCACAGTGAAGGAGCTCACCCGCGCTTACAAGAAACTCTGACTATGTGCTCCCTCAGATATGGCTTTTGACACTTTAGCTACCCACCTAATGTACTACAATGCTCTCAGTTGCATTTAATGAGACACGTAAACCTGGACCAAGTAACCAACCTGCAAAGTTTTTACCACAAGGCAGAGAAAGAAGAAGAAACACCCAACACTCTCCACAAGGCGCAAACTGGAAAAAGAGAGAGACCCAAAGACTCTCACTCAGCCGGGCGTTCCAATTGACCACCCCCTGGGAACAACAACCACAACAGTACAAACCATAAGCCTGCAGGCTCAAATGGACATGGAAACAGGAACAGTGGCCAGTCAAACCATACTCATTTCTGTATTACTGCCACACAAGACAATCAAGACAAGGGAAAAGAAACCAGGGAGAGCACTAAACAATCCAAGCTCTCCCTGCACAACTCCTGACTCTCCCAATGATGAATCACCAACTTGAGGACGTGGACCAGTGTCCAATGATCCAAGTGCCCTCAGAGGACCTGATACTTTATACCATTGACAGACATCTCAATAAACTGATGTCTTACCCTTTCTGCTTTTGCAGTTACACAGGTTCAGCACTCCTGGACTTGGGCACAGATTGGACCTTAGTCAACAGCAGCTTTGTGGACAAGTTCAAGCTGGCCACTAATCCTTTGCAGATTAAAAACGTGGTCCTGGCTGACAAACACCACATTGCTGTGACAAGGGAAACTTCCCCCTTCTCTATCATAATAGAGAGCCTGCATTCCACCATCCAGGATCCTGTCATCAACTTTCCCAAGTTTGACATTGTACTAGTGCTGGACTAGTTGCAAAGAAACAACCCCATGTAGACTGGGCAACCTCAGTACTGACCATCAAACATGAAGGAGTCAATCACCAGATCTACCCCAACTCAGTGGATCAGCTCCTGTGTGATCACATTTTTGTGCGCATCACGGAGACCCTGAAAAAAAAAGAGAACCTCAAGGCAATTGACTGGGACTCCTACCAGTACAAAATCATACACTTCAAGGACCACCAAGATACCCACACACCTCAGGATTAAAAAATTGTAGCCCACCATCCAGAAATCTTCAAAGAGGCTCTACCTGGGTTGCCACTAGAGAAACATATCCAACACTCCATCCAACTCAAAGGAGCTGTACCTAAGGCGCAACCCATCTACTGCCTGACCCCAAATGACAACTCCCTAAGTGCTTACCTCAAGGAAGTGTTAGAAAAAGGAATTATCTGCTCCTCACAATCTCCTTTTGGGGCTGCTGTATTCTTTGTAGCAAAGAAAGATGATACCCTACGCCTAGTCACAGACTACTGGGCCCTAAACAAAGTTACTATTGTTGCAAAATCTTCAATTACTCCCTCTTGGGGAATTGAAGCCCCAAGTAAATCCCCAAATGCCTCACCAAGTGGTTCACTAACCAGCCAGTGAACCAGTGGCACCATTATCAGACAGCCATCTATTACAGGGATCACCTAATCCAGATCCCAAATGGAACACAACTCAAATAAGCCTCATGATCTAAGCAGAACACTACTCAGATAAGCCCCATGACCCCCATGACGTACATGGATGGTATGTGGCTTGTCATGAAATTATATATTATTCTATATTCATAACCAATAAAGTATCATTATCTTCTTAAATCTTCCCCTTATTTTGTTTATTATACTTCCCAGAAGTATAAACTCAACACTATCAAGAATTGTTATCCACTACCACTCATTGACAACCTCTCTGATGCCTTGTGCAGTGCCACAGTCTTCTCCAAAATTGACCTAACTGCCAGCTACAATCAGATCTGCATTAAGGAGGAAGGCATTCCCAAAACAGCCTTCTGCACTAAATACAGCTCATACAAGTGTATGATACTCAACTTTGGCATGACAAACGCCCCCTCCACTTTTGTGACCTTCATGAATGAGGTATTTGCCCCGCATATAGGCAAGCATGCCTTAGTCTATCTAGACAACATCATTTTCTATAGTCCCTTGGTGGAACAGCACCACAAAGACCTAGAGGCAGTCTTTGCTACCCTGGCACAACAAAAACTGATGGCTGAGCCCTCAAAGTGCCAGTTCTTCCGCAAGCAACTACCCTTCCTGGGACACATAGTCTCAAAGGACAGCATCAAACCCAACAGTTAAAAGATACAGGCCATCTTCAAGATGCCACCATCCAAGGATAAGTTGGAACTCTGTACCTTCCTGGGAATGGTGGCCTATGTACGCCGCTTCATACCTGACTGTGGCGTTTTGACTGCCCCTTTATTCTCCATAACAGGAGCCAAATCCAAGTTTTTGTGGACCCCCCAACATGACCTCTGTTTTAGACGCCTCAAGGAGAAACTCACAACAGCACCTATCCTCCAATACCCCAAATGTGACAGGATTATCAAATGGAAACCAACACCTCAGATGCATTCATTAGGGGAGTACTACAAATTAAAAAGAATAATGGTGACTTCCTGCCTGTAGCCTACAAATCACGCAAACTGACAGATGACTAGTGCCAATACCCTATACACAACAAATAAATGCTGAAAATTGTACACTGCCTGGTCAAAGGGCATTGCTACCTAGAATGACAGGAGGAGTTCACGGCATTGACTGATCACAGATCACTTATATACTTCAAAGTCCAAGCAAACCTATCCTGCTGTCAGGCCTGCTGGATAGAACTCTTGGAGAGATTCAATATGCTCATAAAATACAAGCCTGGTCCAGAGCTCACCATGACAGACACAATTTTGAGCCTGTACGTCCAAGCTACAAGAGGAGAGTTTGGGCTTGACCCAGTTTGGCCCCTCTTGGTGCTCTGTTGTGTTCTGAGGCGCGGCACAGACACACAACAGGAAATCCTAACCTTAGGATTGGATTTGTACTAAGTCTTGGTTAGATGACAGGGAAGGCTATGTGTTTACCTTGTGGCCCTGGATAATAATCTCTACTAGTTGTGGCTAGAGAGAGGCGCAGAATTACAGAAGACACAAAGATAAAAATGTGAATATAACTTAATTTTATTGGTGAATAGGAAAATGGAATATATAGTGGTTGGAGGTACCACAAAACACTACCAGGACGGTAGAATCACTTGCCACAAGCATGAGTGGGGCAATTGAGTTGTGCAGAGTCAAGAACCTGAACATTTGTATTTCCCAATCCAGCCATTGACTCAATTCAAGAGGCAAAAGCTAAAGCAAGAGATTTGTCTTTGAAATGGCCCATCAAAGGAAAAATTGAAATACAGTGAATAGCGGGATTCACAACATTGCCCTCCCCTAGATTGGCCTTAGGGGGTGGAATTTACAAAGGAACTTTGTGTGCACTTGAGCAAAAGGATGGCCAATGAATAGGAGCTTTAAATTGTATTCAGACCCTTGTTTAAAGGTCACTTCTAAAGGGCCAATCCACCAAGAGTCCAACTTATGTGCACAACCACCTACTTTGTGTTGGTAGTAAAGTACATGGTCACCAACATTGAATTCAGGCAGGGGGAGCGTCCAGCATTATCAGGAGAGAGCTCAAGAATCTTAGTCTTGTATGCAGAAGTGTATGCAGTGGCATGTATATCAATTATGTGGTTGACTAGATCATTGATGTGGTTGTCAGGATTCATGGCCTTATCAGAGGTAAGCAGGGGGGGCCCAAGAGTAATGGGGTAGTAGCCTCTTGCCCATACAGCATAGCAAAAGGGGAGTATCCAGTGACACAATGTTTGCTAAAACAATACACAAAGAGAGCAGCAGGTAAGTATAGGTCCCAGTTGGCAGCATCAGAGTAGGTGAGCTTCCTCATGATAGATACCAGTGTTGAATTTGCAAGCTCAACTGCCCCATTGGTAGAAGGATTGTAGGGGGCAGATAAGGATTGATGTGATCCCATTGCTTTGACAACAGAGGTTACCAGTTTGGCATTAAAATTAGTCCCATTATCTGAGAGCAACACTTGAGGACAGCCATGGCGGTAGAAAACATCTTGTAACAGGAAGGCAGCTGTTGTCTTGGTAGTGATGTCTTTAGTAGGGAGAGCTTCTAACCACTTGCTAAAATTATCAACAGCAATTAGGATAAAGCAGCAATTAGAGCAGGAGCAAGGGAGAGGACCTACTGTGTCAATGCTGACAGTGTGAAAGGCATATTGTGGGGGAACTAGCTTGAACTCATGAGCTGCAGCTTTAGGACGTTGGAGCTGAAAAATCATGGCAACTAGCAATAACATATGGAATCAGCAAGCAAATATTTTCCCAGAAGTAATTATTCTGGAGCAAGGCATGGGTCTTGGCAACTCCTCTGTGTCCTGTCTCCTTATGGGCTTTCAGCACCAACAAAAGGCAAAGACTAGGCCTTACATAGGGCAAGTAGTGGTCTTGTACCTTCTTAAAAAGAGATTGTCACAAATGAGGTTGTATTCAGATAGCTTAGAAAGGGCGACTCAAACTTCCTCTGTCTTGCTTTCCCATGATGAAGGGTATCCAATTAGTTCATACAGCCAGTCAGCTTCAGCAGGGTGTAGAACAAGGATGGGCATTCTGAATAGCCCATCAGCGTTCTGATGTTGAATCCCAGGGCAATGGATCACAGTGAATTTGTATCCTTGCAGACAAAGAGTCCATCTAGCTAGGTGTCCTTCAGGCTCCTTAATCTGTTGTAACCACTTAAGCAAAGCGTGGTCAGTGACAACTGTGAAGTGGGTACCATATACAGTGACAAAACTACTTGACTGCATGCAACATGGCAAGGCACTCCTTCTATGTGGCACTATAGTTCTTCTCATGTTTGTTTAGCATACAGGAAATGTAAGCCACAGGATGGTCTACACCCTTGTCATCTAGTTGGGCCAGAATAGCTCCAATAGCAAGATCACTAGCGTTGGTGTACAGGATGAACTCCTTATTGTAGTCAAAATACACTAGGATTGGAGCCTCTTTGAGTTTTTGCTTAAGGGTCTCAAAGGCTTGCTTCTTACTGGCAGTCCATTTGAAAGAGACATTATGTAACATCTGGACTAGAGGTTCACTAGTATTGGAAAAGTCAGGGATAAACTGTCTATAGTAGCCCATTGTCCCTATAAAGACTTGTACCTCTTGCAGGTTGGTGGGCGGAAGCATTTTTTTGATGGCCTCAACCTTCTTAGTCATTGGGTAAATCCCAGTCTGGGTTACTTCATGGCCCAAGAATTCAAGACGTTCTTTGAAGAAGTTGCACTTGGAAGGTTTTAGCTTAAGGCCAGCTTCTCAAATCTTTATGAACACCTCTTTGAGATGAGCCAGGTGATTGGTGAAGGTAGCGCTGAAAACTACTATATCATCCAAGTATACTAGGATGCACAACAACTTCAAATCACAGAGGATGGAGTACATGGCCCTTTAGAAGGTGGCCAGGGCGTTGCAGAGTCCCTGCGGATGTAAGTAGGCTCAAAAAGCCCTTCAGAGGTAATGAGCGTGGCTTTTTGACAATCCTTGGGCAATAGGTCAACTTGCCAGTATCCAGATGCCAGATCCATTGCAGAGAAGAGCTTAGAGTCTCTAAGACGTCAGAGAGCATCATCAATATGCAACAAGGGGTACAAGTCCTTCTTGGTCAAAGAGTTTAATTGGCAATAGTCCATCACAATACGGTGCCCTCCATCTTTCTTCTTTAAGATGAGTATCAGGGATGCCCAAGGACTTTGGGAAGGTGCCAGCAGCCCAGCATCCAACAGTTGTTTGAGCTCTTTAGATATCTGGGCGTCCTCCATGCGGCTGCGGCAATATGGTTCAGTACAGAAGGGGGGCGTTGCCAGTGTCAATCTGATGGATAACACCTTTGACTAACCCATAGTTGGTACTGTCCTTAGCAAAGATGTCATAAAATTGGTCTAGCAAGTCTAGAACCTCTTTCAATTGAACTGGGGACAACTGTGAAAAGTCTTGCGCAGTGAACAAGGATAGGACTTGGGGCTCATCTTCAGGTAGGTTAAATTCTTGGAACGTTCCAAAGGGATGAAGAGACAGGACATCAGGAGCGCTCAACAACTTGCCATATCCAACAACCTGCCCCCTAGACACAGTCATGGGGAGAGAAGTCAGTTTGGCTACCAACAATTGAACAGGGTCCTTATGGGAGACATTTAGGATCCCAGGACAGAGATAAGGCTTGTTGTGTCCTAACATAGGGGGAGAGTACAACTCCAAGAAGGTTCTTTCAGGTAGTTCATATGATATCTGGGAGTCTAGGATGGCCTGGGAGCCAGGTGGGATAGTGACAGCAGATGTGGCTAGGAGAGGGATCCCTTCAGACGCAGGACAAGCCATGGGTGGACATTTCATGTTTGAGGAGTGGGTGCAATATTTGAGGTTGAAACCCCAAGTGGGGTATTCTAAAGCACATGTCTTGAGCTGTTTCCTGGGAATTTTAACCAGCTCTTCAAAGATCAGAGGGACTTAATACCCCAGAATAGAGAGGTAACCATCTTTTAAGTTGATTATCCCATTATATTCCCTAAGGAACTGGGTGCCAACTAAGAGATTGTAACTCTTGTTTTCCAAGACAACTGCTGGCGCAGCAAGGAGAAGCTTGCCAAATCACATGGGTAGGGCAGAGTACGCCCCTATGGTGTGGGTCATAGACAGTCCATCAGTGCCATACAACTGGTGATAATTAAGGTCAGGGACAAGTTTGAGTTTCTTCACTAGCTTTGAGGAGACAACGTTGACTGGCAAGCCAGTGTCTAAGACAGCCTTGATCTTCACTTTTTGAATGGATATCTCCACTCTAGTGGTAGTGCAACCAACGGGGGGAAGGACAGCCAAGATATATTGAGCCTCTGCTAGTTCCTTATCCCACTTCTCAATCATGCATTTTAATCTTGGGAACTCCTTATAAACAGTCTGGAGAGGGAGCAAAACAGACACATTCTTAAAGACAGCGTCAGCAATCTTGGCAGCTTCTTATGACAATTTCACTAGCACAGGGGACCTCTTAGCCTGAGTGAGGTAAGGGCAAGAGACAATTTCTTTGGCTTCAGGCAAAGGCTTAACAGTAGTTGTAATCTTTCCTGATTGCAATTTATAGGTGACTGTAATGGTTTTGGGAACATCCAGAACAGAGTACCCATATGCATTGGCGTAGTCAGCATCAGAGTCATCCAGGTCAGAGTTGTCAGAGATATTGTGGAATAAGAAGAGGATAGGAGGAGCTCATTATCATCAGGCTCAGTGTCAGATATAGAGAGGGGATTGAAAGAGACTGGGAAGAATTGTCAACCAAGAGCGTCTCTGCCTCTAGGTTGACTGTTCTTTTCCCGCCTGCTCTTTTGGATCAGCTCCTTCAACCTGTGGGTTGGTGCAAACTTGAGAATGATGACCTATCTGACCACAGTTGTGGCAACCTTGGCGTCAAGAGAGATTTTGTGAGTTCATGGTAAGAATGCAAGGACCACAGAAAGAAGAACCAGAGTTAGAAGTAGCTCAACCTTTTCTAATAACTGCTCCATAATGGGTAAGGTGCATGTCCTGCAACAGCGTCTTTATGCTCTTCATGGAAGAAAGCATGGCTTTATGGGCCTTGAAGTGAAGACACAGGAGATGGTTAACCTTGAGGGCTTGAGCGCAAGCCATGTATGCTTCATGTGCAGTCAATTGTCTGCTTGTTATCAGTTGCTGTCCTTCCATGTAGAATCTGTCTGAAAACTCAGCTAGCATCTCTTTAGGCTTGAAAGCAATATGTATGAAGGCATCTTTATTTACTTCTAAACTAAGGTCACCACCAAATTTGTCAATCAGAAGCTGCTTCATATCTTCCCACGTCTCTATGGAGGGCAGCTCAGGCACCACCACCTCCTTGCAAGTCAGATGTAGACAGGTCAGAATATGTTCTTTCTTAACTTTGTCTGAAGCTTGTCTCGTGGCAGTTTTGTAGATAGTTAGGAAAGCTGCAATGGTTGAGGTTTTGGGATCAAAGACTTACTTAAAGGTAGGCTTGAAGTGTGCTTTGAGAGTTGGGCCATCATTGTTGCTATTGAGTATGTTTATATGCAGGGAAAACTCTGTCTTGGATTCAGAGGGGGTTGTCTAGCCCATAGCTGACAAACACTCTCTTCAAGGGTAGTCAGGGTCTCAACAGCGCGGGCACCTGTATTGAAAGCTTGAGTGGTCTGTTGTGCAGTAACATCTAGGTGTTGACCTTGGGTGGTCACTATTGTGGAGATCTCAGCCAGTCTAGAGGTAAGAGATGGCCCCACTTAGAGGCAAGGGGTGAACTTATCATTAACAGAGTCAATCACATCATTCATCTCTTGTACGTCTCTATCCAGTTGAGTATGGTCCCAATTCAATTGGTCCACCTTGTTAGCTAGGATAATTAGTTCCCTAGCTCATTGGATTTGAGGAGCTCCTGGTAAGCCAGGGAAGCAACCATCTTCATTGAAAACCCCAACTGGGCTAGCAGCAGTTGCCATCATTTCACGCAGGGCGGCAAGTTCTTGCTGTAGCTCTGCTACTTGAGCAGTCAACTCAAGCACCTGGGGGTCAGGTTGAGGAGCCTCAGCAGGACGTCCTTGACTGCAAGAAGCCATAAATAGCTCTCAAATAGTGTCCCATATTCTTTGCTCTCAATCTGCCAAACCATCAGAGGAGGGAGAGGGCAGAACATATGGCTTGGGCGTAGCTAATTCATTCACTTGCCTCTGGAGTTTGGCTATAGCAGCAGCAGTGGTAGCTCTTTCTTGATCAAACGCCACACTGAGTTCATTAAGGCTGTTAACAGCAAAGTCTGTTACCTGCTGTAGTTGCTCAAAGGAATACCTACTGAATGCATTGAGCTGTTGCACAAGTCAGTCAAAGTTGGTGAGATAAGCAATAAAGATGGAATCTACTTGAGTTTTCCAGGGTTGTTTTAGCTGATGAAACTTGTGTAGACACTCTCTCACGTATTTGGGGATGGACTAGAGCATTTGTTCAATATAATTAACCAAACAGGTCTGGGAGGTAACAGAGTTGCGCTGATTGTCAGATACCAAGGAAAACAGGGAATGAACCCACTGTTGGTAGGCAGCAAACTGATCCCAGTGATGAGTAACTGCTGCTTGTAGAGACAAGATTTCTTGGACGTGGAGCCCCAACACCATCTGATGGTGGGCCAAGGCAGGCTGCACAAGGGAGGATAGTAAGTGCTCAGCAGAGAAAGTTGCTGAGAGGAGATGCTGTGGAATTTGAGGAGCCACAATCAAATTTATATTATTCCACTTGACTGAACTGTTGCTGAAGGCAAGGGATGGCTCCTTCACAGGCTATCCTAAGGGCTACCACCATGACTTGTTCTAAGTCAGGGGTACCCATGGGGTAAGCAACTAGGCAGGGACCATTCCCAAGGTTCAGTACAGTAGGGACAATAGGCAGGTCAGCAATATCTTCCTCAATAGGAGAACTGGTAATTTCAGGTGAAGTTGGCTCTTGTATAGGCGGAGGCAAAGGACATGAAAACGTGGATGCAAAAGGGATAACCAAGGGGCTTACAGCCCCTGTAGTGAGCACCATTTTTGTTGTGTTCTGAGGCGCGGCACAGACACACAACAAGAAATCCTAACCTTAGGATTGGATTTGTACTAATTCTTGGTTAGATGACAGGGAAGGCTATGTGTTTACCTTGTGGCCCTGGATAATAATCTCTACTAGTTGTGGCTAGAGAGAGGCGCAGCATTACAGAAGACACAAAGATAAAAATGTGAATATAACTTAATTTTATTGGTGAATAGGAAAATGGAATATATAGTGGTTGGAGGTACCACAAAACACTACCATGACAGTAGGATCACTTGCCACAAGCATGAGTGGGGCAAGTGAGTTGCACAGAGTCAAGAACCTGAACAATTGTATTTCCCAATCCAGCCATTGACTCATTTTAAGAGGCAAAAGCTAAAGCAAGATATTTGTCTTCAAAATGGCCCACCAAAGACAAAACTCAAAATACAGTGAATAGTGGGATTCACAACATGCTCCAAACAAAGGACAAAGGCTTCCCCCCTGGCACCACAGACATAATAAAAGAAACAGTCATTAAGAACAAACACTTATTTGTGGATGTATATGGAACCTTACATTAGAAAATGACCAACGGAACCACCATCCCTTATATTCCCACACATCAGCAAGTTGACACAATCCTACGTTACCATAGAGACCTAGGGCTCACAAAGAGCCACAGCCTCTATGAATTCCTCAAACACAAAGCATGGTAGCCAACCTTGTACCGGGACGTCCAGAAAGTCTTGGAACAATGCAAAGTGTGTGAGAAATTTGAAAAGAGCAATACTCCACCTAAATCAGTACTACCTATTTTTACGCAACTACCCTTGTTGGGAATTTTGACCAAAAAATGATGCCAATTATGACGGAGCCCACAAATTGAGACTGTTACAACCAAATCCATAAATTAGTAGTACAAAATACAATGATAATAATTATGACGGAGCTTGCAAATATGAATTGCAGCTACTGAACTACATAAATTGGTAGTATAAACTATATGCATATTAGATCAGCAGTAGTCTGCTGACCTGAGCCTTAAACTAGCCAATGATAAGCGCTGTTGCGGCAATTAAATGAGACATGATTTGCCGCCACAGCACTTTAAAAATACACAAGCGCCGCGGCGCCGCCTAGCAATTGGATTAGGCACCAAAGCGCCAAACTACTTTTACGTCAAGCGCCACAGCGCCAACCAAAAATTATTGGAAGTGCTGCCTGGCAAATATTGCAGGCGCCAAGGTGCCGCTTTACTTTTATATTGAGCACCAAGGCGCTGGGTTTGATTCCCCATAATCTCAAATTCCCATATTTATCACATTAATAAGCATTAAGCTTGCAGTATATCAGAGAAGTAGGAAGTGATTCTGAAGTACTAAATTATTCCATGCCAGCAAGGATCACCTGTGCTGGATGAAGATGGAAATATTCTTAGGGTTGATATGCAATAAGTGCCAAACCTAGACTAATAATTACCCAAAATTGGGGTGTGTTAGAATGTCCTAGAAGACATTGCTAGCAGCCCAGGGATCAGCCTTGCAGAAGATATAAGAGGAATTAATCATTTACACTAAAATCATCTTTGAACCATCTTTATTTTATCCTTAATCTGGTTGACCTCTATCCTAATCCTTAAGTGCTTCTGCGCAATGAGGAGCCATTGCTGGGCAATAATCATTGTTCTGTTCTTTCTGGCTATTCTGATATAATACTACTCATATCCTCACATGACTGTATTCTGGAAAATGTCCTGTGCCCTATAATCTCAATAATTGTGGCGCTGTAAAGTAAAAAGCGCAACAATGGTGCTCACAACAGGGGGCACATATTTGCCTGTAGAAGGAGGAGTCAATTGGAAAACTGCTGGTAACTGCAGGTGGCACATCTGAGTGTTATGGAGACCAGAATCATAGGAAGCAACAATAACGCCAATGGGAAGGCGTCAGTTCAGGTTTCCAATTAATGCTGTGGTACAAGTCTAAAAGGATACACAACTAGAGTATGAGAATACATTTGATGTCCTTGCAAAAATGCTTGAAAGAGCTACTAAGCAGCAGGTTGTTACACCAACCCTGCTGAATGAATGCACTTAAGGCACACATTGTTTCATTGAAGCGCTTTGAGCAGCAAGTTGTTACACCTACCTTGCTGCATGATTACACTCAAAGCACATTTGATATTACAGAAGCAAACAGATGATTTCACAGGTTCAAACTGTATCAGCCACCTTTGCTGATTAAGGGCCTAAGAAGTCAAAGGACTCAAAGGATACCCCACTTTTGCAAAGACTTGAGCAGCGCTGGTCACCTCTACATTGGCAAAAAAACAACCAGTTGCTTACTCTGGCACCAACAGAAATCTCACCAAGACAAAGAGTTGTACAGGAGTTTTCAAGGCGCAACCAATAGTACCACTGCTTTATACAAGCCTCCTCTAGGAAGGGGAGCAACATGCTACTTCAGAAGAATAACTCTAAGTCAAATTCCTGGGGGCCAGACCTGCAAAGTTGCCGGCAAGACCCAACTGGGCACATAATTATAAACAAAAGACAGGGCACTCATTCAAAAGATTGAGCGCCATATCCCCAAGAAAGATTCAAAAGAAAGAAAATATAAAAATAAGAAATTAAATATATACAAGAAGATAATAAAACAAAGAATGAAAAAAAAGATAAAATTAAAAAGATAATAAAAAAGAAAGAGCCAAGCAAGTTTATTACAAAGGGAAGCTTACTGGGGACAGTCTCTGGGAGCAGGGGTGCTTCTGCACAGCTGAGAGGAGGATGCTGCGGGGGGAGTGGTTTGGCAGTTGGAACATCAGGGATGCTTTGTGGGGCGTTGGATGTTGACAACAGGGCACTCCTGGGAGGGGAAGATGTACCAATCATCATTGAGACGTTGATGCACATGTGCCAAGATCACCAGCATCTGAGCCCAGGCCAACTGGGAGTTCTGCAACATAAAAGACCAGTTGAAGAGCAGGAAGCAGAGTTGGCTCACAGGCACAAGGCAACCCCACAGCCACAAGCAGAGAACACAGCCCCAATTGACAGGCAGTCCATCAGGGCGTCCTCCATGTAGGAGTAGGCTAGCGGCAACGGATCCCAGAGCTGATAAGCCAGAGCACAGTAGTGCTCCAGGCAATAACCAGTGTACCCTGGCTGTCCAGGCTGGCAGCTATTGGGGGCGTACCACATGAAGTGGCATGCAGCGGCAGCCAAAGAAATATATAGACTGACATTGCCAGTGCTCACTGCCAAGAGGAACACCTTAAAGGTAACCAAGAAGCGCTGACTGGCGTTGTCCTGGATAGAAGGTCCAGGGCTTAATGGAATGTTGGGTCAGCAGCAAGCTTGAGGGCCCAAATCCAAGTCACCTCATCTATAAAGTTGTTACAGATGGCAATGGTGTGGGCGTGCTGGGCGGAGATCTGACCAGGCGCCAAGAAAGCGGACTTCAGGCCAAGGCACACCTCAGTAGCCAAACAAGAGGCATCATATTGGTTGTGGTAGAGCTCACCAGCACAGATAGAAGTCATGGCATCCTCATTGGAGTGCTTGGCCTGGACAAAGCTGTGCATTGTCTCCTTGTGATGACACACGCCAAATTTACTCAACAGATTGGGGTAGTCCATTAGGACCTCATCTAAGTTGCGCCAAGCGCAAAGCATTGACAATGGGTGGCAGGAGGCTCACCAGAGGAAGGCAAGCACTGCAAGAATGGGCGCAAAGCATCAGAAGGACAACAGACAGGAGGCATACTGGGGACAGGAGGAGGCTCATCAAATAAGGAATCCTCTTTGAAAAAGTCACCAGCATTGGAGGTGGGAGCAGAATTAGGGAGGAGCCAGCCACGGTGGTGGTGCAGTCTTGCTTGCGGAATTTGGTCCTTGCTGGAGCAAAGACAATTGAGGAAAGTAATCCTCACAGAGAAGGGCATTTTATGAAAGGGATTACACTCTTCCTCACCCATAGTGGCCATCATAGTGTTGTATGCTTAGCACATGCTTTGGCGGTTGTTGTTATTGCTGGCTGAGTTCATCAGAGAAAGAAAGGAAGTAGTGCTTGATCAAGTGGGGGGATACGTTGGGAATTTTGACCAAGCAATAATGCCAATTATGACAGAGCCCACAGATTGAGACTGTTACAACCAAATCCATAAATTAGTAGTACAAAATACAATGATACTAATTAGGACAGAGCTTGCAGATATGAATTGCAGCTACCAAACTATATAAATTGGTAGTATAAACTATATTCATATTAGATCAGCAGTAGTCTGCTGACCTGAGCCTTAAACTAGCCAATGATAAGCGCTGTTGCGGCAATTAAATGAGACATGATTTGCCGCCACAGCACTTTAAAAATACACAAGCGCCGCGGCGCCGCCTAGCAATTGGATTAGGCACCAAAGCGCCAAACTACTTTTACGTCAAGCGCCACAGCGCCAACCAAAAATTATTGGAAGTGCTGCCTGGCAAATATTGCAGGCGCCAAGGTGCCGCTTTACTTTTATATTGAGCACCAAGGCGCTGGGTTTGATTCCCCATAATCTCAAATTCCCATATTTATCACATTAATAAGCATTAAGCTTGCAGTATATCAGAGAAGTAGGAAGTGATTCTGAAGTACTAAATTATTCCATGCCAGCAAGGATCACCTGTGCTGGATGAAGATGGAAATATTCTTAGGGTTGATGTGCAATAAGTGCCAAACCTAGACTAATAATTACCCAAAATTGGGGTGTGTTAGAATGTCCTAGAAGACATTGCTAGCAGCCCAGGGATCAGCCTTGCAGAAGATATAAGAGGAATTAATCATTTACACTAAAATCATCTTTGAACCATCTTTATTTTATCCTTAATCTGGTTGACCTCTATCCTAATCCTTAAGTGCTTCTGCGCAATGAGGAGCCATTGCTGGGCAATAATCATGGTTCCGTTCAATCCTGGCTCTTCTGATACAATACTACTCATATCCTCACATATGACTTTATTCTGGCAAATGTCCTGTGCCCTATAATCTCAATAATTTTGGCGCTGTAAAGCAAAAAGTGCAACAATCACTCAAGGTGTGGGCCCTAGAAATTGTGGGCCACATGCCAGGAAAGCACAATGAGGAGAAATACATCATTACTGTAATAGACTTTACCACGCAATAGCCAGTGGCGCAAGCAGTTAAAACACATACAGGCAGCAAAGTGCAGCAATTCATAGGGAATGAAATCATAAGCAAGTTCAGAAAGCCAGAACTCCTGATAATCAACAGAGGCAAAGAATTGATCTCTGAAGATACCAATGTATACCTCACCAAGAATGAGGTCAAGCACACAGTGATAATACCTTATCATCCTCAGGCCAATGGATGTGTGGAGCAGCTAAGTGGCAGCCTGGTACAAGCCTTGGCAAGGCTTACTGCTTGGAGACCTGAGGACTGGCACAAGCAGCTACCAACTTCATTGCTTGTATGCCAAACTTGTGTGAACAGATCCACCAGTAAAAGCCCCTTCAAGCTAGTCTATGGCACACAACCCAATATCATACAAGCATTATCAGGACTTAAGCTGGAAATGCCAAGCAAAGTTCCATCCCGCTCAGATCCCCAGGTTGTACAGGCCAATAGCAATCTATTAGAAAGAGAAAACAAAAGTCTATAAAAGACCTTTGTCTCCATCACAGACAGACATGGGGTTGGTGACAAAGTCTGGGTCATGAGTACCAGCAAAAGTAAACTACAGCCATAAAAAGTGGGCCCCACCATTATCTTAAAGGTAAACAAAAACAACACTTACCACAGCAAGGGCATTAAAAGCGTAAACAAGACAAAGTCCTCCACCATGATTGCCTGAGACCCTGAAAGGCAAGACAGAAGCAATGCAAAACCGTCCTACCTGCCACCAAACAGAAGCTAGTACAGTATGGCGCACAGGCTCCTGACAACCTCCTTGACAACCTACCCCCAGAGGAGAACAACCTTCAGCTGGGGGGGTGTCAAAACAGCAGGCTTGACCCGCCAGCATAGTTTCAACCAAGCAGATTTTTGACCTATGATCCAATTTTCCAGTGACCTGTAGCCAAGATAGGAAGCCAACTCAAATTCCCAAATACAACAAAAGGAACAGAAGCTGATCCATACGGTGGATACCTCATTTTGGCGCTTGGCTAATTACCAGGATCAAGCCACCCCCTTCACCATCCAGCTGTGTGATCAACACAACCATGTTCCTTTTATTCATTGATTCACAATGACTATATAATTATTATATCTCAATAACAAATATTATCTAGTTTCCAAAAAATTCCTTTGTAACTCTGCTAAAACAGCACAGTTACAACAATGACCAAAGTGCCTAAGGTATGAAATCCTTCCCATCACAGAGCTGAACATCCCAGTAGTTAATATCCTGCCAAGTACGTCAGCAGGTAGAAGGATGCATTGGGTCTAATCAAGGAAGCTTTGACTGGAGGTGATGGTGTTGTGGAGCAGCCATAATGGAAATTTCTTCCCAGCGTCCTGAGGGATATTTGAACCACCCATTAGCCATAGAGTCCTTCTGGTGGGATTCATCAGGTGAGGAGTTATGCCAGTCTGTAGTGGGAGTGGGGTTTTCCAGAGCCTGTACCACATATAGGAAAGGAATAAGAAACCAGAACAGGAAATAAATTCCCTTGATGGCTTCAAAAAAGAATTTCAGAGAAAGATGTAAGCTAGCTTAATTAAAGAATGATCTTTATTTCTGGAACAAGTAGAAATAATAAATATTTCTTACTTAAATACCCCAGTAGAGGGCTGTAACATTTAAGAGGATATTTGGATAGGAGGGGATTTACCATGGGGTTTTACTAAACTTATGGCTGAAAATAATACCTGTATTGTGTGTGAATAAACTTGAAACTTAATAATATGTATAAAAACATAGAATGAAGAGAGGCACAAAAAACAAGCCACAAGATCAAACATAATTAAGTAGTCAATCTGCTTAATATCAGTGCAAATTAAGTACAGAGCTTGGTTAAAGTATAGAAAAAGTGGTTCTGTGAGCAGCAAGAGTGATACAGGCAGCCAATCAAAATCTGAGTGGTAAGTGACATAGCTTAGTAAACTATTAACCCTCACAGACTTAGAACCAAAGGCAGGAACAAAATACAAATGAAAGGAATCAACACAAATAGTTAATCTAAGTTAAACAGTTGCTTGTAGACTAACATTTGGCTTCTCTTTGGGGTTAAAAGTTTGATCCCTGTCTGGCTTCAAGCCAAGGTTGACCATGGTATCCAGAACCTCATTGTTTTTTGTTTGTGCTGGTGTGATATACTTAAAACCATCCATAAAAATAATATAAGCAGGGAAGAAATCCCTGACAGACTCTCTGTCATGGCCTATACCAGAGTCTGGCTGGACTCCCACAGGGGAGGCAGGCTGGGCCTGGAAGGCCAAGTACACAATAGGCCCAATTCTGACCAGATAGTTGACTGCAGATACTAGGGAACACCAACTCCCAGTATGGGGTACAACCTGGTTGGCCAGCCCCAATATTGTGATGTAGATGAACCCCATCTTACTGAAGTCCTGGGCAGGAGGCACAGTTGGCAGGGGAGGATTAGGAGGAATCTCCAGTATGGAGGGCAAAATAATAACTCTTGGTGGATAGGAGGGAGCAGATACGTAATATTGTAAAGTGTAGTGGAGTTATAAATAAATGCAAACAGAATAGTTATATTGGTGCTCTAGTAGATAGTCCTTGTAAGAAAATAATGAATCCTGAGCATAAAGTTGTTTATTTTAAGATGTCAACAGTGAGGAGGGCTTCTCCTCCTCACTACTTATAATTACTGGTAATTTTGAGGCCTCTTGTGCCACCAGAGAACTGATGGCATTAATTTCATTTAAACTTACAATTTTGGCTGGAATTTACGTACTTGGGCCTGGAGGTGGATTCTCATTGGTTGGTATAGCAAAAACCTTGCTTGGGCTGCAGCAATCCAAGGTGCCACTGCTATTTATAGATCCTGCAAGAAATCAAGCGCCCAATTGCGCAATTGAGTAATTGCGCTCCCAATGTCTTGTTTCCCAATAGTTAAGATGGCCAAAATTGTTACTGGAATTGAAGCCAGGGATTTGAGGCTCGTGTGCCTCTTGAATCCTGGGCCATTTGTTAATTGAAAGGGGGTTTTCTTGCTCTGAGAGATAATTTGTGAGGGTTTTCAGGCTGAGGGTAGCTTGGCCTCTAAGAAGGCCAGCTGTTTGTCCAGGGCTTTCTGGGCACTGACATCATCCCCTACCATAGTCAAGCTTGCAGAGCACAACTCTTTATTCCAAGATTTGTATTCCTTCAACAGCGTAGCGGCGTTCTCAAGGTTGGATTCTGGTTCCCAGGTATTCTCTTCATTAGGGTACTCTTTCCATTTGATCAGGAAATGGGGTTTTTGGTATTGGAGTTTGTTTCCCAGGATGACTTTGGCCTTGTGTTCTATGAAGCTTCCTACTTTGATGAGAGGGCAGAAGTTCTCACTATCTGGTGCAGGAGAGAAAGTCCTTTCTTTTTCAATAACAGGGAGCAGTGGAATACGTTGTGAATCTTCCATCCGGGGGCAAATCTAGTTGGTAAGCTACAGTACCAATGTCTTGTAAGACCTTGTAAGGACCTTTTTGTTTAGGAATCAAGCTAGCGCAAGGTGAAGTGGTCTTAATGTTCTTTGCGCTGAGGTACACAAAGTCTCCTACTTTGATTGGGGGGCCAGGGCTTTGTTTCTTGTGGGCAAAGCCCTTGTATACTTGTACTGCTCTTCTCAGGTTATGGGCACTTTCTTCTTGGTATTTTTGTATGTTTCTGACCCAATCTTGTCCTTCTGGGTTGCCAGCTTCCTCTATGGGAGGGGCATCTCATGTGGGGTTGAATCCTTAGTTGGTTTGAAGGAGGACATACCGGTGGAGCTGTGGTCTTGGTTGTTGTACGCAAACTGAGCCATTGGTATGTCTGTTACCCAGTTGTTCTGTTCTGAGTTAATGTAGCATTGTAAGTACTGTTTGAGAACCTGTTTTACTTTCTTGGTTTTTCTGCTGCTCTGAGGGTGATATGCAGTAGACAACAATCTTTTTATTCCCAAGTCCTTTAGGATTTGGGACCAAAACTTGGAGGTGAATTGAGGGCCTCTATCTGAGACCACTTCTTGTGGGAGTCTGTGATCCATGATTACTTGGCTCCTGAATAGGGTGGCTGTTTTCTTTGCAGTTACTTTGGTTGTTGTTGGTATGAAGTGAGTTGTTTTGATGAAACAGTAAAAAATTACAAAGATGGCTTTGAATCCTTTTGAACTGGGTAGCTCCACAATGTAGTCCATGGGCACTGACTTCCAAGGGCCTTCTTCAATCTGAAGAAGTTGTAGTAATTCTTCTGGCTTTCCTTGCTTAGGCTTGATACGTCCACATGTCTTGCAACCACTGAGGTATCCTTCAATTTCTGGCTTCATCTTGGGCCACATGTTGGTTCTCTGGATTTCTTTTAGTGTGTTTGTACGCCCAGGGTGTCCTGACATGGGGGAGTTGTGGTATTTCTTTAGTATCTCTAAGTGCAGTAGACCTTCTGGTACATAGGTGCGTCTGTGTAGCTGCAGGGTGTTTCCATGTAAGGAGTTACTTGTTTGGTGGTATTGACTGTTGATATCTTTCTTTAAGTATTCCATGATAGAGATGCAGTGCTGGTCTACGTTCTGAGCTAATTAGATTTCCTCCCTTCTACTGGCTAGTCCCAGGTCTAGAAGCATTGGCTCAATCATGTTTGGGGACAGCAAATATTTTGTGTTTAATTCTTTAATCTCTTTGGTGCTAGGAAATAGGTCTTCTTTTTGGCTTAGGGCATCATGTACAATGTTGATCTTGCCAGGTTTTTAACTGATTGATAAGTCGTAATCTGCTAGGAATAGGGCCCATCTAGCTTGATGCTGATTCAGTTGTCGCGGTTTGAAGAATTATGCCAGGCTCTTGTGATTGGTCATGATTCTCAATGGGTGGTTGGCATCACACAAGTATCTTCTCTAATGTTTCAAGGACTGAATGATAGCAAGCATCTATTTATTGTAGATGGGGTAGTTCAACTCAGGCAGAGTGAACTTCCTTGAGTAGTAAGCTACAGGGTGCAGCTTACTATCATGCCCCTCCTGAAGCAACACCCCCTAATGCAAAGTCAGAGGTGTCTGTCTCCACAATGAAGAGGTTATTGTAAGATGGAATTGCCAAGACAGGGGAAGAAACAAAGGTGTTCTTTAGCAACTCAAAGGCAGATTTGGTGGTGTCATCCCACAGAAAAGGGGTGTTTCTTGGAGGTAAGGCAGGCCAAGGGCAAGCAAATTGAAGAAAATTTTGGGCAAATTCCCGGCAGAAGTTTGCAAGGCCCAGGAAACTTCTGACTTTCTTGCGGTTCTTAGGTTCAGGCCATACCATCTTGGCCTCTATTTTGTCAGGTGTCATTGCAAATCTTCCCTTCAATAAATTTTACCCCAAGAACTCTACTTCCTCTTGAAAGAACTCACATTTCTGGATTTTTTCAAAGAGTCCATGTTCCTTGAAGCATTGTAGGACAGCTTGAAGGTGTTTAACATGTTCTTCAGGAGTGCAACTGTAGATGAGAATGTCATCTAAGTAGAATACACAACACTGATCCTTGAGTCCTCCTAAGACCACATCCACCATAGTTTGAAAGGTGCTAGGCGTATTTCACAACCCAAACAGCATAACCAAGTATTTTTAGAGACCTTGTCTAGTATTAAAGGCGGTCTTCCATTTTTCACCAGGCCTGATCTGTATCTGGTTAATGGCATCCCTAAAATCAAGCTTTGAAAAGACATTAAATCCTGAAAGCTGGTCTGAGAGGTCTTCAGCATTGGGTACAGGGTATCTGTTTTTTCACAGTGATATTTTTTAGGTCCTGGTAATTGACACAAGGACATAGGTTGCTGCCCTTCTTTTTAACAAACAGTAAAGGGGATGAACAAGGAGATTTGGAGACGCGTATATATCCCTTCTTCAACATTTTGTCCAAGTACTCTCTTAAGGAAGCTTGTTCCTTCATGTTATAACTGTTTACAGGTCCATTCTTAGGTTGGGTTTTTGGGGAGGAGGTCAATAGTGTGGTCAAACTGGCTGTGTTTAGGCAAGGCAGTGGCTTCTTCTTCTGAGAAGACGGACTCCCAAGGCTTCAACCATTTTGGGATCTCAGATTTACAGGATTCCATGGTGATGTTGTTTAACTCAGGGGTCTGCTGATGGTTCAATCAGGGAACCTCTAAGGTTTGGCTCTCATGAGTGACAGTCACCTGATGGTTCTTATAGTCTAAGTTCAATTGGTGGTCAGCCCACCATTCAAAACCTATCACTACAGGTTTGGGAAGCTTTTCCATGATGTAGAATCTGGTGGGCAGGAGTTTCCCATTTAATTTCAGGAAGATGGACTCTTTGAATTTGTGGGACAGGTCTGTTGTCTTGTTACTCAAGGTTACCAGTTGGGAGTTTCCCTGTATTGGGTCACCCAGTTTCTCAGCTAGACTATGTTCCATATAGTTGAGGGTTGCCCCACTGTCTAGAAGGGCTACAGTGTTTACCTCATGATCATGGTAAAATAAAGTAGTGTCAATGATAGGATGATACTGGGAAGTGTTGAATATTGCTGAAATGGTGGCTCCTTGGGTTCTGTTGGAGAATTTAGTGCAGTCCTTAGATAATTGGCCACTCTGGTGGCAATAGAAGCATAACCCACTTCTGACATGGTATTGGTACTCTTCTGTGGTCATGTTCAAACAGGGCCTACTTGCACCAGGGGTTTGATTGTTCCAGGGCTGAGCAGTGTGGTATCCTTGCGGTTGGCTGAAGTCCATGCCTCTGGCAATAGCAAGGAGCTTGTCTTTGGGGAGGTTGCATCAGTGGTGTCTCATTAGGCTAGCATGGTGTAGGTTCAGACCGTTTCTGAAATGCAGCTTGATATTTTGTCAGGGATCTTGGCAGCCTCTGCCAGGCGTAGGAATTGTTGTATGTAGGTCTCCAGGTTGTCCCTTCCTTGGGTCAGGCAAATGAGCCCCATGTAGGCTTGGATCTTGGCCCCAGCAGGAGTGGTTGCAGAGTTCATTCTCTCCAGGAATTGATTGTAGGAGAGTATGAGGTCTGGTTCTTCCTCTAGGCTGGTCAAGAAGGTTCTCTGGCGTCATCCTTCAGTTGGGCAGACACCATCATAACCTTCTGAGTGTTGTCTCTGAAGCTCTTGGGGTGGGCAAAGACAGGGCGTTGATCATGATCATTCCTTTTCTGAAACCAGTCAAGTTCATTTTTGGTAGGTCAGGAAAAGTTTTAGGGGCAGCAGTAATTTGGTTTGAGGTGGAGATGGTCACATTCTGGACCTGGGATGGCTTTGCAACAATTTTTTCTTGGTTTTTGTTTATTTCTTATTTCTTGATCATATACTGTCATAGGTAGTAAGCTGAGGTCAAAAATAAAATCATACAATATGCCCCTATAATAAAAAAATAATAGGGGCCCAGGGTTACTAGTTTTGATATGGTTGACATACTTTCATGGCCTATACCAGAGTCCAACTGGACTCCTGCAGGGGAGGCAGGCTGGGCCTGAAAGGCCATGTACATAATAGGCGCAATTCTGACCAGATAGTAGACTGCAGTAGCTAGGGGGCTCCAACTCCCAGTATGGGATACAACCTGGTCGGCAAGCTGCAATACTGTGATATAGACAAAACCCAACTTACTGAAGTCCTGAGCAAGAGGCACAGTTGGCAGGGGCGTATTAGGAGGAAGCTTTTTCATAGCAGATAGGAGATCCAGATGATGGGGGTGGAAATACTCCAAGTCAAGAGTGTAGGGTGGATTGACTGAGGTAGCAGGAGTATAACCAGGAGGATATGGATAGGCAAGTTTATATTGTTAGTGGATTCACAAATATATGCAACCAGAATAGTTATATTGGTGCAAAAGTAGATAGTTCTTGCAAGAAAATAATGAATCATGAGCATAAAGCTGTTTATTTTAAGATGCCAACAGTGAGGAGGGCTCCTCCTCCTCACTAATTATAATTACTGGTAATTTTGAGGCCTCTTGTGCCACCAGAGAACTGATGGCATTAATTTCATTTAAACTTACAATTTTGGCTAGAATTTGCGTACTTGGGCCTGGAGGTGGATACTCATTGGTTGGTATAGCAGAAACCTTGCTTGGGCTGCAGCAATCCAAGGTGCCACTGCTATTTGTAGATCCCACAAGCAATTGAGCAATTGCGCCCCCAATGTCTTGTTTCCCAATAGTTAAGATGGCTGAAATTGTTACTGGAATTGAAGCCAGGGATTAAAGGCTTGTGTGCCTCTCAAATCCTGGGCCATCCATTAATCAAAAGAGGAGTTTCTCTTGCTCTGAGAGACAATTTGTGAGTGTTTCCAGGCTGAGAGTAGCTTACCCTCTAAGAAGGCCAGCTGGTTGTCCAGGGCTTTCTGGGCCCTGAAACTCTCCTTCTCTTTGTTTGTTTGTTACATGCAGGTTGTCAGATCTCTGTGTGGCATGTTTTCCTTCTAAGAACAAATAATGAAGGCTCTTGCAGTGTTTCATGTCAAAATGACGTCTAATGTTTGTGGGGAGGCCATTGTAGAAATCCAATTGTGGTCCAGCTTTGTCAAAGTTAATGGTGCTGGGCGCTTGGTCATGCAGATCTTTGTAAACTGCAATGTACTCCTCAATTGTTCCTGTCACTTTGGAATTTCTGAGTTCTGTCAGGATCACCACGTTGGAGTCCTTCATGAAAATATTTTGAGGAAGGTGGCTTTGAACATATCCTGGTCTTTTCTGTGATCAGAATGTTGGTCAAACCGCTTGCTTACAAAGCGTGAGATGGCCCCAGTAACGTGAAGGGAAATCTCACTGACCCAGAGTCTGTGAGGATAGTCCACTTGTGTAAACTTGCTTTGTGTGCTTCAGATCCAGAGGTTGGCGTTCTCTCAACATAGCCCTTAAAAATTCCAATCTCTGCTGAGTTTAGACATTGAAATATGATGCTGGGCATCTCAATTGTCTGCAAAATTGGAGTTCAAGGCGGGTTCAGGAGTCCACAAGTGTTGAGGAGATTATGCTGTTTGGTGAGGACAAAGATGTTGTTGAAGACAATGAAACCCATAGGGACATCCTGTCATTCTCCATAATTTCTCCAGTCTGCGGGAGGTGCCATCTGCTGGATTATTTTCTTGGGAGGTTTTTTTCCTTTAAGTTGTGTAGGTGTGGATAACCTACCTGTGCTACCACTGTTGCGTATATATTTCTGAGAAGTATAATAAACAATATAAAGGGGAAATTGAGAAGAGAATCATACTTTATTGGATATGAACATAGGATAATATATAATATCATGGGAAGCCACATACTGTTCATGTATGTTATAGTTATGATAAGGAGCGCCTTTTGGGGAAGCTTCAAATATGGAATTAGGAGAGAAGAGAAGTATCTTTTATTGGATAATATTTTAGACTTATATAGATTGGGCTGTGGCAGAGATTTAGTTGGATCAAACATAGGGGTTGGCCATGTGCAGGATGGGTTTGAGCCACTGGATACTTAGATTGTCATGTGATATTGCTTGGTTATCATTCTCAGTAGGTCAAACAGTATATTGGAAGGGCACCAAATTGGGCAATGGCTGGATGTTAAGCAGATTGGCAGTAGCCAGAATGCCTGTACATCCAGACCCTCAATACCTCCCCTTAAGGGGTTACTCTGGTGCATCAGGAGGGAGCTTTGTTTTCACAGCTGCTGACTGATGCTCCTGGAGCTGTTTACTAGTTGGAACCAGTCTGGTCAAGTGTTCTCCTTTACTTAGGCAGAGACAGGTTCTGTGGTTTTTCTTGACAATTGGGGTTTTGGCACCTTGGAATTTTACTAGATAGGTGTTGTAATCTGGTCTGTACTTGATGATTCTTCCTGGTTCCCTGTGTACTGAGTCTAGTTTTTTATGTTGCCAGCTAGAACCCAGATGGGGGAGTCAATGGGAAGTGGCTCCTCTGTGGAGGCTACCTTTTGTGTTTTGAGCCTCTTTATTTCTGCTATTTTAGCTTTGAGGCGGATTTGTTGTAGATTTGGTACTTGTTCTACTGTGGGGGTTTCCCTGGGGGGATCTTTATGTATGGCTGCTTGTTGCGGGTAATTATTTCTGGTTTGTACCCATAGGTTAGCTCAAATGATGAATAGCCTGTTCCTTGATTGGTGCAACTCAGGATACTAGTAATACATGTTTCATGTATAGTGGTCATGTGTCTTTGGCTTTGCCATCCATTATTTTCTCTAGGATCCTGATAAGGCTGCCGTTTAGGCGTTCCACTCTGCTGTTGGCCTATGGCCTGTATGGAGAGGTTGTGGAATGTTTAATGTTTTTGGATTTTAAGTTGTTGTCTACTACGTAACCTGATAACTCAGTTGCTCCATTGGTTATGATGTAGTCTGGAGTGACGTAGTCAGCTATGATTGCTTTGTTAATGAATCAGTTGATGATTTCTGCTTTATGGTTCTTTGTTGCCCAGCAGATGGGCCAGTGTGTGGCAAAGTCAATAGCTACAATTAAGAAATGTTGGTTTTTTTTGTTTCTGGGAAGGTCCCCACTACGTCTAGCTCCCAAACCTTGACTGGTTCAAGGTCTGGTACTGGGTTGACCGTTGGCTGGGGAGCTTTTGTGCTGGTGTATTTCTTGCACACTGTGTACTTTTTCAGAACGTCAACTATATTCTGTTTGAGGTTGAGCCACCATAATATCCCTTTTAATATGAGGTATAGGTTGTTAGCCTTTATATGTCCTAGTAGGTGGCAATGTCTTAATATGGTGTCAACTCTTTGTGCAAGTGGGATGTACACAACATGTTTGTTGTTAATGATTTGGTATACAGTGCCATTTGATACATGGAAATACTTTTTGTTCCTTACTAATGTATTGCGGGTCAGTTGATGTGTTGAGGGGTCTTTCCCTTTGGTTTTATACTCAGTGCTGTATAGGTTAGGTCAGTCAGGGTCCAGGTGGTCAGGGTGATCCTCTCTAGGCTGACATAGTCTAGAGAGAGCATCAGCTGTGACCAGCTCTGCCCCCTTTTTGTATTGGATGTCCAAATTAAGCTGCTCTAGCAGGGACATCCATTTGGCTTATTACTGTGTGAGTGTGTTCTGAGTTTTGAAATATATTAAGGATTTATGGTCAGTTAGTACTCAGACGTTTAAATGTCCTTCTTATTAACATCTCCATTTCTTGCATATGTGGTATATTGCTAGCAATTCCTTATTGTGTATTGGGTATTTCTGCTCAGTATTGGTTAGTTTTCTTCTTTCATAACATACTGGCAGGAAGTCTTGCTACCCTGGCTGGCAAATGCGCAGGACTGCGCCAATGGCTGTGTCACTGGCATCTGACTTGAGCTTGTAGCACCCATTGTTATTAGGTTATTTCAAGATTGGTGCTTCTTTCAAAGCTTGTTTTAATAGTTTGAAATTCTTGTTACATTCTGGTGTCCAGATGAATTTATTTTTGGCATTACCCTTGGTTAGGTCATTGATTGGTGTGGTTAGTTTTCTGCAGTCTTTGATGTATTTCCTTAGGTAAGCTACCATACCAAGAAAGCATCTAACTTGTTTAACAGAGGTGGGATGTTGCATGTTATTTATGGCTTTTATTTTGTATGGATCTGCTTTGATGCCACCGTCAGAGACAATGTGGCCCAATAACAGGTGTTCCTTTTCCATAAATTGGCACTTACTTGGTTTTGCATAAATTCTGTGCTTTGCAAGTCAATTGAGTCTCTTGCAGACATGTGTGAGGCGTTCCTATTTTGTTTTTGAGAATATGATGATATTGTTGAGGTAGCATAATGTGTTTGATAGGCCATTTAGCGCTTGTTTCATCATGGTGACAAACATTGCAGGAGCTTTGGTCATCCCAAAGTTCATTACCCTACACTCAAAGGATCCAAATTGTGTATGGAACGCAGTCTTTGGTATGTCCTTTTCCTTTACTTCAACTTGGTTGTAACCTGAGGTGAGGTCAATTTTGGAGAAAAATTTGGCTCCTGAGAGTCTTGAAAACATATCCTCTATAAGTGGAAGAGGGTATTTATTTTTTACTGTGCTTACATTTAGTGCTCTGTAGTTGGTTACTAGACACAGGGTGCTTTCCTTTTTCTTTACAAAGAACACTGCTGCCCCCATGGGGATTTGGACAGACAAATGAATCCTTTTGCTAGATTGTCCTCAATGTGTGTTTTGAGGGTTTGGGTCTCCATGAGAGAGAGTCTGTAAAGGGGTGCAGGTTCAGGCATGGCTTTACATAGGTTGATGCCACGTTTGACCTCCTGTTTGGGGGGTAACTCTGGGAGTTCTTCTTTGAATACATGGATGTAATCATTTAGGAGTGCTGCAAGTTCTGGGCATTGGATCTTGGTTGTTTGCATATTATTAAATTCAGTATATCTCATTGTGTGGAGAGTACTATCTTTGGTTAGATGTTCTGAGTCATCTTGGTTTATGACCTGGACAAATACTGTGTCTCTTAGAATGAGGTTATTGGGTTCTTTGAGTATATTAAAATTGATTCCATTGTGTTTGATGGTCATGGTTTCTGTTTTCCAACATATGCTGGGGTTCACTTGGGTGAACCAGTCCATGCCTGCTACAATGTCTTGGTTTATGTTGTTTATTACAAGTCTTTTGATGGACGTTTGTATGCCTTGGAGGTCAATTCTGAAGGAAGTTGTTTTGCCTTTGAGTAGAACCTTTGATTTATCTGCCATTCTGGTGTATTTGAAGTTGGATTTGACAACTGGTATTTTGTACTTGGTTACAAATGGTTTGATAACCATAGTGTTTTGTGCATCAGAGTCAAATAAAATTTTATGTGTATGTGATTTATAAGCGCATGGATAGACAAGAAGTTGTGAGAAATCTTTAATTTTTACGTTCATAAAAATGGAGGATTGCGGGACATGTGGGATGCAAGCAGCAAAGTTTGCGCCTTGGTACAGTTTCTTGTCAAGTTGGGGGGAGACAGGGGCACTCAAGCCTGTTCCCCCTCCTCTTTTCCCTGTTCCTCTGTTTTGAGACCTTCAAGGTCAGAGAATGTGGGGTCAGATTCATAGCGGGTTGCTATTTCAGCATTGTTTACTTTGATGGTGTCCTCCTTCTTAGGACAGGAGCAGTTTGTGCTTTGGCTGTGATTGACATTGTTACAATTAGAGTTGCAATTGCTATGATTGGTGTTCTGGCGTTTATTGCCATTTGAGTTTTCTCTGCCATTGCCGTTTGAGGAGTGATTGCTGGTCCATGCAGCATATTCCATGTTTGTGCGTTTTTTTGTGCGCTTGGCTTCTGCAATGAGCGTGGTCATGGAGGTGTTGGCCTCTGGGAAGATGAGGGCAGCAACAGAGGGTTTCATTCTGTTGGTGAATAATGCTCTGGTATGTACATTATCAGATTGTGCTGGGTTTTGGATTTTGCGGCATATTTTCTCAAATTCATTGTCGTAAGCTGTGATAGTGGTCTTTTGAGGAAGATCACTGAGCTGTATTGCAATGTCTTGGAGGGATTCAGTGACACAGAAATTGTGTGTGATGTCTGCTTTGAACTCTTCCTAGTTTTCAAGCTGATTGTCAGTTTATGAGCCAACCCAGGTGGCAAACCAGTTAGCTGCGGCCTTATACAAGTGCTTGCTGGCTTCCTGGACCCATTTCTCATGGGGGATGCAGCTGGCGCAGAGCTTGGCGGTTGAGTGGTCAAGCCAGTTGATGATGTTTTCTTTGTTTTTACCAAAGAACATGTTGATAGCAATATATTTGTTGTTGGTAACTTCACCTGTGATAGGTGGTTGTGCGTTTGTTTGTGTTTGAAGAGAGCAACTTTATTGAATTATCTTGATGCATGCTTTGGGAATAACCAGACCTTCAAATATGGTTCATCCACTAGGAATATATTGTTTGATGTTATGGGTGCAAAATTATGTTTTCTAGGTCTCCTGGGATGTGGCCTGGTTGAGTACGTGAGCAAAGGTAGGCGGGTTTCTGTCAGTCATTTTCTCTTTCATGGGTGTGATCAAAAAACCGTAGCTGCTACCAGTGATAAGCAGCACCTTTTAGGGAAGCTTTAAATATGGAATTAGGAGAGAAGAGAAGTATCTTTTATTGGATAATATTTTAGACTTATATAGATTGGGCTGTGGCAGAGATTTAGTTGGATCAAACATAGGGGTTGATCATGTGCAGGATGGGTTGGAGCCACTGGATACTTGGATTGTCATGTGATATTGCTTGGTTACCATTCTCAGTAGGTCAAACAGTATATTGGAAGGGCACCAAATTGGTCAATGGCTGGATGTTAAGAAGGTTGGCGGTAGCCAGAATGCCTGTATATCCAGACCCTTGACAGTTGTCATGGAGCTTATCCAAGTATTGTTCTTCTTAGGTCATGAGGTTTGTCCAAGTTGTGCTCTGCTTAGGATTTGAAATGTTTGATACCTTTAATAGATGACCATATGATAGTAATGCCACTGACTTAATGATTAGTTGGGGGATCATTTGGCAAGTCACTCAGAGAATTAATTCCCCAAGAGGGAGTAATTGTAGATGTTGTGATAGTGCCAAGACAGTTGTTGGTACTCTAGTATATTTTCTGAGTGGCTGCTGGTAGATTCTGCTGCTCCTGGCTCAAAGGTTCCTGAACTTCTGCTGCTGGTTGCCTTGCTTGCTTGATGCCTCACCCCAGAACCAAGGAAATCCAAGGGTGCTTTAGTTAACTGATGTTGCTGTATAGGCTATCAATACACCAATGGCTAGAATAACCCTCATCAAACATAATCTTCCTGGAACTTCTTTTCTGAAAGGCACAATTCTTCATAAAGTTGCTGTAATTAAAGTAGTTATAAGTCATTATTTGAAGTGGGAAGACAACAGTCTAGGGGGAAAAGACAGAGATTTAAGATGATACAATAGCTCTATTGGGAGGCAGCAGTTAACCTCCTGTAAAGAGCAGTCACAGGGCCACAAGGGGGTGGCATTGGTGGCATGATCCAAATTTGGTTTGGGGTTTAAATAAAGTGTTGTGGGTGTTTGGTTGGATTGGCTGTGCTCCTTATTAGTAATTATTACCCCCATATTTTGATGTTTGAGGCAGGAGGCCAGATGCCATTTGATATGTCATTGACCAAATTGTTAGGAGCCCCTGTATATTATAAGATACATTGCTAGGGAAGGTATCAAGACTGGTTGCAACAAAATGAGCTTTTATTTTTACTAGAGAGTTGAATTTTGTTCTGGGCTAGATTGATTTTGTTTTAGGCCAGTATATTTTTGTTGATCTTGACAGGTTCTAAAACTACTGTAAATTATTCTGATTGTGAGTGATTTTTAGCCATTCACATTGTTAATAGATATCAAACCAATGTATTATCATGCATCTTCACAAATCACAATTATCAACCTATTACCTTGTAATGGAGTTTTCTCCTTTTAGCTATATTGTGCAAGACTATCAAACTGGATGACATTGTTCCTGAAAACTGTATCATACTGTTTGAAGCCAAATTACTGCGTCTTCAGTCTCACTCTTTTTCTGACAATTCTAGAGCCTGGGTATTTACATCTGATCTACAGCAATTTCTATCATACATGCCACTCACTATATAACTGTTGTTTCCTCTCAAATAAAGAAATACTTTTCTATGCATTGATATTTGCTTGATATACTACAAGTTGATCCCACCACTGGATAGTTAAAGTCTTTAGGCTTTAATATCAGTAGTATTGAAGTGTTGGATATGGCTTTGACTATACTCTACCCAAGCAACCCAGCCATAAGCCAAGATATCCAGAAGCCAATTTGTGGCAAAATGATCTTCTTGGTTGTCGTGATCTGAGGCGTGGTACAGAGTCACAACAAGGAATCCTAACCTTAGGATTGAATTCATACTAAGTCTTGGTTAGAATGGCATGGAAGGCTATGTGATTACCTTGTGGCCCTGAATGAATAATATCTACTAGACGTGGCTAGAGAGGCACCAAAGTGCGTGGAGACACAAAGACAAAAATATGAATAGAACTTAAGTTTATTGGAAAATAGGAAATGTAATATATAGTGGTTTACAATACCACAAAACAATACCAGGACAGTAGGATCACTTGCCACAGGCATGAGTGGAGCAAGTGAGTTGTGCAGGATTAGGAAACTGAACAATTGTATTTCCCAATGTGGAACCAGCCTCATTTTGAAGGGCAAAAGCAAAAGAAAGAGATTTGTCCTCAAAATAACCCAACATAGGCAAAATCAAAACATAGTGAATGGCAGCATTCATGACATTGCCCCCCTCTAGATTGGCCTTAGGGGGTGATACTTGCGGAGGAACTTAGCATGCACTTGAGTAAAAGTTCAACCACTAGAGATGAGCTTTACCATATACTCTGATCCTCTCTTAAAGGTCACTTCTAAGGGCCTAATCCATAACAAGTCTAGCTTATGAGCTCGTCCTCCCACTCTGTATTGATAATACAGAACATGGTCTCCAATGACAAACTCAGGCAGGGGGATCTCCTGGCATTGTCAGGGGAGAGCTCCAGCAGCTTGGTCTTATAGGCGGACGTGTAGGCAGTAGCCTGTATATTGATGATGTGGTTGACTAGATCTTTGATGTGCTCATCAGGGTTCATGGCCTTATCAGAGGAGTGTAGGGGGCCCCAAGAGCAAAGGGGTAGTGGCTTCACAAACATACAGCATAGCAAAAGGGGAGTACCCAGTGACACAATGATTGCTAAGGCAATAGGCAAAGAGAGCAGCAGGAAAGTATAGATCCCAGTTGGCAGCGTCAGAGTAAGTAAGCTTCCTCATGATAAAAACCAGAGTTGAGTTGGCGCGCTCAACTTCCCCATTGGTGGAAGGATTATAGGGGGCAGAGAAAGACTGGTGAGACTCCAAGGCTTCAACAACAGAGGTCATTAACTTGGCATTGAAGTTAGTCCCGTTTTCAGACAACAACACCTGATGGCAACCATGGCAGAAGAATACATCTTGCAGCAGAAAGGCGGCAGTAGTCTTGGCAGTGATGTCTTTAGTAGGGCAAGCTTCTACCCACTTGCTAAAATTATCAACAGCAATTAGGATAAAGCAGCAACCAGAGCAGGAGCAAGGGAGAGGCCCTACAGCGTCAATACTAACAGTGTGGAAGGCGTGTTGAGGGGGGACTAGCTTGAACTCATGAGCAGCGGCTTTAGGACGTTGGAGCTGACAATCATGGAAACTAGCAATAACATCTGGAATCAGCAATTAAATATTTTCCCAGAAGTAATTATTCTGAAGCCAGGTATGGGTCTTGGCAACTCCTCTGTGTCCTGTCTCCTTATGGGCTTGCAGCACCAACAAAAGGCAAAGACTAGGCCTTACATAGGGCAAGTAGTGGTCTTGTACCTTATTAAAAAGTTGATTGTCACAAATGAGGGTGTCTTCAGATAGCTTAGAAAGGGCAACTCAAACTTCCTATGTCTTGCTTTCCCATGATGAAGGCTATCCAATTAGTTCATACAACTGGTCAGCTTCAGCAGGGTATAGAGCAAGGATGGGCATTCTGGACATTCTGTCAGCATTCTGATGTTGAATTCCGGGGCGTTGCAACACAGTGAAGTCATACCCTTGTAAACAGAGAGCCTATCTAGCTAGTTGTCCTTTGGGTTCCTTGAGTTTCTGTAGCCATTTGAGAGAAGTGTGGTCAGTAATCACAGTGAAATGGGTGCCATACACATGGGTCATTATTTGTTAGATTAATCTGTTTCCTATTAACTGTGCTACTTAAAACTTTAAAATTTTGTTTTAATTTTCTTATCAATAAATTTAAATAATTACAACAATTTTATCAAAATAAATCTTATTTAATCCTTATAATATAAAAACCTATATTAAATTAATCATTTTCTACTTACAGCTAAATTAAACTGTATTAAAAGCTAGTAATAATCTTATTTCATATACCATTATTTCTTGAAATCTGATTAGTACAAAATAACATCATTCTGAAAAGAGCAACCTAAAAATACAATAAAAACTGATATGATGCTTTTTGTTGGAAATCAAATTGTTGCCTAAAATCTTAGCTTTTTTAAAATATTTAATTTAAAATATAATCATTTTTGAATCCCTCTTTTTAAAAAGAGGGCAGATAGCTTTTTTTGCATATTTAATAAATATTAAATAATTTTGGATTTTTTAAAAAAAAATCTAGTAAAAAGTTAAAAAAAAACTAAAACTAAAATTAAAACTGAACTTTTATTGAAATTTCAGTGATCTCATTTGGCATAAGTAATTTATTCTTAAGTTAGATTTTATAGAAAATATATAATAAGAACTTATAAGAGAGTAAAAGTTTTTCTTTTCAAAATTTTAAGTATTTAATATTAATAAAATAGCTTTATACAACTATTTAATAAAATTATATTTTTATACTGTATGCTAGAGATAATATGTATAAAAAATTCAAACATAAAAAAGAATGTATCAAAATCTTGCTTTATTTAATTAAATTTTATAAAGGTTAAAATTTATTTGAACTAAATGAAAAATGATCTTAGTCATTGTATCTATAAAAATAAGATACAAATTTAATTATACAAGCAAATATTTATATGTGGTTAAAAAAACATTTTTGTTTTGATAGATTTAAAATATATAAAGTTCATTTTTTAAGAACTGTTAAAGGTCATAATAAACTTAAGTTTATTTAAAAAAAGGTTTTTGAGTTGGTTACTAAAAGTAAGCTAAATAATGATTTATACTTTAAATTTAGTTTACTGATTAAAATATCATACTTTAAGAGTTAATTAGCATATTTTATTTCAAATAATAATTTTATAAGCTTACATTCAAAGCCACTTCAAGATACTAAATCGGTATTGAAATATAAAGTTGCAGCACAATTCCAAAAGCTGAGATTAAGGGCTTTCTAATGATACTAGTTTGAGCGAGATTGAAGTACTATTCGCGGAAATATCAACAGTTAACCAGAATATAAAAAGGGGTAAATAAACAATGATATCAGACTTCAGGGGTGATATTGATAAATTAAGGAGATCAGTTGGAGGTCAGTTGGGGATTTATGCCTGTAGTGCAAAAGCTCAGCTAACATGGTATTTAAACAGCTCAACTTTACAGAAATTTACTTTACAATCTACACCTTTACTCCTCTCTGATAACTGCACATCTATTTCCAAGCAAGAACTGCCTGAACCAAGCCAAGGAACCCAACCACTATCATTATGGAACCTATCAAGTTTGCACCTCAGATGACACCCTTCTTCTCTCTGGGGGCTTCTACTAAGAGAGAAAGAATCTCTATGCTTAAACAAGCATTCCTTTTTACTGCTAGCAGTGATCTTAACAGCTTTGTTGAGCATTTCTTATTAAAAACAGAGTTTGGAAAAAGTACCTTCTTACCTGTCATACAAAATTCTAAAACAGATGATTTCCTTAACAATCTAAAGGAATTGATGTCAGAGTCCCCTGTCAAGCACCTTCCTTCCCTAAGAGCATTGGTTACATTAAGCTACAGTCTGAAAGAGCTTTGGGATTGTGGATTTAAAATGACAAAAAATGAGTATTCATATTCTAAAAAAATAAAAAATGCTAAAAAAGCATCATTAAATTCAAAAAATAAAAAAGGAAAAAATGATTCAGTAAAGAAAGAAAACATAAAAAATATTTTAAAACATATATTAAAAAATTCATTTCCAACTAGCCAATTTACTAAAAAATCCCCTGAATTGATTTATGAAGAATTACAAAAAGAGTTGAGTGAATACTCAACTAAAATAAAATACTCATTATTGAAAACAAAAAAAGAAATTTACGAAGATATGAAAATAAAAAAATATTTCTATTTCACTTTCTACTTTTTATTAGCTTATTCCTAATAATATAATTAAAAGCAAAAAGCAAACTGATATGTGTAACATTTGCAACTTAAAAAAGTCATTAGAAATGAAGAAAAAGGATTTGAGTATAAAGAAGTTGCCATTGCCTAAATCTATTAAAGAAAATTTGAAATCTATTGACCTACATGAAAAGTTTTATAAGCATCAAAATAAAGAATATATTAGTGATATAAATAATCTTGATAATAATTCATGTGTTATAGTAATAGACTATAAAGAAAACTTTAAAATAGGTGGGGGTCCTATAGAGACAAATAATTGTTTTTATGAGAAAATACCTATTTCTTTATTAGGATTTTCAATTGCTTTTAAAGAAAATGAGAAAATTAAATATGAGTATCATGACTTTTTATCTGAAATTTTATCTCATGACTCTTTGTTTTCAGGTCAGTGTTTGATAAGTCTGCTTAAAAATAATAAATTTAAGAATATTAAAAATATTAAAGTTTGGACTGATAATGGTAATCATTTCAGATCTTATGAATTCTTATATTATCTTTTTAAAGAGGTACCTAAAATTATAAAAGGAACAATTAAGTTTAATAGATTTGTTGAGTGTCATGGCAAAAGTATTGTTGATGGTCATTTTGGTGTATTATCTAAAATATTTAAACAAAAGGAAAATGAGATGTATATAAAAAATATAAATGATCTCAAAATGGTTTTTGAGAGAGAGGAAGAAAGAAAGGGTTTATATGAGACACTTGTAAATAGTTCAGATGTTTTCCAAAAAACCTTTTTTCACATCTATGATAGAAAATCTAGGCCTAAAAAAAGCTGGCTTGAAGTCAAAGCATTTTATGTTAATCTTTCATATTTAATGAAAGATGGTGAGATGTATGTTTCACCTTTGACATTTGAGGATGTTAAGGAGTACTCCAAAATAAATTATTGTGCAAAGTTCTGCACAGATGACAGAGAAACAAAGAGAGCTGATACTACTAAAGGATTAGTAGGACATGTTCATGAAGTTGGACGCATAACAAAAACTTATATTTCACATAGGGTAAATAGTCTTTTAAATACAACAACTTTTTTTTCTAAAAATAACTAAGAAATTAATTATATGAGCCAAAGATAGGTTAATAGGAATTATAGCTTTGGGGCTGCTATTACTCTCCCATGCAACTCATATATTTAATTCTTGGCTTATTAAAATAGAAAAAAGGGTTTTAGCAAAAAATACAGCTAATAGAAATAAGATTTATTTCTATTATTTGTATATTTTACACTATTAAACTTTTCTTCAGTAAACTAAGCATTATACTAATGTTCAAAAAACATAAGTTTATGACTTAAATGATACCAAAGAAGTTAAAAGGCTTTGAAATGCTTAAGCTGGCGCCTTGGCTTAATCTAACAAATAATGACCCACATAATGGTGGAACTTCTTGATGGCATGCAGCACAGCAAGGCACTCCTTCTCAGTCACACTGTAGTTCTTCTCATGCTTATTCAGGACACAAGAGGTATAGGCTACAGGGTGATCCACACCTTCATCATCCAGCTGAGCCAAGATAGCCCCAATTGTCAGGTCACTAGCATCAGTATATAGGATGAATTCCTTATTGTAATCAGGATATACTAAGATGGGAGCCTCTTTGAGTTTTTGTTTGAGGGTTTCAAAGGCTTGTTGTTGGCTGGCAGTCCATTCAAAGGGGACGTTACGCAGCAGCTGGACCAAGGGTTCACTAGTGTCTTCAAAATCAGGGATGAATTGTCTGTAGTATCCCATCATGCCCAGAAAGACTTGAACTTCTTGCAGGTTGGTGGGCGGAAGCATTTTGTCAATGGCCTCAACTTTCTTAGTCATGGGGCGAATTCCTGTCTGAGTCACCTCATGCCCCAAGAATTCAAGGTGTTCCTTGAAGAAAGCACACTTAGATGGTTTTAACTTAAGTCCAGCCTCACAAACCTTTATGAACACCTCCTTAAGATGGGCCAGGTGATCAGTGAAGGTGGCGCTGAAGACAGTTATAACATCTAAGTACACTAAAACACATAAGAGCTTCAAATCACGGAGGATGGAATCCATGGCTTGTTGGAAAGTAGCTGTAGCATTGCAGAGCCCTTGCAGCATTTGAGTGGGATCAAACAATCCCTCAGAAGTAATGAGCACATCCTTCTGTCTATCTTTGGGAGAGAGATCAACTTGCCAGTATCCAGAAGCCAGATCCATGGCAGAGAAGAACTTAGAGCCCCCAAGGCGGCAGAGAGCATTGTCAATGTGTGGTAAGGGGTAGGAATCCTTTTTGGTTAAGAAATTTAAGCGTCAGTAGTCCATCACAATACAATGACCTTCATCCTTCTTCTTCAGTATGAGCAAGGGGGAGGCCCATGGACTTTGGGAAGAAGTAAACAGTTCAGCATCTAAAAAATGCTTAAGCTCTTTAGACACCTGAGCATCTTCTACTTGACTGTGGCGGTAGGGTTTAGCACAGAATGGGGGAGCATTACCGGTATCAATCTGGTGAATGACGCCCTTGGCTAACCCATAATATGTGCTGTCTTTAGCAAAGATATCCAAAAACTGGTCCAGTAGGTCAAGCACCTCCTTCTGTTGAACTGGAGATAGTTGCAGAAAGTCTTGGGAAATGAACAATGATAGGACTTGTGGCTCATCCTCAGGTAAGTTAAAGTCCTGAAATGTACCAAAGAGATGGAGAGATAGGACTTAAGGAGCAGTTAATAGCTTTCCATAGCTGATAACCTGCCCTCTAGACACATGTATGGTGAGGGAAGTCAAGTTGGCAATTAGAAGTTGAACTGGGTCTTTATGAGAGACACCCAAGATCCCTGGACAGAGATAGGGTTTGTTGCGCCCTAGCAAGGGAGGCAAGTATAACTCTAGGAATGTACGTTCAGGCAGTTCATATGATATTTGGGAGTCCAGGATAGTTTGAGACCCAGGAAGAATAGTCACAGCAGAAGTGGCCAAGAGAGGAATCCCCTCAGACGCAGGACAAGCCATGGGTGGACTTTTCATGTTTAAAGAGTGGGTGTGATATTTGAGGTTGAAAACCCCAGTGGGGTATTCCAAAGCGCACATCTTCAGGAGCTTCCTGGGAACTTTAACTGGCTCTTCAAAGATCAGAGGGACTTTGTATCCCAAGATAGAGAGGAAGCCATCCTTTAAGTTGATGATCCCATTATATTCCCTAAGGAATTGAGTACCAACTAGCAGGTCATAGCTCTTGTTCTCCAGGACAACAACAGGTGCTGCCAAGAGCAGCTTGCCAAATTGCATGGGCAGAGCAGAATAAGCCCCAATAGCGCGAGTCATGGACAGCCCAGATGTGCCATATGATTGATGATAGTTAAGGTTGGGGGCAAGTTTGAGTTTCTTGACCAGCTTTGAGGAGACAACATTAACTGGAGACCCCATGTCTAAGACAGCCTTAATTTTCACCTTTTGAATGGATATTTTAACATAGGTAGTGGTGCAACCAAAGGGAGGGAGGACAGCCAGAATGTCTTGAGCTTCTATTAGTTCTTTGACCCACTTTTCAATCATGCATCTGAGGCCCAGGAACTCCTTATAGACCTTCTGGAGAGGGAGCAAGACAGAGACGTTCTTGAACACAGTGTCAGCGGCCTCAGCAGCTTCTTCAGAAGACTCAACAAGCATGGGAGATCTCTTGGCTTGGGTGAGGTAAGGGCAAGATACAACCTCCCTGGCTTCAGGCAGAGGCTTGGTGGTTGTAGTAGCCTTCCCAGAACGTAGCTTATAAGGAACTGTAATAGTTTCAGGGACAGCCAGGACGGAGTACCCATAGGCATCAGGATCTTCTACATCAGAATCATCCATGTCAGAGTCATCAGATATGTTGTGGAATAGTAACAGGATGGGAGGAGCCTCATTGTCAGCAGGCTCAGAGTCAGCAATGGAAGGGGGAACTGGAGGAGACCGGGTAGAATTGTCAACCAAGAGCGTCTCTGCCTCTAGGTTGACTGTTCTTTTCCCACCTGTTCCTTGGGATCAGCTCTTTCAACTCAAGGGTTAGTGCAGACCCGGGAACAGTGACCTATTTGTTCACAGTTATGGCAACCCTGGTGTTGAGGAGAATTCTGCAAGTTCATGGTAAGGATACATGGCCCACGTGAAGACAAACCAGAGGTAGAGGCAGCACAATTTTCTTGCACAACTGCCCCAGAGTGGGTAAGGTGCATATCCTGCAACAGTGTCTTTATGCTCTTCATGGAAGAAAGCATGGCTTTATGGGCCTTGAAGTGAAGACACAGGAGCTTGTTAACCTTGAGGTCTTGAGCGCAAGCCATGTATGCTTCATGTGTGGTCAACTGACGGCTTGTGACCAGTTGTTGTCCCTCCAGGTAGAATCTATCTGAAAATTCAGCTAGGGTCTCCTTTGGCTTGAAAGCAATGTGCATGAAGGCGTCCTTCTTCACCTCCAAACTAAGGTCACCGCCAAGCTTGTCAAACAGAAGCTGCTTCATATCTTCCCAGGTTTCAATGGTGGGCAGCTCTGGCATGACTACCTCTTGGCAGGTCGGGTGTAGACAGGTTAGAATGTGCTCTTTCTTAACCTCATCTGAGGCTCTTCTCATGGTAGTTTCATAGATAGTTAGGAAAGCTGCAATGGTTGAGGTTCTGGGGTCAAAAACTTGCTTAAAGGTAGGCTTGAAATGTGCTTCTGGAGTTGGGCCACCATTGTTGCTATTGAGTACATTTATGTGTGGGGAGAATTCTGCTTCTGACTCAGTAGGGGGCTGTCTAGCCCATAGCTGGTGAACACTATCTTCAAGGGTAGTCAAGGTGTCAGCAGTGCAGGTGCCAATATTATTAGCAAGGGCAGTCTGTTGCTCAGTAACATCCAGGCGCTGACCCTGTGCAGTTACTACCGAGGAAAGCTCAGCCAGTTGGGAAGTAAGAGTCGGGCCCACTGAAAGGCAAGGGGCAAACCTGTTATTTACTGAGCCAACCACTTCACTTAGTTCCTGTATGTCTTTATCAAGCTCAGAGTGATCTCGCTTCAGGAGGTCCACTTCATTGGCTAGTGCTATCAACTCTCTAGCACAATGGATGCGGGGGCTCCTGAAAAGCCAGGGCAACAACCATCTTTGCCCACAACTTCAGGTGGACTAACTACAGATGCCATCACCTCACGCAAAGTAGCAACCTCTTGTTGTAAGTCAGCAACCTGAGTTGTCAGAGCAAGCACTTGAGGATCAGGCTGATGGACTTCAGGGGGCAATCCTGACTGCGGGTAGATGCTCTTAAATCTTGAATGGCATCCCAGAGCCTCTGTTCTCTATCTGCTAGCTTGACAGATGGAGGAGAAGGCAGACATCTGCTTTGGAGACAGACAGCTCATTTACTTGAGTCTGGAGTTTGGCAATGGTGGCGGCGGTAGCAGCCCTTTCTTGGTCAAAGTCCTCACCAAGTTTGCGGAGGCTCTTTGCAGCATGGACTGCTACTTGCTGCAATTGGTCAAAGGAGTAAGCACTGAACCCGTTAAGTTGTTGTGCAAGTTGTTCAAAGTTGGTGAGATAGGCCTTTAAAGTAGAGTCTACTTGGGCACGCCAAAGCTGTTCCAGTTGGTGGAACTCATGAAGGCACTCTCTGATATACTCAGGGATAGATTGGCGCATTCTCTCAATGAAAGTGACCAAACATGACTGGGAGGTGACAGAGTCACGCTGATTGTTGGATAATAAGGAAAACAGGGAATGAATCCACTGCTGGTAGGCTGCAAACTGATCCTAGCGATGGGTGATGGCGGCTTGCAACAATAAAATTTCTTGAACATGAAGCCCTAATACCGTTTGATAATGGGCTAAGGCAGGTTGTAAGAAGGAGGACAATAGATATTAAGCGGAGCCAGCCGCCAAGAGGAGATGCTGGGAAAATTGTGGCACTACAATCAGTTTGTAGTATTCTGCCCAATTGAACTGAAGCTGGAGGCAAGGGATGGCCCCATCACGTGCTATCCCAAGGGCTACCAACATGACTTGTTCCAAGTTAGGGGTACCCAACAGGTAGGCTACTAGGCAGGGATCACTCACAAGGTTCAGCACAGTAGGGACAATAGGCGGGTCGGCGATGTCTTCTTCAATAGGACAACTGGTAATTTCAGGTGAAGTCGGCTCTTGTATAGGTGGAGGTGAAGGTCCTGAAAACGTAGTTGCGAAGGGGTAACTGAGGGGCTTACAGCCCCTGTAGTGAGCACCATTTTTGTTTTGATATGAGGTGTGGCACAGAGTCACAACGGGAAATCCTAACCTTAGGATTGGATTTTTACTAAGTCTCAGTTAGAATGGTAGGGAAGGTTATGTGATTACCTTGTGGACCTGAATGAATCATATCTACTAGACGTGGCTAGAGAGGCGCCAAAGTATGTGGAGACACAAAGACAAAAATGTGAATATAACTTAAGTTTATTAGAAAATAGGAAATTTAATATATAGTGGCTTATGATACCACAAACCAATACCAGGATGGTAGGATCACTCGCCACAGGCATGAGTGGGGCAAGTGAGTTGTGCAGGATCAGGAAACTGAACAATTGTATTTCCCAATGTGGAACCAGCCTCATTTTGAAGGGCAAAAGCGAAAGAAAGATATTCGTCCTCGAAATAACCCAACAAAGGCAAAATTGAAACATAGTGAATGGTGGCATTCATGACATTGATCTGATATTATGACTCTCCCTTATTGAGTATATGGAATCATTGTTAGTGTGTGCTTTTTGGTTTACCCTTGAATGATTTCTTGTATTAGTTAATGTGACAAAATACAAATGGAAGATGGGAATTTTAAATGTACTAGTTTTAGTGGAGCTTTTTAACAGAGATTTTTGGATGTTAATCTTAACCCAGGCATGTTTCTAAAAGCTCGGGATTTCATGAATCCTTAGGTTACTAGTTAGATTAGGACTGCGTTATGCTTCTTTTTGCGTCATTAAACTGTATTTAAATTAAGTGGAATTAATTTCGGTGCTTAAGTCAAGTTATTCTCAATTAAATTCAGGCTAGGAGCACCCTGAGATCCACTTGGAGAAATACATTGCTTCTCAAGTCGATAGTGCGTTGTAAATAAATCAAGAAAGCGTGTGGAGGAACTATGTGGTGCTTGGAAGTCGGATTGGTCAACAGTGTAGCTATTATTCTCAGACCTTTAAGCACCGCATCAATAGATCCTTAAAGCAATTTAATATTTTCATGGCCAGCTGATACTTGATCGTTAGCTACTTTTGCTCACCAGTTGCTTAGAGTAAGGTTTAATTTTGTATCTGAAACAGAGAGGTTGAGCCAATATAAAACCATACTTATCGGCCTAAAGTTTTCAAACATATCCCAGATTTTGGCTTTATTGTAATCCACTAGCAAGCATTTACTTTCATTGAATTTTTTCTTCCATCATCTGCATATTCTTCTAGAAATTTCACGTCACCTTTTCAAGAGAATCTGTGTGTCTCTTAAATATTATTCTCATATTTAGAAACTACATTAGTATAAATCGAGACCAGCCGGGTTCTCATAGCTCTTTAGATAATTATGAAGCATCTGTAGAAAAATTTCTCTCTTTGTTTATTCCCTAAGAAATTCTATATTTCAAACATTTTTCGGGCAAAAAAACCTGAAATTATTTTTAACCCTTTCCACCAAGTACTTCATCTTATACTTTCAATCTTTCAAGTAAATATTTTTAATAGCAAGAAAATAGTTCGCGACTTCTATTTACCATCCTTTTATTTAGACCACTATTTTGTCTTATTGGATTATTTGAAGTTTTTGCATCTTTATTTTATTTTATGTCGGGCCTAACGCTTTTTTTGGATTAGATGAAGTCAAGATTGAGTTTTATCAAATGGAGTTTATGTGCTTCATTATGCCTGTCGCTCTCAATCAACTCAGTGATTAACCACCCAATTCAATTCACCAAGTATATAAAAGATATCAGTAAATATGAAGGCCCGGAAGGCCCAATTGAAGGATCTGAGTTAGCCGTAAAGCTTGCACTTATAGTATTACTTGTCCTTCTTGGCGGGCTTCTAGCAGGTAACTTTATCCAAGTCCAGCTTAACATTGTAGGCTTAACGTTGGGACTGATGTCACTTGACGAGACCAATTTGGAAATTCTGATCAAATCCGGCACTTCCCAGCAAAAAAGTTGGGCCCTAAGAATTCTCCCAATCCGGAAAAATGGACACCTGTTGTTAGTAACAATGATGCTTGCCAACACCCTCACCAACATGTCGCTTCCAGTTCTAATTGATGAGATCTTCGGGGGTGGTGTTTATGCCGTGCTTATTTCAACAGGGCTGATTTTGGTTTTTGGAGAAATCATCCCACAAGCCTTCTGTGCTCGCCATGGCTTACGAATTGGTGCACTTTTTGCTTGGTACACAGTCATTTTTGATGAAACTGATTTGAATTTAGGCCAGTTCGAGTTTTAATATGGATTATGGTGAGCTAATGTTTAATGGTGTTCTGATTTATTAGTTTCCGGTAGCCTATCCCTTTGCGACTCTGCTGGATTTCTTGCTTGGGGAAAACCATGGTTTCATGTATCGAAAGGCTGGTAAATTCAATTCAAAACTACATCTGACTTTTGTAGAACTAAAGGAGCTCGTGGCAATTCATGGAAATGATCACGGCGGAAGCCTGTCCTACGATGAGGTCACAATCATTCGCGGAGCTCTGGACTTGAGCGAAAAGATGGCTCGTCAAGTTATGACCCCTTGGTCCTTTGTCTTCATGATTGACTTGGCATCGAATCTTGACTGGGTTACGATGCGGGATATTCAACGCGCAGGACATTCACGCGTGCCTATTTTTGAGGGGAGCAGAAATAATTGCGTTGGCCTTATTCTTACCAAATCACTTCTGCTGCTTAACCCTAACATGTCAACTCCTGTCTCTGACGTCAGAATATATTACATCCCCAAGGTCAGGGGAGATACCTCTTTGGTGAATCTACTAAACATCTTTCAAGAGGGAGCCAGTAAGATTGTACTTTGGTGAAATACTAATTTCAGGCCACATGGCCCAAGTGGTTGATGACGAGAACAAGCCAATCGGAATTGTTACACTAGAGGATGTGATTGAGGAACTAATACAAGAAGAAATCATTGATGAAACTGATGTCTATATAGATGTTGTCAAAAGAACCAGAGCTACCCGAACTGCCAAAGATAGCCAAGCCATTCTTGCTAACCTGGTCAAGAAGGACATCAAAGACCCCAAGATTCGCGCCAAGGAGATGCTTAACAAGCTTAATGAAGTCGGGCCACGACCAAATATTTTTGCTTCTCCCAAGCCAGGTTTATCCCATAAGGACTCTAATGATGACCACCGCCCAGCCTCTTATTTTGTTAAGTCTTGCAACCAGAAGGCTCCTCGTCCAGGGACTGAAGATGATTCTCAGAATGTTTCTGGTCTGCATCACAAAATAAGTTCCCGTAATATCTCTCCTGATTCTTCTGCTTCGTTAATCGCTGGCTCCTTTTGAGTCTGCTTTAAATGGATGGGTCCCGGGTTGACTTGTACAATTTAGTTCAAAAACAAATATTATTTCTCACTTGCTTTTACTACTATCCCACCAAATTAACGAGGAGCATGATTGCAACAGATGCTGTCATTTTAAGCCTATCTCTCATAATTCTTGAAAATCAAACAGGCATTTCAGAAAGATTCTGGACTAATTTTCATTTTACCCTAGTCTAATATCTCTTACAAGCATATGTATAAAGTAGCTAAATAAGATGTGTCATTGCATTTGAAATAATTTTTATAGTGCCTTTCAGAAATAGCCACCACCAGAAGATTAAAAATAAGAATGTCTATTCATAAGGTTTCCTCAGCTTAACTGCTAAATCAGGATTCCAACATACATCACTTATGATGTCTTCAAGTTTTAGTGCTGATTTACTGACATCGTTCAGAACCCAATGCATACCCTTCTTTCACCAAATCCAAAAATAATTCTATCTTCTTCCACATCTAACATCCCAAAGCAACCTTCTGTAGCACCAACATGTACATCAAGGACCAAGCAGGTTACCTCTGCAGTAATGCAAACTGATAAACTCACTCTATCCACATAAAAATATATACCTGTTTTTCTTTTCGACAGCTTTAAACCACATTGTGGGAGGTGGAGTCAATTGCATGGTTTTTATTTACATTCAAAGTTAGCTGTGATGAGGATCCCATCAACCTGATGTACTACAAGGGAAAATGCCCTCCAAGCTATGCTAATATCTTGAGCTAAAGTTACCAAAGCTTGAACCATCCCAACATCTCCATCAGAATACCTGAGATACTGTTGCATGATCCTGAGCAGAGGGCTCTCTTGCCAATTAACCCCACCCAAACTTCTAGGCCAAGCTATACCAGTTAATAAAAGGCAGTAACCCCTGCCAAGGCTTAGTAAGGGTAACAGAAAGTAACCAAGTGTCGTGTTCAGCTCCTGGGGACGACATCCAGGAGGACACGGCGGGAAATCTTTATAACAAAAGATTTGAGGTTTGGAGCTAGCCTTGGGTTAGCCTTCAGGGCAAAATTAAGGGCACATACCTTAATTTCCTGGAAAACAAGATGTGAAAGTCCTTTTGACAGAAAGGACAGGAAAAAGCTTGAAGATTATTAAAGCCAACACAAATGTGGATAAACTTGTCTTTATTAGGAGATTTGATTCTACTTAAATAGTAAACAAAGGATGGTGATCACTCATTAGAAAGACAGAGTGGCTGAGGGGGTCACGTGGGATGAGGTCATACCAGGATCATTCATAGACAGGTATGATAATCCAGAATGGGTGGATATTGAAACAGACCCATTTACAGAAAACGAGGAATTCTTGAACTCAAAAGCAAAACCAGTCAAATCTTTGCAGCTATCATTATTCAAAGGCCATATTGAAATAGCATTAATGGCGCAATTTCTGACATCTCCCCCCCTCAAGATTGGACACAGGGAGTTGATATTTGTGGAGAAATTTGGAGTGAACGCGGGCAAAAGGACGTCCAGAAGATAGCAATTTCACGGTATACTCGACACCCTTATTAAAGGTGACTTCACAGGGCCCAACCCAGAGGGAATCCAGTTTATGAGCTCTACCACCTGTACAATTCTGGTAGTAGAGAACCAGGTCGCCTATTTGATACTCAGGGAGGGAGGCTCAAGCAGCATTGGACAGGGAGAGCTCCAGAGCCTTAATCTTGTAAGCAGTGGAATAAGCTGTTGCTTGTATGTCAATGATATGATTGATTAAGTCTTTAACATGGGCCTCAGGATTTGCAGACACATCAACTTTGATCAAGGGGGGTCCCAAGATTGAGGGGGTGGCAGCTTCACGTCCATACAGCATGGCAAAAGGGGAATGACCAGTTACTTTGTGTCTACTGAGTTGGTAAGCAAAGAGGGCAGCAGGGAAGAACATATCCCAATTGGCAGCGTTGGAGAGCGTGAGCTTCCTCATTGTGGACACCAAGGAGGAATTGGCTTGTTTGACAGTTCCATTAGTTGAAGGATTATATGGCACAGAGAAAGATTGGTGGTTACCAATAGCTTTGACAATAGACATGATGAGGCGAGCATTAAAATTGGTGCCATTGTCAATGAGCTTGGAGGATAATGGCTATCCTCATGCTAGGGCAAACTTAGGGTAGGTAGGCATTGTTAACTTTTTTGAAGAGCTGCCTATCTTGAATTACAGTGTCCTTGGATAGGGTTTGTAGCGCCAGGAAAATGTCTTCTGGCTCAGTGGTCCAAGAGTCAGGGTACCCTATTAATTTGTATAGGCAATCAGCATCAGTGGGGTGGATAGCTAGTATAGGCATCCTTGACAGCCATCAGTGTTCTGGTGTTGGGCCCCAGGACAGTGTATCACAGTGAAATTGTAACCTTTTAGATGCAGAGCCCAACACACTAGTTGACCTTCAGGTTCCTTTAGTTGTTGCAGCCATTTGAGGGAGGAGTGATCTGTGACCATCATGAAGTGAGTCCCATAGATGTAATGCCTGAACTTTTTACAGCATGCAGCACCGCCAGACATTCCTTTTCAGTGATGCTGTAGTTCTTCTTGTGTTTGTTGATGACTTGCAAAGAGTAGTCCACAGGTTGGTCCACGCCTTTGTTGTCAAGCTGGGCTAAGATGGCACCCACAGCTACTCCACTAGCGTCAGTATACAAGATGAACTCTTTATCATAATCAGGATAGACCAAGATAGGAGTCTCTTTGAGCTTGGCCTTCAACACTTTGAATGCTTGTTGCTGGCTATCAGTCCACTCAAAGAGGACATTGCAAAGCAGTTGGACGAGGGGTTCACTCAGTTCAGCAAAATCAGGTATGAACTGTCGGTAGTAGCCCATTATGCCAAGGAATACTTGGACCTCTCAAAGATTTGTGGGAGGTAGAATCTTGTAAATGGCTTCCACCTTATTATTCATGGGGCAGATTCCAGTTTGAGTGACCTCATGACCTAAGAATTCAAGGTGTTTTTTAAAGAAGGAGCAGTTGGAGGGTTTGAGCTTCAAGCCAGCTTCATGGATCTTGATGAAGACAACCTTGAGGTGTTCCAAGTGGTTGGTAAAGGTAGCACTGAATACAGTGATGTCATCAAGGTACACGAGGACACAAGAGAGCTTTAGGTCTCATAGGATGGAGTCCATATCCCGTTGAAATGTAGCAGGGGCATACAAGTGGGTTTGAAGAGGCCTTCTGAGGTGATAAGCGCAGCCTTTTATCTATCTTCAGGAGATAAGTCAACTTGCCAGTATCCAGAGGCTAGATCCATGGCTGAGAAAAACTTGGAACCACCCAGCTGTCTGAGAGCATTGTCAATTCTGGGCAAGGGGTACTAGTCTTTCTTAGTGAGAGAGTTCAGGTGGCAATATTTCATTACAATGCAATGTCCTCCATCCTTCTTCTTGAGGATCAGTAACGGGGAGGCCCAAGGGCTCTGAGAGGGATCTAGTAGCCCAGCGTCTATTAGTTGTTTGAGCTCTTTAGACACCTGAACATCCTCTACCCTACTATGGCAGTATGGTTTGGCATGAAAAGGGGGTGAATCCCCAGTATCAATCTGATGGATGACCCCTTTAGCCAGGCCATAGTCCATAGGTCCAGAGGCAAATATCTTGCTAAACTGATTGAGTAGGTCTAACACGTCTTTCTGTTGGATGGGAGACAATTGGGGGAAGTTGGCAGCGGTGAATAAGGAGAGAACTTGAGAATTGCCTTCAGGTAGATTGAAATCACTAAAAGTTCTAAAAGGGTAGAGGGAGGTCACTTGTTCTGCTCACAGTATACAACCATGCCCTACAACCTGGCTTTGGGTCACCTGTATGGGCAGGGCTGTCAGGTTGGCAAGCAATAATTGTACAGGCTCTTTGAGGGTTTGATCTAGAATCCCAAGACACAGGTGGGGTTCTTTACGGCTTAGGGATTCAGGTGATTAGAGTTCCAAGAACAACTTTTCAGGTAGTTTGTAAGAAATATGAGAATCAATCACCACTTGGAAGCCCAGAGGAATGGTGATAGCCGCTGGGGCAAGAAGAGATATCCCTTCTTCCGCAGAGCAGGAAGGAGGAGGGGTGCACATGTTGGAGGAGTGAGTCCTATACTTGAGAGAGAAGATACATGTGGGGTACTCAAGCACACAAGTTTTAAGACGTTTTCCTGGGAGGCACAGAGGTTCCTAAAAAATCAAAGGGATCTCATATCCCAAGAGTAAAAGATATCTATCTTGTAAGTTTACAGTCCTGTTATACTCTAGAAGGAATTGTGTACCAACCAAGAAGTCATAGCTTTTGTTCTCAAGGACCACAGCAGGGGAAGCAATGAGGAGTTTCCCAAACCTCATGGGTAGAGCAGAGTAGGCACCAATGGCCTGAGTTTGTGCCATGCCAGCTGTGCCATACAACTGAGTGTAGTTGAGGTCTAGGGCCAGCTTAAGTTTCTTCATTAGTTTTGAAGATACTACATTGACTGGAGAACCTGTGTCCAAGATGGCTTTGGTTTTAATCTTTTGGATTGATACTTCCATGTGGGTTGTATCTTTCCCAAAGTGGGGCAAGACTGCCAGCACATCTTGCACAGCCTCTAGCTCCTTCTCCCATTTAGCTAACATGCACCTTAAAGCAGGAATCTCCTTATATACAGTCTGCAGGGGGAGAGATACAGTTACATTTTGGAAGAGAGCTTCAGCTAAATTGGCTGCTTCCTCAGAAGAATCAACCAAGACAGGAGGTTGATGAGCTTGGGTGTCGTGTTCTGAGGTGTGGTGCAGACACACAACAGGGAATCCTAACCTTAGGATTGGATTTGTACTAAGTTTCAGTTAGATGACAGGGAAGGCTACGCAATTACCTTGTAGCCCTGGAAGAAGAATCTCTACTAGTTGTGGCTAGAGAGGCGCAGAAGTACGTGGAGACACAAAGACAAAAATGTGAATAGAACTTAATTTTATTAGTGAATTAGGAAAATGAATATATAGTGGTTTTTGATACCACAAAACACTTCCAGGACGGTAGGATTACTCACCACAAGCATGAGTGGGACAAGTGAGATGCGCAGAGTCAAGAAACCAAACAATTGTATTTTCTGATTCAGTCATCAACTCATTTTGAGAGGCAAAAGCAAAAGCAAGAGATTTGTCTTTGAAATGGCCCACCAAAGGCAAAATTAACACATGATGAATAATGGTATTTGCGACATTGCCCTCCCCTAGATTGGTCTTAGGGGGGAATTACTTGCAGAGGAACTTGGCATGCACTTGAGCAAAGGGACAACCACTGGAGAGGAGCTCTACAGTATATTCAGACCCTTGTTTAAAGATCACTTCCAAAGGGCCAATCCACAGAGTGTCCAAATTATGCGCACACCTACCCACTCTGTGTTGGTAGTAAAGAACACGGTCACCAACATCAAATTCAGGCAAGGGGGAGCATCCAGCATTATCAGGAGAAAGCTCAAGCATCTTAGTTTTGTATGAAGAAGTGTAGGCAGTGACCTGTATATCAATTATGCGGTTGACTAGATCCTTGATGTGGTTGTCAGGATTCATGGCCTTATAAGAGGAAAGCAGGGGGGCCCAAGAGCAATGGGGTGGTAGCCTCTTGCCCATACAGAAAAGCAAAAGGGGAGTACCCAGTGACATGATGTTTGCTAAGGCAATACGCAAAGAGAGCAGCAGGTAAGTATAGGTCTCAGTTGGCAGCGTCAGAGTAGGTGAGCTTCCTCATGATGGAGACCAGTGTTGAATTTGCACACTTGACTGCCCCATTGGTAGAAGGGTTGTAGGGGGCAGAGAAAGACTGGTGAGACCCCAAAGCTTTGACAACAGAAGTTACCAGCTTAGCATTGAAGTTAGTCCTATTATCTGAGAGCAACACTTGAGGACAGCCATGGCGGTAAAAAGCATCTTGTAACAGAAAGGCAGCAGTTGTCTTAGCCATGATGTCCTTTGTAGGGCAAGCCTCTACCCACTTGCTGAAGTGATCAACAGCAATCAGGATAAAGCAACACCCAGAACGTGAGCAGCAGAGAGGACCTACTGTGTCAATGCTGACAGTATGAAAGGCATGTTGAGGGGGAACTAATTTGAATTTGTGGGCAGCAGCTCAAGGCCTCTGCAGCTGGCAGTTGTGGCAACTAGCTATGACGTCTGGGATTAGCAGGCAAAGGTTTTCCCAGAAGTAATTCTTCTGGAGCCAGGCATGGGTCTTGGCAACTCCTCTGTGTCCCGTCTCCTTATGGGCTTGCAGCACCAACAAAAGGCAAAGACTAGGCCTTACATAGGGCAGATATTGATCTTGTAATTTCTTGAAGAGCTGATTGTTGCGTATGAGGGTATCTTCAGATAGCTTGGACAAGGCCAGTTGGACCACTTCTGTCTTGCTTTCCCAAGAAGAAGGGTATCCAATTAGTTTGTACAACCTGTCAGCCTCCGCAGGATGTAAAGCAAGAATGGGCATTCTGGATAGCCCATCAGCGTTCTGATGTTGAATCCCAGGGCAATGGAGCACAGTGAAGCTGTAACCTTGCAGACGTAGGGCCCATCTAGCTAGGCGCCCTTCTGGCTCCTTGAGTTATTGTAACCATTTAAGCAAATTGTGGTCAGTGACAACTGTGAAATGGGTACCATACACGTAGTGGCGGGACTGTTTGACTGCATGCAACACGGCAAGACACTCCTTCTCTTTGTAACTATAATTCTTCTCATGCTTGTTTAGTGTGCAGGAAGTGTAAGCCACAGGATGGTCTACACCCTCATCGTCTAGTTAGGCCAGAATAGCCCCAATAGCAAGATTGCTAATGTCAGTGTATAGGATAAACTCCTTATCATAGTCAGGATACAAAAGGATTGGCGCCTCTTTGAGTTTTTGCTTAAGGGTTTCAAAGGCTTCCTGCTGACTGGCGGTCCATTCAAAAGAGACATTACATAACAGCTGGACTAGAGGTTCACTAGTATTGGCAAAGTCAGGGATAAACTGTCTGTAGTAGCCCATCATCCCTAGAAAGACTTGTACCTCTTGCAGGTTGGTGGGCAGAAGCATTTTGTTGATGGCTTCAACCTTCTTAGTCATTGGGTGAATCCCTGTCTGGGTTACTTCATGGCCCAAGAATTCAAGACGCTATTTGAAGAAAGCGCACTTAGAAGGTTCTAGTTTGAGGCCAGCTTCTCAAATCTTTATGAACACCTCTTTGAGGTGAGCCAGGTGATTGGTGAAGGTAGCACAGAAAACCCTTATATCATCTAAGTATACTAGGATGCATGACAGCTTCAAGTTGCAAAGGATGAAGTCCATGGCCCTTTGGAAGGTGGCTGGGGCATTGCAAAGTCCCTGCAGCATGCAAGTAGGCTCAAAAAGAACTTCAGATGTAATGAGTGCAGCTTTTTGGCAATTCTCAGACAATAGGTCAACTTGCCAGTATCCAGATGCCAGATCCATTGAAGAGAAAAACTTAGAGCCTCCAAGACGTCAGAGAGTATCATTAATAAACGACAAGGGGTACAAGTCCTTCTTGATCAAAGAGTTCAATTGGCGGTAGTCCATCACAATACAATGACCTCCATCTTTCTTCTTCAAGATGAGTAGCGGGATGCCCAAGGATTTTGGGAAGGTGCCAGAAGCCCAGCGTCCAACAGTTGTTTGAGCTCTTTAGATACCTGGGCGTCCTCCACGCGGCTGCGGCAATATGGTTTAGTACAGAAGGGGGGCGTTGCCAGTGTCAATCTGATGGATAACGCCTTTGGCTAACCCATAGTTGGTACTGTCCTTAGCAAAGATGTCAGAAAATTGGTCTAGCAAGTCTAGCACCTCTTTCTGTTGAACCCGAGACAGCTGTGAAAAGTCTTGCACAGTGAACAAGGATAGGATTTGGGGTTCATCCTCAGGTAGGTTAAAATCTTGGAACATGTCAAAGGGATGAAGAGATAGGACTTAAGGAGCATTCAATAGCTTGCCATAGCTGACAACCTGCCCCCTAGACACAGTCATGGGGAGAACAGTCAGGTTGGATACCAACAATTGAACAGTGTCCTTATGGGAGACATCTAGGATTCCAGGACAGAGATAAGGTTTGTTGCGCCCTAATGAGGGGTGAGAGTACAACTCCAAGAAGGTTTGTTCAGGTAGTTCATATGATATCTGGGAGTCTAAGATGGCCTGGGAGCCAGGGGGGGATAGTGACAGCAGATGTGGCTAGGAGAGGGATCCCCTCAGATGCAGGACAAGCCATGGGTGGACATTTCATGTTTGAAGAGTGGGTGCAATATTTGAGGGTGAAACCCCCAGTGGGGTATTCCAAAGTGCACGTCTTCAGGCACTTACCAGGAACTTTAACTGGCTCTTCAAAGATCAGAGGGACTTTGTATCCCAGAATAGAGAGGTAACCATCTTTCAAGCTGATTATCCCATTATATTCCCTAAGGAACTGAGTGCCAACTAAGAGATTGTACTCTCGTTTTCCAAGACAACTGCTGGCGCAGCTAGGAGAAGCTTGCCAAACTGCATGGGTAGAGCAGAGTACGCCCCTATGGTGCGGGTCATAGACAGTCCAGCTGTGCCATACAACTGGTGATAATAGAGGTCAGGGGCAAGTTTGAGTTTCTTCACAAGTTTGGAGGAGACACCATTGACTGGCAATCAGTGTCTAAAACGGCCTTGATCTTCACTTTTTGAATGGATATCTCTACTTGAGTGATAGTGCAACCTAAGGGTGAAAGGACAGCCAAGATATCTTGAGCCTCTGCTAGTTCCTTGTCCCACTTCTCAATCAAGCATCTTAATCCTGGGAACTCCTTATATGAAGAATTGTTGACCAGGGATTGTGGAAAGCTTAATTCATTAGGCAGTTATGGAAATTTAACTAGGGCCAATCAATTACTCTTCTGGAAATTAGTGTCAACTTATCATGTATTCAAACACATTATTAGTGGACCATGATGTCATTGCCAAGGAATATTGCGCCACACTGCTGCCACCTTAAATAACAAGCGCCACAGCGCCAGGATTAAATATTCTTGGCGCCAGAGCGCTGCTCTAGTTTACATCAAGCGCTGGGATACCAATACAATTATTTGCAAGCGCCAGAGCGCTGCCATAATTAACATCAAGCGCTGAGGCGCCAGCCTGGAGAAAAAATAACGCCAAGGCGCCAGGGTTGATTTGAATGGCCTGTTTGACTCCCTGCTAAGAACTAAATATAGAAGTGATTGAATACCCTAAAAAGGATCACTGATTAATGTGCTAGCAGAGGGTGTCCTTGTGCTAGGCATTGCAGGATTGCGCCCTAAATAGAAGGTTATCCCTTTTTCCGCCAACCCAACCCAGACTCTACAGTGCGCTGGAATGTCCTAGAAGACATTGCCAGTGACTGGTGATTAGTAATATGAGAATACCCCTATATAAGGCGTTGGAAGTAAATGCCAAGGGGCAGAATTTTTACCTACCTGTATAGGACCCAATAAAGTTAACCACTACAATCCAAATTGGTCAATGTCTTCTGAATCTTCACATTTGAAGGCACATGGTGAGTGTGTGCCCCTATCTCCTAATTCTTCTGTTGAATCTGCTGGTGTACGCCAATTTTCAACAAGTGGTGTTCACTACAGGGGCACCACACACTCTGACCAACCTTTGTCCTCTGAGTCTGGCGTGCTTCCTTCTATCCCCAAAGACCTAACTGGATTTGGGGAACGTTACTCAGCAATGGAAACCAGCGACGTTGAGAGAGACCAACTTTTCCGTCAGCAGGAGGATGTGATCAACGTAGACAACCTACCTGTACTTCCTTCCTGCCAATACACTGGAGTTTCTGTGGTACCGTTGGCACACCTTACCTAGTCAATTGCCAAGACCTGGCATCAGTAGCCTCTGGACTTTTCCTTGGATATCAGCTTATCCAGGAGCCCACCAACACTCAGTTGTCCCTCTTCCACCAACACCTGGAGGCTCAACTCCTCATGGCTATATTTTTTAGCTATCTGGCAACTGACAAAGGGAGCCTCAAACGTTTCCCCACCCTCAAGAGGGCAACTGACTACTTGCAAGGATTTTTTCACCCCACGCTATATCAACTACTGGGAGTACAAGCTTGACATCATTTGGAGCTTTGAGACCTGGTTACGTATGTGGAGCGCCAACACCACTACCAGGACTGGCTAGTACAACAGTTGGACTCTGGGTTTGAGGGGATCCAAGCTTACACTCAAGCCAACAAGGAAAACCAAGCCACCCTGGTCCATCAGCTAGAGGACCTCACCCACCAGCTGAATAGCTGCTTGGTCCATATCATAGAATTGGCTCTGAAGAATTTTGGGTTGGGCCCCGCCTGGGCCCAAGACATTACCTGCCACGCCATAGCCATTGAACAGTATGTAGCAGGGGCTCACGTAACCAAGAGCAACATGGATGAACTTTTTGCCAAGTATGATGCATCCCTGGAGCAACAAGGTAGTTGCCTGCGTGATCTGAGCAAGAAGGTTGCCAACAATACTGACAATATCAATGAGGTGTGACGCCTTGCTTGGCAGGAGAATGAGGAGTCCAGTAATATTGCTAATGCTGCCAAGGCTGAGGTTCTGGCACTTTGAGACAACTTCATACAGTATGACAACCACATCAAGGAAATCATTTGAGAAGAGGTCTCTCAGCTACTCCAGGAGTTCTCATCCCAATTTGTAAAGGATTCAACCACTGAGGGCCATTGATGCCCTAAACTTCACCAAGTATAGCAACAATTAGAGGATATTGCGGCCATAAATAATGAGATGTTCTGGGAAATGAAGCAAGTACACAACAAAGGGGAGCAGAGTATTGCCTCCCTCAAGGCCAAGCTGGAGGAATTACAAGCTGAACTGAGGGGGCATGACAGGTGTTCTGCCTCCCAGTGTGCAGCCATAGAAGACTTCTGTGAAGGAATGGTTCAGTGTGTTAGGCTGATTGAGTGCCTTTGCTCTTCCCTCCAAGATGCAGAGATAGAGATAGCAGATAGCAGATACCCGGGCCAAGTTGGTGGACACCAGATGCCGCTGCACTGGCCAAGACTTGGGAGAACCTGGCCTCTCTGCAATGCCTTCTGGGGAAAGCGCCACGCTACAGCCCACTTCCAGTTCAGTATACAATGATGGGGCTACCTCATCCTCCTCAGGCTTCCAAAGCCTCCCACGAGTCTTTGCTGTCTTCTACGCCTTTTAAAACCCCACAAGCCCCCAGGGAGACTGGCTCAGCCGGGGGCTCTTGCACCAACTTCTTCAACCAAAGCTGCTGCAAAGAGTCTCCCCTTTGCTGTCGTCCCCAGGACAAAACCCCTACGCAATTCAAGCCAATGAACTTGCCCAAGTTTGATCCTAAGGGCAATGTACACACCTTCATCTGTCTTTTTGAGATGTCTATGTATGGGGCCAACAACCAATATAAGGCCACCACACTACTCAATCAATTGGATGCAGCTAGTACTGACCTCATCATACTGCACATGCACATGCCCAAGCACAATTGGTTGTATGCAGCGGCAAAAAACGTGCTATTATACAAATTTGGTAGTATTTCCTGGGTTATCAAGAGAAAGAATGAGTTTCTGATGATCAGCTTCAGAAAGGACGAGACTATTGCTGACTTGGCCGACTGTTTCTACCTTGAGGCACAGACCTCACCGGCTCAGGGTCCCTGACTGTGCATGATGTCCATATAGCTTTGCGCGCAGCAGTAAAGCCCTATGAGGCCTTGTACCAAACCCTCATGCCGGCCTTCCAGGACAACTGCACTTTGGATGGTATGGTACGCTACTTGCGCCAGTGTGGTGACACCTTTGGACCCCCCAATACTGGATCAAAACTCCGCCCAGTCTCCAACTATCCAGGACGCTTGGAGGCTCCCGCTAACAACAACAAGTCCCCGCCAAAACCTGATATCACCAAGGCGGTCTGTCACCGCTGCAACTGGAAGGGCCATTACGCCTCTAGTTGCAACTCAAAGACGGGTATCCACGCACTACCCCCCTTGGAATTTGAAGTACAGGGAAAAGTCAGTGTGGAGTAGAGGAGGAGCTCTCTACGTCCACACAATCCATAAACCTTCCACCTGACCTACTCTTTATGCCTGATACTAGATTCTTGGGGAATGCGCTTTATCAGGTTCTTTTCAATAATGTGCATATGGTACAGACCTGTTCCAAGGTTCAGGCTTCTCAAGAAGCCACTAAGGAAGTATCCAAGCCTTATGCTTTCCAGTTATTAGACAATGCGCCTGATACAGAACCTCAAAGCTCAGGCGATGTCACCCCTCTTAGGGGCATCAATGTGGCTATCCCCATGGAGACAATGAAGTATTATCACCCCAAACTATGTGACAATATTGTCAAGTTTCTCTCCACTGCCAACAATTTAGACATTCACTTAGTAAACAGTATCGGCTCTTCTTATTCTGAGTGTACATACACTGATATTTTTGTGAACAAACTCAAAGTACAAGCCATCATCAACACTGGGGCCCCTATAAATATAGTTTCCTCCAAGTTAATATGGTGAATGGGGCTTGCTCCAGATATTGATCACAAGAAATCATATGGTACAGCAGGACTAGACTGTACCATTGCCCAAGGAGCATACAGCGCGCTCCCCTTACGCTTTGGATCTCTGAAGGTTTCTGCCCCAGCTATAGTGCTACCCAATAAGAACTATGATATCTTGATTAGAACCTTGTTTGTGCGACAGTATGGAGTAAGGTCTGAGCTTGAGAACAATATCCTTGAAATATTGGGGCAGGCAATCCCGCTGTATTACAACCAAAAAAAACCCAGAGATAGGTAGCCAAACCACTCCCTATGTTAACCTCACATATTGAAATGGTGTTGTCCCAGTCAAGTATTGTAAATTGGGGTGTTGGGTTAAACATCTGCCCACCCAAGCTGAAGAATATAAGGGTCTGCCATTGCGCACCAACTCTTCTTACACTATTCCGGCTGGACATCAGGTGCTAATGGATATCAGATTAGATCTACAAATCCCTCAAGGGCTTTACGGGGAAATGGAGACCCCCCAGAATTGCTCTAGGCTAGAACCCTTGGTTGCACCTGGCATTGTGCTACCTAATCATGGGCCCATAAAGGTGTTACTTTCCAACCTCAATCACTCTCCTGTTGAGGTGAAACGCCATCAAATGGTGGCATACTTGCATCTATTACCGGTAGAAGAGATGATGGAGATACACAATTTTGGCACTCTGGATGAGTTTGGCCTTTCTTTGGAAGAAGTAATACCACCTGCTGTATGCACCATCATCCCCCAAGAGCAACTACAAGGACTCACTGTTGCTCAACAGGACACAGCCCTTGCCCTGTTTGAGAAATACAAGGAGATATTTGCCAAGGATGCCTTTAATCTTGGGTGTGCACGTAACACACTACACCACATTGACACAGGCAAAGAACGCCCTATCTGCATTTGTGCTATACAACGTTCTTGCACCTCTGACACCGCAGTAGATGAGGAAATAGAGAAGCTGGTCCAATTAGGTCTCCTTGTCTCATCCAAGAGCCCGTGGTTGTCCCCAGTACTCATAGTCAAGAAGAAAGATGGGAGCAACTGTGTTGTCATTGACTATTGCAATCTCAATAACATCACTAAGAAGGACTCCTACACTCTCCCACGTGTTGATGATGTGCTTGACCGCCTGGGAGGCGCTAAGTTCTTCTCTGCAATGGATCTAATCTCTGGATATTGGCAAATTGAATTACCTCCTGAGGAGCAAAAAAAAATGCGCCATCATCACTAGTCAAGGTCTTTTTCAACCTACCTGAATGCCACAAGGACTTTGCAATGCACCTGCCACATTCCAACGTGCCATGGATGATATGCTTCATGATCTCAAGCTGAGCTATGTTTTAGTCTATCTGGACAACATCAATGTCTTTTCACGGACATTCTCTGATCACCTTCAACACCTCAAGGAGGTTTTTTGGCGCCTAGCAGCCACTAACCTTAAGTTCAAACCCATGAAGTGCAACTTCTTTAAAGACTAGCTTGAATACCTTGGCTTTGTGGTTGACACTGAAGGATTACGGCCCCAGCCTGCCAAAGTCAAGGCCATAGAGAAAGTGAAGATGCCATCCAACAAACAAGATGTCCAGGTGTTTCTGGGCATGATTGGTTATTATTGATGCTTTGTCAAAGACTTCTCAAGGAAGGGGGAGGCCCTCTTCCATTTTCTGAAGAGTGATGTGCAATTTTACTGGACCCCAGCCTGTCAACAAGCCTTTGATACTCTATGCTTGAGTCTCATGAACAAACTAATCCTGCAATACCCAGACTTCAGCTGTGAATTCATTGTTCAAACAGATGCCTCACTGACTGCTGTGGGTGGTGTGCTTTCCCAGGTGTATTCCAATGGTGAAGAACACCCTGTAGCGTACTGCAGCAGAACTCTGAACGTACATGAGCGTAACTATACTGTGACTGAACGAGAGTGCCTGGCAGTGATATACACATATAAACAATTTTGCGTATACCTACATGGTGTTCACTTCAAAGTAATCACAGATCATGCATCATTATACTGGCTCCAGAACTTGAAAGAACCTGAAGGGCGCCTAGCACAATGGGCCCTAAAGCTCCAGTCCTACAACTTTGAAATATCACATAGAGCAGGCGTCAAACATCAGAATGCGGATGGACTATCTTGGCTACTGACGGTAGCCCACCTAGCCAATGTCTCTGATCTACTTTACAATAAGATGCTGGCAGGCAACTACCAGGACAAGCCTGCAGAAGTCCAGCGTACACTAGATAGACTGCTGGAAGACACCAAAATCAAGAATGGGAGTATATTGAAACACACTTTATAAGGAATAAGAATAATGCCCAGACCATCAGAATGGGCTGATCTAATTGTTTGCGCTCATAAGGCAATAGGGCATGAAGCCTTCTGGAAGACACTTGCACAACTAAAAGCCACATACTTCTGGGAAGCCATGGCCTTTGACGTACAAGAAACACTGAGCTGCTGTAATTAATGCCAAGGGGAAAAGCCATTCAAAAATTCAACATCCTACCACTTAGCTCGGCCTAACTTTGCTTGGCACACTGTCTCAATCAATGTTGTGGGACCCTTGCCAGTCAGCAACTATTGCACTAAATACATCATTGTTGCAATAGACCACTTGACCAAATGGGTGGAAGCAAAAGTAGTGTGTAACTTAGGTGCTAACACTACTGCAAAATTCCTACTTGAATAGATCATATTACGTCACAGTTGCCCCCAAGTTATCCTCACTGACAATGGCACCAACTTTACTTCCCACGTGGTGACCAAGCTTAATGAACTTATGGGAATCTGAGGAGTATTTTCAACACCCTACCACCCTGAGTCAAATGAAATGATAGAGAGAGTTAATGGGACCTTAGTAGGCATCTTGAGGAAATTGGCTGCTAGCCGCCCCGCTGAGTGGAACACATTCCTGCCGCCAGCTATCTTTGCCTACAACCTTGCCACTCACTCCTCTACAGGGGTCACCATTTCAACTCTTACATGGCAGGCACCCCGTGTTACCCCCCATTTCTTACTCCTGAATTGGGGAAGAAGACAACCAGTCACCCCATGCGTACCAGCAAAGGCTTGCCCGCACATTAATTCAATTACAGTCAGAAGCCTATTCCAACACATTGGCCAAGAAGATAAGGAGTCAGGAAAGAGATAACGTCCACTGGGCTCCTCTCTAAGAGTTCCAGATAGGTGACTGGGTGCTTTTCCATAACACACATGGATTTGGCAGAGCGCACAAAATGGCCACCCTATGGATAGGCTCATTTGAAATCATCTCCCAGACGTCCACAGATGCTTATACTATTAAAGAAGTTAAGAACAGACAGATGATCAACCGGGTACACACAAAGTTCCTGAGGAAGTTTGTAAAGAATCCCCCTTCCAAAGAATAAAATTATACTACTACAAGAACTAAGTATATGGGAGAGTAAAAGAGAGGAACCAAGACAAACAACACAAGAAATAAGAAGAATAAACTATAACTATAAATAAAAAATAAGGAAGCAATGCTTTATTGCTAGACTATTCAGGGGAATGACACTCAGATTCATAAGTAGGAGACCCATCACCTGGAGGCCTGTTTGAGGTACCTGCAGAAGGGATGCTGCCTGCAGGAAGACAAGGGATGGAACAACAACTGGGGACGGTATGAGGGCGCTTTGATGCTGAAAGGGGAACCAGAGGAGCTACCAACTTGTATTCATCATTGTCCATTTGGTTACAGACAAAGGCAAGAGCTACCAACATTTGGCACCACGCCAATTGGGAATTGTGGGACATACCAGTCCAACTGCACAGAGGCAACCAAAGATTATTCTTGTTGACTAGACGTCCCCACCCACCATGGGCAGAGAAGGCAGAGCCTATAGTTAGACAGTCAAGCAGCACATCCTCCATGTAGGAGTAAAATGCTGGCAAGGATACCTTTGATTGATAAGCTATCCTCAGAAGTGTTTGAGACAACACCCTGCAAAACCCACAGCGTCAGAAGAACACACCTTGGGAGGGTACCAAATAAAGTGGGCAACAGACACGGCCAAGGGAAGATACAACTGGGGGTTGTTGTCCTTCAATGCCTGCACAAACAAATGCAAAGCCAAAGAGAAGCAACAGGGCGTGTTAGCAAGGAGGTCCAGCTCAAGAGTACAGGTAAGCTCAGGATCAGCAGACTGCTCCAACGCTCAGATGCAAGCTACCTCACAAATGTATTGGTTACGCTGGGTGATGGTATAGACATGCTGTGAAGAGAATCCACTGGTATCTTTGGCCGTGGCGTGCAGACAGAGGTCAACCTCCCCAATTAGCTGCTCCACGTTGTAACTACTGTGGTAACAAGCGCCCAAGCGGATTGGCTCACAGTGTTGTCCTATGCAAACAATGCTTGGACATATATGTATAACGTCTCTTTGTGATGGCTTACCCCAAATCAATTGATGATGGCAGGGTAGGCAGAGGGCAACTCTTTAGAGTTGCAACAAGCACTAAGTAATGTGGAAGGCGTTGCAAGTGGGGAGGAAGCAGTTTCAAGGATGATATTGTCAGACCAATCCTGAAATCCTTGAAGCCAAGGCAAGGAAGTCAGATCATGGGCGCCTCAGTCTCCGCAAAAATAGAGTCTATCTCCCCTTCCCCTTTGACATGCGTGTCCGCGCCGCGCTCTGACCCCGCCACAGTAGTATTGCAGTCCTGGGTCCTCAACTGACAACTGCTAACGGGAAGTAGCTGGTTCAGGAAACGGACCCAAGAAGAGCGCGGCATTTGCATAAACGCCTTACAATCTTCATCTGTCATACCAGCCATGAGGTCTTGGTAGACTTAGCGCAAGGAAGGTTGATTATTGTTGGGGGCGCTCATGAGGAAAAGAATGAAGGGTAGCCCTGGTCAAGTGGGGGTATATATGAAGAATTGTTGACCAGGGATTGTGGAAAGCTTAATTCATTAGGCAGTTATGGAAATTTAACTAGGGCCAATCAATTACTCTTCCGGAAATCAGTGTCAACTTATCATATATTCAAACACATGATTAGTGGACCATGACGTCGTTGCCAAAGAATATTGCACCACGCCGCTGCCACCTTAAATAACAAGTGCCACGGTGCCAGGATTAAATATTCTTGGCGCCAGAGCACTGCTCTAGTTTACATCAAGCGCCAGGATGCCAATACAATTATTTGCAAGCGCCAGAGCGCTGCCATAATTAACATCAAGCGCCGAGGCGCCAGCCTGGAGAAAAAATAATGCCAAGACGCCAGGGTTGATTCGAATAGCCTGTTTGACTCCCTGCTAAGAACTAAATAAAGAAGTGATTGAATACCCTAAAAAGGATCACTGATTAATGTGCTAGCAGAGGGTGTCCTTGTGCTAGGCATTGCAGGATTGCGCCCTAAATAGAAGGTTGTCCCTTTTTCTGCCAACCCAACCCAGACTCTACAGTGCACTGGAATGTCCTAAAAGACATTGCCAGTGACTGGTGATTAGTAATATGAGAATACCCCTATATAAGGTGTTGGCAGTAAACACCAAGGGGCAGAATTTTTACCTACTTTTATAGGACCCAATAAAGTTAACCACTACAATCCAAATTGGTCAATGTCTTCTGAATCTTCACATTCAAAGGCACATAGTGAGTGTGTGCCTTTGTCTCCTGATTCTTCTGTTGAATCTTCTGGTGTACACTAATTTTCAACACCTTATAAACAGTTTGGAGAGGGAGAAAAACAGATACATTCTTGAAGACGGTGTCAGCAACCTTGGCAGCTTCTTCTGACAACTCCACTAGCACGGGGGACCTCTTAGCTTGAGTGAGGTAAGGGCAAGAGACAACTTCTTTGGCTTCAGGCAAAGGCTTAACGGTAGTTTTAGTCTTTCCTGATTGCAATTTATAGGGGACTGTAATGGTTTTGGGAACATCCAGAACAGAGTACTCATATGCACCAGTGTTGTCTGTATCAGAGTCATCCAGGTCAGAGTTGTCAGAGATATCATGAAACAATAGGAGGATATGAGGAGCCTCATTATCAGCAGGCTCAGAGTCAGATATAGAGGGAGGGATTGAAAGAGACTGGGAAGAATTGTCAACCAAGAGCGTCTCTGCCTCTAGGTTGACTGCTCTTTTCCTGCCTGCTCTTTTGGGTCAGCTCCTTCAACCTGTGGGTTAGTGCAGACTTGAGAATGGTGACCTATCTGACCACAGTTGTAGCAACCTTGGTGTTGAAGAGGATTTTTTGAGTTCATGGTAAGAATGCAAGAACCACGGGAAGAAGAACCAGAGTTAGAACCAGCTTGACTTTCCCTAGCAACTGCTCCATAATGGGTAAGGTGCATGTCCTGCAACAGCCTCTTTATGCTCTTCATAGAGGAAAGCATAGCTTTATGGGCTTTGAAGTGAAGACACAGAAGCTAGTTAACTTTGAGGGCTTGAGCGCAAGCCATGTAAGCTTCATGGGCTGTCAATTGTCTGCCCATTATCAGTTGCTGTCCTTCCATGTAGAATCTGTCTACAAACTCAGCTAGTGTCTCTTTAGGCTTGAAAGCAATTTGCATAAAAGCGTCCTTTTTTACTTCCAGGCTAAGATCACCAACAAACTCGTCAATCAGAAGCTGCTTCATATCTTCCCACGTCTCAGTGATGGGTAGTTCAGGCATCACCACCTCCTGGCAAGTTGGGTGTAGACAGGTCAAAATATGTTCCTTCTTAACCTCATCTGATGCTTGTCTCATGGCAGTTTCATAGATAGTTAGGAAAGCTGCAATGGTCAAGGTTTTGGGATCAAAGACTTGCTTAAAGGTAGGATTGAAGTGTGCTTTGAGAGTTGGACCACCATTGTTGCTATTGAGTACGTTTATATGCAGGGAAAATTTTGCTTCAGATTCAGAGGGGGGCTGTCTAGCCCACAGCTGACAAACACTTTCTTCAGGGGTAGTCAAGGTCTCAACAGTGCGGGCACCTGTATTGATAGCTTGAGTGGTCTGTTGTTCAGTAACATCTAGGCATTGACCTTGAGAGGTCACTACTGTGGAGAGCTCAGCCAGTCAAGAGGTAAGGGATGGCCCCACTGAGAGGCAAGGGGCAAACATGTTGTTCACAGAGTCAACTAATTCACTCATCTCTTGTACATCTCTATCCAGCTCAGTATGATCCCGCTTCAAATGATCCACCTTGTTAGCTAGGGCAATTAGCTCCCTAGCACATTGGATTTGAGGGGCTCCTGGTAAGCCAGGGCAGCAATTATCTTTGTCAACAACCCCAACTGGACTAGCAACAGTTCCCATCATCTTGTGTAAGGCATCAAGTTCTTGCTGTAGCTCAGCAACTTGAGCAGTCAACTCAAGCGCCTGGGGATCAGGTTGAGGAGCCTCAGTAGGACGTCCTTGACTGTGAGTAGTTGTATGTAGCTCTTGAATAGCATCCCATATTTTCTGCTCTCTATCCACCAAGTCATCAGGAGGGGGAGAGGGCAGAACATCTGGCTAGGGCGTAGATAATTCATTTACTTGACTCTGGAGTTTGGCTATAGCAGTGGCAGTGGCAGCTCTCTCTTGACCAAACGCTGTACTGAGTTCATTAAGGCCATTAGCAGCAAAGTCTGCTACCTGCTACAGTTGCTCAAATGAATACATGCCGAATGCATTGAGCTACTGCACAAATTGTTCAAAGTTGGAGAGATAAGAGTTCAAGGTGGAATCCACTTGAGTTTGCCAGGGTTTTTCTAGCTGATGAAACTTGTGTAGACACTCCCTGACTTATTTGGGGATGGACTGGCGCATTTGTTCAGTAGAATTAACCAAATGGGTCTTGGAGTGTGGGGTTCCTGTCCACCAGTCCCCAAAGTGTGTCCTGGATCATAGCCAGGGACCGGTTTGAAGGGATTGACATTCTCTAGTAAGGGAAAATGTATCTCAGAAATATGTATGAGGGTCAAAATGGGCTTTTATTCACTCTCAGAAGGAAGATCCCCTTAGAAACCTTCTGGTATATGGCCCGGGGGGTCAAGGAAACAATATGGATTTGCCAATACTTGGAGTCCTCCAACAATATCTTGGACTCCTTGTACTTGGTCTTGGACTCCTGCACCTTAGTCTTGGACTTCTGCTCCTTAGACTTGGACTCCTGCTCCTTAAACTTGGACTCTGGCACCTTAAACTTGGACTCTGGTACTGCGCTTAGGATCCAGCTTCTTACTATTGGGCTCCTGCTCTGTTATCTTGGGCTTCAGCTCTCTGTATATCTTTAGTGGCCTTGGTATTCCACTTGTATCAGTCCAATCAAGCTCCTGCTGATGATCAAAAGGCTTCCAAAAACCTTTTGGCAGAAACTCAGAAGGCCCAGGAAAGATCTCCAAAAAGACCCAGAAAGACCCTCAAAAGACCCCGTAACTTTCCAGCCAGCCACCTTTTTACAGTGTCTTTTTCCCAACGGTTCTGCCTTCAAAATGGCTTTTTTCAGAAGCTTAAACCATTTTCACTCGCTTTTTCTTATAATAACTTAAGCTTACATACTTACTTTCTCAAAAGCTTAAAGTATTAATTCACTATTTCCTTGCTTATACTTTAAGCTTTTGGCTGCCAACCAATCATTTTCATCAGGAAACCTGCCAGAACTCAACCAATGAATGCAGAGCGCAGAAATAGACCATTTCTGAAGTTTTACTGGGATCCAATTATGAAAATAATTTCCACAGCTCAAACTGCTCAACGCAGCAACTCTTGGTGCACCAAAGTGTTAACCGGTCCATTATTCTGGCACCAGTCTTCCCTTCATTCAACCTAAACCCATTTAAATAGTAGAATACTATTTAAACTTTTCTTTCTGGACCTCTTCAACGTTTTTCCCATATATTTCCAAATCTTTTAAAATCCAAGGAAAACGTCCTACCAAAACAACTTTGTATCCAGCTCTCATAGCAATATACCTTCATATATCCTAGAAATTTAATAAATAAATATGTTAACCACACTTCTATCTGCATTCCTTCTTGATTTTACTACTAAACCAAGGCAAAACATTCTACATTTTCCCACTTTGGCAAATCAATTCAGCAAAATCTTGGCTTATTTCTCCGGACCACTAGTTCTTCACCATCATCTTTGGATCCTTCAGCCAGCTCATATTCCAGCTCTTCAGCTTAACCAGCAATCAGTTCATCTTAGACAAAAAAACAGCTCATTCCAGTCTTTCAACAGCTTATCAGTCCTCTGGCTACTCCTTTATCATGACCAGCTACTCCTGCATCATAATCTCTGAGCCCTCCAACTTATCCTCACAAGGAACCATCTTGGTTCCACCTGCACAATGAACCATTTTGGTTCCAAACTTCAATATGAACCAACAGTCCATCAACTAGCCTTCTCTGTGATCAAACAGTTCCTCTCACTAGTCTTCTCTGCTGATTCCGTGAACCACCTTGGTTCTTTATCTCAGTCCCTTTTACCAGAACCTGTAGACCCAGGCATGAGTCTACATTAAACTGGCGTTTGACTGGGCCCTCGCAAATGGCATTCCACTTAGGCCATCCAACCATAGATCCTCAAAGCCTATTTTGTTGTTTTTACTCACCCAGGTTATTAAGTCTGGGCTTTCAGTTGCAGAGTAATCAGCTCTACTTCCCAGAGGCCTGATCACACCAAGTTCTGCAGCTTGCTTCCCCAAGAAAACCGCCTTGGTGACACCTCCAAGCAAATCTATACCCTCAAATGCTCACTCTGGGTTCTCCCTCAAAAGCTCCCATAGGTGCATAAACAAGGACACCCTACCAGACTGTTAGGTAGGATGCTTGCTCACAGACCACCTGTAAGTGTATCAGGGTACATAAAGCTCTCAAAGCTCCTCCCCTTCCTGGCAGCCTGTGCTACCTGTCAGGGGTCCAAAACCTTCTCCACCTTAAACAGACAAAGTTCCCTGCTAGCTATCTCATTCTTCACCCTTTCACAGCCACAGTTCCCTGCTAGGTGAAGAACTCTACCCACAGCAGCCAATATTTTCTGCTGGGTGGAGGCAACATCTGCCTCTAGTAGTCTTTACACCTACTAGCTAGGCCTTATCATCCCTAGTAGCCATCATTTCCTACTAGGCCTCTACCTGCAACAAACAACCAAACCTTTTGCTTGGCCAACATTAGCCCCACCTGCAAACCACTAAACATGTGAACTATCACAGGGTAGATGAGGGCAGCAACAGAGGGTTTCATTCTGTTGATGAATGCGGCTCTGGTGTGTATGTTGTCAGCTTGTGCTGGGTTTTGGATTTTGCGGTGTATTTCCTCAAATTCATTGGCGTAAGCTGTGATAGTGGTCTTCTGAGGAAGATCACTGAGCTGTATTGCAATGTCTTGGAGGGATTCAGTGACGTGGAAATTGTGTGTGATGTCTGCTTTGAACTCTTCCCAGTTGTCAAGCTGGTTGTCAGTTCGTGAGCCAACCCAGGTGACAACCAGTTAGCTGCAGCCTTGTACAGGCGCTTGCTGGCTTCCTGGACCCATTTCTCATGGCAGATGCAGCTGAGCGGTCTAGCCAGTTGATGATGTTTTCTTTGTTTTTACCAAAGAACTTGTCAATACCAATGTATTTGGTGTTGGTAACTTCACCTGTGGTAGGTGGTTGTGCGTTTGTTTGTGGTTGAAGAGAGTGACTGTATTGAATTATCTTGGTGCATGCTTTGGGCATGACCAGACCTTCAAATACAGTGCATCCACTAGGTATATCTTCATCAATGTTGTGGGTGTGGGAGTATGTTTTCCAGGTCTCCTGGGACGTGGCCTGGTTGAGTACGTGAGCGAAGGTAGGCGGGTTTCTGTCAGTCATTTTCTCTTTCATGGGTGTGGTCAAAAAACCATAGCTGCTACCAGTGATAAGGAGCACCTTTTGGGGAAGCTTCAAATATGGAATTAGGAGAGAAGAGAAGTATCTTCTATTGGATAATATTTTAGACCTATATAGATTGGACTGTGGCGGAGATTTAGTTGTATCAAACCTAGGGGTTGATCATGTGCGGGATGGGTTTGAGCCACTGGATACTTGGATCGACATGTGATATTGCTTGGTTACCATTCTCGGTATGTCAAACAGTATATTAGAAGGGCACCAAATCGGGCGATGGCAGGATGTTAAGTAGGTTGGCTGTAGCCAGAATGTTTGTACATCCAGACTCTCAACAATTTCAATCATATTGGATTTTAAATAAATATTAAGAATTAAAAGTTAAAAATAATTAAGGATTTGTGTTTTTTATTAATGTGGATTAGAGGGAAGTTAAATCTATTAGGGATGACAGAAAATCTGCCTGTTTTAATTGGTATTGAATCACATTTACTTTCATTTTCATGGGAAAAAATAAAGTAAAAAATCAAAATTTAGCCAGCTGACAGAAAATGGCCTGTGGAAATTAAAAAATGGGGTTTAGCTTAAGTTAAGCATTATTAGAACTAAGCTAATTAAAAGAAAAATAAACCAGAAAATCCTTTTAAAATGAGATCTGTCAACCAATTTTCTGTCAAAATAAAGGAAAATTGGTCAACAGAATACCTGCCTGCCCCCTATAGCGTAAAGGGCAGCCACAAGGGGGTGACATGGTGACACAATTCAAGTAGGGTTTGAGTTTTGAATAATTTATCAAGGGTGCTTGTCTGGTATTGGCTTCACACCTTATAATGAAGTATTGTCCTGTATTTTGAAATTTGAGGTAGGAGGTGGAATGTCGTTAGATACAGTATAGGATGACTCATTGAGCTCTCCCTGTGTATCGTAAGATGCAGTAGTTTTCAAAGCTTTGGCGCTAAGCAAAAACAACTGAGATTTAAACGAAATTGACTCAGATCCAAATGAAATCAAAATAAATAAATCTTATTGACAATAGATTTGGATCCACTTGTATTTCATTTTCATCTGAGTTGATTCCATTTACCTCTGAGCTGTTTTCTTTTAAATCTCAGTTTTCACTTACAGATGAGTTGGTTTTGCTTAGCGCCATAGCTTTGAAAACTACTGTACGTTGTTAGGCGAGGTGTCAACCTCGGTTGCAACACTTTCCCGCCAAAATATGAAATAACACAAAGTCAGGGTTACAATTAATTTCATACTAGAGTAGTTAGATCATGACATTGTAATGATCAAAACACTAAAGTCAAGTTAAAGGGCGATGTAGATCATTCTAGTGGGGTCCAAAGCTATACATCTCAGCTTGTAGTTGAGAAACATTTATTTTAAACTAGTTTTCAAAATAAGGAGTCTACTATAATATATACGACAATGGTAGCTATAGACAGCTATGGAGAATGGCCATGAAGTTTTCAAAGGCACGTAGTTTCTATTATTTATTATAAAGCCAAATGGGCGGCTTAACTTCCAGGTAAGTTGAAGACTGACGATCGGATTATAAAGAAATCCTGCATACAGCAAAGAAAATTATCCTTTAATTGTATACCAGCCCTGCCCATGATTCCAAATTAAACTTATTGGAACAAAAATGTTACCATCAAGATGGCCTGAGCCAGGGATGTCCTAAAATAAGCCCACTTGGATCAAACTGTGCGCAAATATAAAAGGCTATTTAACTCTACAGAACCAGAATGACTTATCAAATAACTTCTGGCTTATTGAAAGAAATCGAGATCCAACGATTCAGCCTCAAGGCTAAGCGACCCACTTTAAGGGAAAATATTTTATCAAGGCTTCCAGTTAGTTTTTGAAATCACATTAAGTCTTGGGTGAAATCAAAAGACACTTGCACAAATATTTAACAGCTAGAATTAAAAAGATTCTATATTGAAAAAATTAGAAACCCCTTAGTTTTTGGAACTCTCGGTGTGATAGCTTTGTGGCTATCTTTATAAAGATGATCCTAAAAGGCTAGAAGAGTATGGTGCTTAGAATAAACAAAACAACCTTCTTTCCTTAGGGCAGATTTATAGTTTGAGGTATTTTAACAAAGAGAGAGAAGTAAAGGAATGCTTATTTATCCACAAAGGGGGATTGCCGGTTTATTTCTACTGAGTGTACTTGTGTTCAATGTCCTTCCATTGTTTCTGTAAAATTTAATTAGCAAGCATAAAAACAAGACTGAAAAAACTTACGCCTTTGTTGTTACGATCCCAGAAATAGTCAATGGTGCGATCAAAAGCGATCTCAAAGGCAAATGCGCCAGCGAAAACTCCGAAAAGGAAGATGGAGTTTCTTTTGAAAAGAGAGTTGTAGATGAAACGGTTGGCCCGGTTAAGAGGGGAGGCGGCGACTTCAGCAGGCATTGTAGGATTTAAACCTGTGAATAAATTCAAAGTGAGATTTATGGTTTGAGAGCGATAAAGGAAATAAAATTCTCAAAAATTGTTACAGTTAGATAATGTACAAACAATAATTAAAATCAAATTTAATCTAAATAAATTCAGCTATTTCTTACAAAGTCGATGAAATTGGTTGGGAAAGGCTTCAAGAAAGAAGTAATATCAAAAGTTGGATGCTAGACAGGTCAAGCCAGCGCTGTAGTGCTTTCGATTAAACTGATGGCATAACTCGATCTCTAGCAAGTCTCATCAAGTTTGCTGAACTTTCATCCAGATTAGGGTGATTAGCGAATGATTCGTAAGGGACCTGACCTGAACCATCTGATATCGATGAGATCGATGAGATTTTAAGATGAAATCAGCTTGTACCAATTTTTTTTAAACTATCACTTTTATTAGAGCGAGAAAGAAATCTGCTTGCACCAAGTCTCTGAAAAACTAAGCCAAGTTCGATTCCCATTTAAAGCGAGTAGCATGCCCCTTAAAGTTATATGAAATCCTTTAAAGTGATGGTGTCAATAGCAAGAAAGCTGATTTACCTTGGTGAGCTTGAATGCAACTCGATTATCATTTGATCCAAAATTACACTGCTGTTTCAGCTATCAGACCAAACGTATTTTATCCTTGCTCATATATCAATTAAAAATATCTTGTTTTGATTGCAGCTTGGAAACTGAAAATCATTATAGATGTCAAAAACTACCAACCAGCCTTGCGCTATGTCAGTTGGTAAATTCACTTATGTCAATAAGCTGGGAGTACCAGGTAAAGTACTGGCTACAACTTCAAGAGCTGTGAGATTGATTGGCGCACAGGGGCCAAACTACCTGCAGTACCCTTCTTAAGTAATGGGTAACAAAATTTTAAAAATCAAAACTGAGTAAAAATAGCATACAAATATGTTCTTTGAAATATTACACAGAGCTTTAAAAAAAGATGTGAAAATAAATAAAAGTGAAACAAAAATAAACGCTGTTATAAAATTTTAATCCATATAAGAGTTAGGCTCATAAAATGCTTATGAAACAGAGCCTCATTTTCAAACTTACCTAGATAATAAAATCAAGGCTAGAGAATATTTTGAACAAAAAGGATGGCTAAAACAAGATAATCACTGTAGCATATCCATAGTCAATTTATCCTAGCAAAAGATAAAAGGTTATTCTATAGAAAAATAAGCAAAAACGTAAATGTGGTGCTGAAACTGTCCAAGAAGTTTACCTATGATAACAGAAAACCAACTCAGTGAAGAATTGAACAAGATACAGTTGCCCTAAAAAACTAGTTGAGAGAAATATGTCAGGAATAACATTTCTGTCCCTCTCAGAACCCAAGACTTGGAACAGGTTTCAAACTCTGGTCATGATTGTCTGCAGGTCGCCAGCCCTGAGGACCAAAGAGCCAGACACCCTGTTTTTTTGGGATTAAATCCTCTTATCCAAACTGTTGCGCTTTTTTGCATTACAGTGCCACAATTATTTGAGATTATAAGACACAAGATATTTGCTTGAATACAGTCATATGTGAGGATATGAGTAGTATTGCATCAAAAGAGCCAGGGTTGAATGGAACCATGATTATTGCCCAGCAATGGCTTCTTGATCACGCAGAAGCACTGAAGGATTAGGATAAAGGTAAACCAGATTAAATATATATCAAAGATGGTTCAAGAGTTTTATTCATTGTAATTGATTAATTCTTCATATACCTTCTGCAAGGCTGATCCCTGGGCTGCTAGCAATGTCTTCTAGGACATTCTAACATACCCTTAATTTGAGCAATTATTAATCTAGGTTTGGTGCTTATTGCACGTCAACCAATAGAATATCTTCATCTTCACCCAGCACAGGTGATCCTTGCTGGCATGGAATAATTTAGTTACTACAGGATCACTTCCTACTTCTCAGGCATATTCCATGCATAATGCTTATTAATATGATAAATATGAGAATTTTAGATAATGGGGAATCAAACCCAGCGCCTAGGCACCGCGCCTGCAATATTTGCCAGGTGGTGCTTGTAATAATTTTCAGCTGGCACGGCGGCGCTTAACGTAAAAGTAGTTTGGCGCCTAATCCAGTTGCTAGGCAAGCGCGGCGCCTATGTCCTTTCCAAAGTGGTGCAGCGGTAAATCATGTAGAGTAGTCTTAAAAGCTATGGCAACAAGCAAAAATACTTCAGATTTATCATATTAATAAGCATTATGAATATTATTTTTTGAAGTAAGAAGTGAAGTCACGCAACAATAACTAAACTATTCCCATGCCAGCAAGGATCACCTGTGCTAGTGAAAAAGATGAAGATATTCTATGAGTTGACGTGCAATGCCAAACCTAGATTAATAATTGCTCAAATTAAGAGTATGTTAGAATGTCCTAGAAAAATGTTGCTAGCATTGGGGATCAGCTGCGCAGAAAATTGTATGAAAAAAATTGTCAACCAATGAATAAAACTCTTGAACCATCTTGGTCTATGTTGTCCTGAGAGTTTTGACTATCTAATCGCTCTGAATTATTTATAAATAGTCCGGTGCTGAACTATTCAATCACAAAAATACTATGATACAATACCCTCATGAATGAATGTATTCAAGCAAATATCTTAATGTCTTATAATCTCAAATAATTGTGGCGCTATATCCCGAAAAGCACAACAGTTTGAATAGAAAGATTTTGTCCAAAAGGAGTGTCTGGCTTCTTGGTCCTCAGGACTAAATCGATACTACAGACAATCATATTTCAGAGTTTGAAACCTGTTCCCAGTCTTGGGTTCTGAAAGGAGACGAAAATGTATTCCTGACATACTCTCTCACTAATTTTAAAATCATATGTCTTGTTCAATTCTTTCACTGAGAGTTGGTTTTCTGTTATATAGGTGAAACTTCTTAGTTAATTTCAAACCACCCACATTGTTTTTAGCTATTTTCCTATAAGATGGCGCACTATCTTTTTTTAGGATAAATTGATTTGATGGATAATGTACAGTGATTGTTTAACCATCCCTTTTTGTTCCAAAACTATTCTCTCTGGCGCATATGATTTTTATTATCTAGAGTAAGTTTGAAAATGAGGTTCTATTTCATAAGCATTTTATGGCTGACCCTATATATCAAAAAATTTTTGTTTCACTTTATTTATTTTCACATCTTTTTGTGTAATATTTCACAAAATTCTTAATATGCTATTTTTACTCAGTTTTGATTTTAAAATTTTGCGTATGTAAATATTACGTGACCCATTACTAAGAAAGGGGCTGCGAGTGGACCCCTGTGCATAATCTCAACACTCTTCGAAATTGTAATAATCCCCTTTATATGTTTACTCCAAACCTGAATTTATAAATTGAAATTTATTTACAATTTTCCTTTGAAATTTGATTATTTTAATGATTTTCGATTTCAATAATCAGCTAAAAAATTATTTTTCAATTGATATATGAGCAGGACAAAATACCGTTTTGAGTCTGGTGGCTGAAACGGCGAGTACAATTTTGGATCAAATATTAAATCGAAAAAAATTCAAAACTACCAAGATTAAATCAGCTTTCTTGCTATTGAAAATTTCCTCCCTTTAAAGATTTCATATATTTAACAAGGGGCATGCTACCCAAATGGGAATCGAACAGAACTAAATTATAAACAAATTTTACTTTATCGCTCAATAAAGGGATGATAGTTTAAAATTGGTACAAGCTGTTTCATCTTAAAATCTCATCGTCTCATCGATATCCGAAGTTTGGTCGGTCCCTTACGAAATCATTCGCTGAAATAAAACCTCGTCTGGATGGTTTCGACAGAAAAAATGATGAGATTTTATAGAGATCGAGATTATGCATCGTTTAATCAAAAGCCTTAAGCAATGAAATATAGCATCTTCTTTGGAAAATGAAATAAAAAGTGGCTTTGATGTTGCTTCTTTCTTATTTTCTGTATGTTTCATCGACTTTCACTTTAAACTAAATTGTTTAAAATTATTGTTTGTACATTATCAACTGGAATAATTCTTGAGTACTATTTATTTTTTTGTCGCTCTCTCGAAGCTTATAGTCTCAAAGTTTATTCTGGAAGTTTAAATCCCCTGTGCCTGCTTGAGTCACCGCCTCCGCTTAACTCGGGTAACCGTTTCGACTACAACTCTCTTTTCAAGAAAGAAACTCCATCTTCCTTTTCGGGTTTTTGTTGCTAATACCAGAGATCGTCCTTTTTGATCGTATATGATAACTGCAGGGATCGCAACTAACAAAGTGAAAGTTTTTCAGTCTTGTTTTTATGCTTGCTAATAAATTTTACGGGGGAGTGATGGAGCAAGGACATTGGCCACTAGTACTCGGTTAAACTCAAACCGGCGATCCGCATATGGATAAATAAACATTCACTTACTTCCTCTCTCTTTTATTAAATATTAAACCTAAAAATCTGCCCTAAAGAGAAGAAGGGTATTTTATTATTTAAGCATATATATTCCCTGTGTACAGAGGATAAATAACATAAAGAGATTGTACAACCCCTCGCACCGAAAGTCCCAAAATTAAGGGTTTCTATTTTTTCAAAGTAAGAATTCTTTTTAATTCTAACGGTAAAATAAATTTGTGCAAGGGTCTTTTGATTTCTGGAACTATTCTTGAATTTCAAAAACTATTTAAAGGAAAACCTTGATAAAATATTTTCCC
>QTSX02000838.1:0-245487 GCA_014839935.2 Entomophthora muscae | reverse complement strand
GAGCATTTAATCCTTATTCTTTGACAGAAAAACTGCTCTAGAAAAGCCAAAAACATTAAGTTGGTACCCAAAAACATAGTGTTTAACCCAATCAATTAAGCTTTAATTGGCAGGACTCATTGTTAGTATTAAGATAATGCTACAGTAGTTTTAAAAGCTATGGCGCCAACCAAAAATACCTCAGATTTAAACTAAATGGTTTCAGATTTAAACAAAATACAACTAGCAGGTTAAAATATACACTCTGTTAACATGGGTTTTTGGCGTTAATGGGCAAAATGGGTCAACACAGCAAAGAAGTGCTCACACACAAAGAAAAACCATTCAAAATACAATCCATAATACATGGATTCACAAAAAAAATGGTGTGAGTTGACTTTTGGTGTACATATGTTTACTATGTGAATCAGTGACCAAATACACCCAAGCGCAGTGAGTCAAATCCCAATCCAAAAACAAAACACAATAGCAACTCACTATGTAAACAAAATCACTCAAATGTTATGTGCAATGGATTGTAATTAAGAATGATACCAAGTTATCTAAAATAAGGCACACAATCTGAAACACAAATTTTAAAAATATTGTGTTGGGTGTTTGAATTTGGCAGTAAAATCTGGGAAAATGGGTGGATTTTTTTGAGTATTCTAAAATGGACGTTGTAAAACCAAAAACACCTAATTAAGAAACAAAAAATCTATAATTGTGATATTGGGGGGAATATTAATTAAATATAGATATTCAGATAAAAGCAAAAATTAAAATTAGGGAGTAACTTAATTGAAATTTATTTAGTATTTTATTAAATTTTGAAATGGAAGGAACACAACAACAGAGTACCAATGCACCTGTTGTGCGCTGCAGTTGCAGTTGCCTCCACGGGTCAAAGAACAGAGTTAGTGCAACACAAATGCCTACTCAGGAAGGAGACAGGAGAGGAGAGTTTGATAGTGATGCTGCACTGACACAGCCAGTTTGAGGAGCACAAGCTTCTAGGGTGCAGAGCATTAACCCTTGGGTTCCCAAGCTGATCTGGAAGCCCACCAAGGTTACCTTCACCAAGAAAGTTATAAACAAGGAGGTATAACTTACTTTGTATGTGTTTGACATTGTGTACCGGCAATAGTTGATCCTGTCAGCCATGCTGGAGAAAAAGAAGCCTGTACTTGATACTAGCTACAAGCCCTATGTCACTGATGGCAATCAGGAAGAGGACAAGAAGCCTGAGTTCTTCAGAACTGATGAGGGACAGTTAGTGCTCAAAAAAGTTGAGGCCTTATACAACAAGGTGCCCATGCCTTGAAAGTCTGTCATCAATCAGGATCCTGGCTTGTCTGAATCCTCAAAGCCCTCCCAGAAGCGCATAGCTGACATCAAACACATTATCCTGCTTAAGCTAATGCGGGAATTGGGTGAATACAAGGCAGCTTCAGCCCTTGTTGGAGTGGATCCCAAGTACGCCAGCAAGACCTTCAACAAGTTCATCAACACTGGTTGAGTCCTTGCCGTGGAGAAATCCTTGTGTGTGTCAACCATGCTCACCAAGGAGCACAAATGGGCAATCTGCTAGTGGATAACCTGAGATTGCCATCTTGAACTGGCAAATATACAGGCCATGGTCAAATCTACTTTTGGGGTTGAGGCCTCAATTTTCTTTTATTATCATTTAGTAAAGGGTATGCAGTTTTCATGGAAAAAGCTTGGGGTATCCCCTTACAATTGTAATAGTCCAGCCAACATTGACGTCCAGAAAAAATACACAGAGGTGTACACTGCCCTCAAATTCAAGAGGACGGTCAAATTCTACTACATTGATAAATGAGCATTTGCCTTGTCAATGTGCAATGAGTGTTTCCCCAAAGGCTCAAATGTTGGGATGGCTTGGTGTGCTTCAGTCTGCGCCACATCCTATTCAATGGTGGCTCTCCTTGGTCCAAAGGGGGTTGAGCTCTATCAAATGATACTAGGCTCCCACAACAGCCTTACCTTTCTAGCATTCCTCCAATTAATCCAGGAGCACCTGAGGCCCACAAGCCCTGGCTTCACTAACATAATTGTGCTGGACAATGTAGGTCTCCATAAGGTGGCTGATATTCTTGAGGAATTCCCAATGATTGACACTAGCATTGCAGTGGGCTCCCAGTAATTGGCCATGGCAAATTTGGCCTTCTCTTCCTCCCTGCCTATTTGCCCTTCCTAAATTTCATCAAGGAAGTCTTTGGGTGGCTCAAGCAAGTTGTCAATCAAGGAACCCCAACTGGGACTGAGGACCTCTTTGATTTGCTGCAGGCCGGGATCCACACCCTCCCAGCTGAGACTGTGGCCAAATTCTATGGCCACGCTGATTTTTTCATCCCCGTGTGCCTTGCCAAACAGCCAATCAATTAAAGGCTTAGCTTTTCTGAATTTTTTATATTCTCTAATTTACTATTTAAGACTTATTAATTATCATTTTAAATTTAGACGCTTCTAAGCCCATAATCACATTCAGCAGGACCATCAATGAAGGTTAGTAATTTATTTATTTATAATTATTTTTATTATGGAATCTGAGGTTATCCCAAACACTTGATACTTGATTATGCAAATATATTTATAACACTCTTATCAAATAAATATAAAAATGAAATTAAAAAATTAAATGTAAAAGTTACAAATTAGAAGTATATTTTATTAACATATATTATTATGATTTTATGAAGACCTTCTCTGGGATATATTTTGCAAATCTTGTTTGCTAAAATAAACATTAGAAAATTAATTATAATAAAAATAATCTAAAGTATAAAGATTTTTATTGGTATAGAGAATAAATTAGGAGCGCCTATAGTGGGTTTGGAGGTATGTACCCACCCTACAATAGAGATGACACACAACCTCCACTGCCACACTGTGAACAGTGGATACACCCTTATTGAAGTATTCTTGCCTGCTGGTAAAAGGGAGGATGGTGAGGTGGGAATGGAGGAGCAGCTTTTCTGGCGGGGCTGCAAACCCAAAGATGCCAGCCAGGACCAGGGTGTCTTGGATTATGTGATCAACTGAGTTGTACCCGGGTGGACCTTCTTCCTGTCCAGTGAGAGCCGGGCCTTGTCAACCCCAAGAAGGACCCTGTCTAGGTCCTCTACACTGGCGCTCATCCCAAAAAAGAAAAGATACCCAAGGTAAACAACAAGATGAAGCCTTTGTCTAGCAAAGGCTTCAGTAAACTTGCACAGTTTGTTGTATACTGCACTTATTTTTTTCTCATGTTTAGTTTTGCTGAAGGTAAGATCCATTGCCAAGGGGAGCCCTGTCTCATCTGCACTCCAGGCCACCCCAAAGTGCATCAGGAGGATCTTAGTCTTCTTGACAGCTGTTGTGTCTACAACAGCTAATTTTGACACTGCGCGCCCAAAGTTGTCCAGAAGGTAAGATAGGGTGTGCTCCACCAGGAAGCAGAAGCAAGCAGCTGCATGGGCCTGGCTCATCTCTAGTATAATCTTGAATGGGAGTGTTACCAGGGCGTCCCAAACAAGCTCAATAGATTTTACACAGTGAACTCCACTGAGAACCACCGGGTCCAGGCAGACCAGTTGGGCATCCTTGTAGGCAGTAACTGCCCACTCAGATGCCCCCTTGGCATGCGTTAGCTCAGCCAATGCCTCCTGTGACATCAGAAAGGTAGCATGGATCCTGTCTTTAATCTCCTGCAAGACAGGGGGGACAGATACAGCTACTTGGCCACGTGAGTGGCATAATTTGCATAAAAGGTGGGGGTAACAAAAGGAACCAGGACCCAGCGGAGTTCACCATCAATGTTTTCTAATAAAAAAAGGTAAGTATTTGGAAATTTTTATTAATTATGATTATTAGGTTACCTTCTACAGTCTCCTCCTTGCCTGCAGCCTTGGCTGGCTTAGCCATTTGTGGCACAATCAGCTATGCAGGCATCTCAGTGTCATCCTTGCAGGTCCTCTTGGTTGGTTTAAGATGCTCATACATCTCAGGGTCATTGGTCCAGACAGACAACGCAGAAAGGGCGTAGGACTTGAATTGTAAGTCATCCACAACTGTTTTCTGAATGTTAAGAAGAAACTTGATGGTCTTCTCAGGGGTGTCAGGTATTTTGATCATAAGCGCCTTGGCCAACACCTTGTCAATTTTCTTGCCTTCAAGGACGGCAGACTTCACCTTTGCTTTGAACTTGCGGTCAATTTCTTTGATCTCTGCAATTGCAGAGGCAAGGTCTTTTAGCAGTTTCTCCAATTCTCTCATTGATTTTTTACTAACCTTTTCATATATTTTTATAACTTTCACCCCAATAAAATCTTTATTATTCTGATACTATTGCCTCTTTGTTTATTCCTGTTTGTTTTCTCATTTGCTACAATATCCCATCTTTTTACCCATTGTGTATATGTTTTACGCTCGTCTCAATATGTGTTATTTGCTTTATGTTGACATTGTTTCCTTAATTGCCATATTATTTTTTGCACTTTACACATCCTCTTGTGAAAATATTAACAACAATTTGGTGATATTTTCACAAGAGGATGTGTTTGGGTACTAAAAATAGCTGTGTTCTGGATCTAGATACACAACATAGTAAATATATGATTTTATAGAAATAAGCTGAACATAAAGAATAAAACCAACTATAAAAAAAGAGAACATGAACAATTGAAATTCAAAATAAGGATAATATAAATAGAAAATGTTTGGCAACAGGGGGTTTATTGGGGAGGGGAAGAGTGATGCCTAGTAGGCAGAATAGCGCAGGAAGGAAGGCGTAGAGGCATTGCTGGCCTGGGGGGTCTGGGATTGGGTGGATGGGGCTGGAAGGTGGGGGGTGGCAGGGGTAGGGGTAGGAGAATTGCGTGTGATGGCCGCCATATAACGCTTGCTGTATTCCTTGTCTGTCATTGGCTGGATGGGCTGGTAGGTGGCAGTGGCACGTGGTGGGAGGCGCTTATCCTTATGTGATTGATTGCCCATGTTCACATGGAAAACAATTTGGGCAAATAAGTCAGCCATCATTTGGTGACCAAAAAGAGAATTGTGGTCAAGGACCCCTTGATAGAGGTCATTGAAAGCCTGAGGGCAGCGCTCCCAGAGTGTATCTCCAATATTATAGAACACAACATCAGCCAGATGGATGTCTGCGTGACTGGCAGGGTAGACTGAGGCCTGGTGCCTGTGTCCCTGGATAGCCTTGAGGGCAGTGGAACTACCCTCCATCTGGTGGCTCAAGAAAACCTGGTGCTTGGAATTTGAGCCATCCCATGAGTCAAGTAATCCACTAAGGATGTGGCTGTACTTGTAGCCATTGGTAAAATCTGGGTTTTTCCAATAGTAGACAAACCCCTTGGCTGAAACAGCCATAAATGCACCAATGAACATCCCCTTCTTGACTTTCTTCCTCCCTTTTTGGGTGGCAGCTCTTCCTTGTGCGTCAAAATTGTTGAAAGCTATTGATAGCTTATAATACAAGACAAACATGATGTCATCTGATAGACTTGTCAAGCATTGGACCAGGGTTGATTTGATGACCTGATCATATGGGGAATCCTCAGCACCATCCCATTGGTTGCCAGCAACATTTGTAAGAACCCTGATTGAAGCCACCTTTCTGTGCATCCAGAGCTTCACCATGTGCTCAGAGACCCATATGTTATGGTGCACAAGTTGCTTCTGGACCTGGGTCAAGGGAAGCTTGGTATCCCGCTGGAGGAGGTCAAGCATTATAGGATATGCTTCCTTGATTTGTGACTCAGGGGCCTTCTTGGGCTTCTTGGCTGTCCCAATCAGATTCCCCTTGTTCATTAGGTTGTTGAACTCCCGCATTACAGTGGCTTGGGTAAATTGCAATTGGGTTATAATCTGTTCCCAGGACAGACCCTGCAGGTTCAGTTCCACAATTTCTTGAAGAATTTGGGTGGTGATGATTTGTTGCTTGGGGCACTGGGCCGCGGGAGCTGAAGCCTGATTGACTGAGGGGGGGGCAGGTTGGCCGGTGACATGAAGTTGTTCCAAATCAAGGTTGCTATCCTGATTGGTTGGTTGACAGGAAGCTTGTGTGGGGGTGAGTATGGGAGCAGGGGCAGAGCTAGACACAAAGTGACTATTGAACAAGTCAAAGCCATGTGGATTGGGGGTCAGGTACAGGTCAGCTTCCTTGTTACCCACCTCAAAGGCTTGGGTGTAAACAGGTACCTCCACATTCTGAGCCTTGCCTCCATCAAAGCTGGCTTGGCTGCTGCTGGCTTGGCTGCTTGTGCCATTGAAAATTTTGTTGCTAGTAAAAACCATTGTAAAAAACCTAGGATAAAATCACTAAAAGTAGAAATTTTAAAATTTAATGATTTATTTTTATTGTAATCTTGAGTCCATATTTAGAAGGTTCTCAAAACCATTCCATACAAATCAGGATCCATAAAAATGAATAAAATACCTCTGTTCCTAAATTGGATAGCTGTTGATTGGCTGTAAAATTGATAGTTTTCTATTTTAGGCTGCTCATACTACACATCTTGTGTGACTTCATTTTGTTTTGTGCTTGAGGATTCTTGCTTCTAGATTGCTCAAATTTTGTTTTGTTTTAGTCCTTCTGTTGGTGCCTCATATGAATCCTGATTGGAGTATAATATACTCTGGGATGGCATCCATCTATCTCACTTGTTGTGTCAGTTCATTTTGTTTGTGGTTTGAACTACACCACTTGATGTTTGATATAATTTTGTATAATGGGCTAGTGAAATTTTGTTTTCTTTTGACAGTTCATTTATTAACCAAAAATATTTGAATTTATTGAATCCTCAATCTTGTGCAACTTGGATTTTGTTTAAATCTGAAATAATTTTGTTTAAATCTGAGGTATTTTGGGTTGTTGCCATAGCTTTTATTACTACTGTATTAATAGCATAATAAAATAAGACATTGTTTACTATTTTTTAATGCAAAAATATTTCTTTTTCCATTATTGAATTTTCAAATAACTAATAAAATTTAAAAATTAAAAATAATTAAGAAATTGCATTTTTTATTTTTGTGGATTAGATTCTAGTTTGGATTTATTAGGTTTGACTGAAAATCTGTCTGTTTTAATTGGTATTAAATTTCATTTTGCTTTTTGAATTTTCTTTCCTATTGATGTAGAAAATGAGTTAAAAATTTAAAGTTTAGCCAAATGATAGAAAATGGCATGTTGGATTTTTTTAAAAAAATGGGTTTTAGCTTAAGTTAAACATCAGTAAAATTAAGCTAATAAAAAGAAAAAGAAACAAGATTTTTAAAATGAGTTCTGTCAACCAATTTTCTGTCAATATGACAGAAATTGGTGATACATCTTCATGTCCCTATTTTGGCCATAAATGTGCACTTTAAGCTATATGTATTAATATAGTTGAATTATTTGATAACTTTTACCCAAAAATAGACACTCAGAATATTAATTTTACATTTCTATCTCTAGAATGTATATTTTAATTAGGATGTACTGACAAGAGTGTGATAATTTTACTGATTTGTTTTGATATTTGATATTTTGTTGTCTGTTTCAGTTGCTATGGTGGTTTGCTGTGGGATTGAAATTTTCACTTTAGTGACTGAGTTCATCTTTTTTTAAAAAACCATATTAAACATAGTAGTTTCATAGTGTGACTGAAACTGTTTTATCTGTGTGATTGGGATAGTCATTGCTAAATCCGAACAACTTTGTTTTTGATTTGCATCTTTTGTTGTCTGGACATTTTTACCAACTAGCACTCATTTTCCATGAAATGGACTCCTATTTCTACCAAAAAAGTTGAATTTTGGACTGAACTGATTTCATTTTAATCTGGTATATGTTTGTTTATCTCAACAGATTGTAAAGCTACTATAACTTAAAAATTGTCTAATAGGCTGAATTCGTGACTTTTGATTCAATATAATTGTTGATGATGCTGATTTAAAGCTTGATTTTAGGTGGGCAAGTGCCTAAAATCAAAGTGTGGAGATCAAAATCTCCGAATCAATAGATTTTTTTATCTCTGCACTTTTTTCAATAAAAAAATTTCCCAAAAAAATTAATATTTTTCTTAAATTTGACTTTTTTTAAAATATTTTTACTAGTAGCTAAAATCAAAAAACCAAGTTTGAAGTGCCCAAATTGATGCAATTTAAAATACACCTTAAATTAATTTGGCTTTTAAAATAGAATTTATTCATCCTTTTGAATATAGGGGACAAAATCAAAAGTGCAAAAATCAAAGTGCAAAAAAATCTTCAATTTAATATTTGATACATCAAAATTAAAAAAAATTTAAATTTAAATTTTTTCTATATGTAAAAAAAGAAATCAAGAGCTAAAAAAAGCTTTTTTAACTTTAGGCAAATTTTTTAACCTTTTTTCTGCACCCATTAAGAAACTATATGTAAATTTTTAAAAATAAAATTTTATCTCATAAAAATTTATTTAAAAATTTACATATAGTTTCTTAATGGGTGCAGAAATTGAAAAGTAGTCAAATCAAAATCCAAAAAGGTACCAAAAAACTAGGACCACTTGATATTAAATTTTTGCAAAAAATTAATATTTTATTCATTATGTTTTATTAAGTTCCTCAAATCAAAAGTGAGGAAATAGAATTTCAACTTTTTAGATTTAGTCACACTTTTTATAAGCTTATAAATTTTAAATAATCAATAAAAACTTTTAAAATTCCTCATGTAGATTTTTTAAGGCCTGATATTTAAATATATAAAAAAGAAGTAAAGTTTTTTGGTAGGTTTCTATTTTATTGCAATATTAATAAATTGGTGTGTTTTGGAGGCAATTTTAAAAAATATTAATTAATATAATATTGTACTATGTTTCCCTATGTTATTTCAGGGGACAAAATCAAAGTGCACAAAACAAAGTGCAGAAATTGAAGTGCCTAAATCAAAGTGCAATAAGCTCTTGGTTTTTTTGAAGGCCTCTCTCTTGAATTTTCTCCTTTTCACCTCTCATTCCTCCTCAAAGAACTTTAAGTTTTGTTGGCCCCTTGGCTGCACTGGGGGCCAAAAAACTTTTAAAAAATTTCTGCGTTGTTCAGAGGGTGGATTATATAAAATCTGATACCAAGTAGAAAAAACTTTCTTTTTTCTTCTCTTCTCCTTTTCTCTTCTTCTCCTCTCTTCTCCTTTTCCTTTTCCTTTCTTTTCTTTTCTTATCCTCAATTATCTTCTACTATCCTCTTTCCATTCTAACCCTTGATTATCTTCTATTATCCTCTCTCCAATATTACCCTCAATTATCTTGTACTATATCTTTTTACTATATGTATTAGAGTAAAATAAGATGTATAACTTGTTTCTTTTTGGTATACAAATTTGCTCTATCTATATCATTTTTAGTGGAAGTACAGTGTTTTTAACATAATAATGTTCAAGTCTTCATTTTATGATATGTAAGTGGAAGATTCTTGATATCTTTGAATATTGTGACTTATAAATAAGATATAAGACTACTGTAAATTCAGAACCTGAACGTAAAAATGCAGGATTGTCAAATCCTTGGTCCAAATTTTGAATCACTTTTGCGGGCAACTCAGCTGAGTGAAAAATAAAATATTTAATAAAATCAAACATTTAATTCAACTTTTTTTGATTTATTTAAATTGACAAATTTCAAATCTCTTGAGCAGATAACTCAACTAACAAAAGACAAAACACAGCAAACAAATGCGGGATACATGAATCAGAAATGCAGGATTCTAATGTACAATTTGAGATTTCCTGTATTTCAAACAAATCATAGACATCATGGAAAACTTAACTAATCTGAAATTGCAGGATTGTCAATTCCAAGAACCAGATTTCAAATCAAAACTGAGGTGAATTTGAAATAAATATAATTTATGGGCATCTCAAAAAGGATGTCAAAGGATCTAGAGTGAATTTGTGCTGATTCTTTTAGGAATCATAGGCATTCTCAAAAATTACACTATTCCAATTTAAGACAGCTAAAATTTAGATCATAATATTCACAAAATTAACATATATAAAAATAAAATTGACTAAAATATACATTTCTCTTCTTTAGTTTAAAATTTTAAAAAAAAATTATTATGTCTTCTTTCAATAACAACCAAGTCAACGAGCTGTTCCCTGGCCTTGACAAAATTATGCAGGGCTACACTGGGTCTCTTAACGGTGAAGCCTCTGTCTATGGCCACTCCCAAACTGCAGGCCCCTCTGCAAGCACTACCCAGGAGTGTGTGCTTTCTCCTGCGTCCTCAAGCATGGCCCTGTTTGCCCATCACGCATAGGCAGCTGCTAACCCAAATCCTTTATCAGCAATGGCATCTAGAACCAGCCATTTTAGCCATGGGGTCACCCAGAGAGCCCAGGACCCCAAAACAGCCAATCAGATGGCATTGACCAGTTCCCATGATGAACACATCCCTCTCCCAGCCAATCAGCCTGCAAGATGCAGAAGAAAACTAATCACTCCGGAGTTTGTTCTCAAAATGGTTGAAAAGCAAGGGAAGCTTATGTCCCTTGGGGAAATTGCGGCTGCAATGGGGTTTGCAAAGTCTACTGTGGCTGCAACCCTGCAAGCCCACGCTAACTGTGGCCCCCCTACCAAGAAGACCCCAACTGGCTCACATACTTTGACCAAAGGTGACACAGCCCATCCCCTTATGATGGCCATTATGGAACGTGACCCGCAGATGCCCCTGGTCCAGGACGTCTCCAATTGGGACTTCACAACATCTTCACCAACAAAAGAACAGTGAATTTGTGGATGCACAGAGTTGTGGTTGCTGCTAGAATCTTGTCTAATCAATTTCTCAGTGGCCCCATTTTGGTGGATACCAATCCCTACAATTCAACTATTATTAATTTTATCAAAGGAAGGGCAATGAGGGCCTGTAATGACATAATCTTCCTGTTGTATGCTAAGATATCTGCAAGTATCCAAGACTTTGGAGAGAAGCGTATTCAGTCTGACGTGTACAAGCGCGGCACAATATTGTATTGGTTTGTTGGGGCTTTATTGGCAGTTTCCCCATTGGGCGTCAATTATTACTTGGCAATATCAAACACTGCAGATGGGTATGCCTACCAGACGGAGCTCAAGGCCATGCTGGAGGAGTGGGCCACACAAAACACTGTGCACACTGTTGTACTGAGTGCAGAGATGGAGCAGCGGGAATGGGCTACCCATGAAATCAGGGCTGTGGGGCATACCTGCTGGTCCTACCCCATCAACTACACCAACATGCATCTTGCAGATGTATGTCTCTACAATTTTGGTTCCGCCCTCAGGCGCTTAAAGCCTGCCACCTACAACAAACTATGCACCCAAATTAATAAGGGGTATGAGCTTTTCCCTTCTGCGTCAGTCCAGGACTTATTTGATCTCATCATCTTCTATGCAAGTGATATTGATAAGTCCAGAAAGAACCCCTGTCTCCCCCCACGTCAGTCCATCTGTTTTGTCAAGCCAGTATATGTGACGGAAGAAGAATTTGAGCAATTGAAGCAATCAGCTCTTGCTGCCCCTTCCCAGTCAACAAACCCTGACTCCCCAATCCCCCCATCAAGCCACCTGCCTTCCAACCCTGACTCCCAAACCACCACCCATTCCCTCCCCACTATCTCTGATGCCGCCTCTTTCACAGGCGCAGATGAAGGTGATGTTCATTCTGCCCATTCCCTCCCCTTCCCGTCCTTTTATTAGTAAATAAATCTTTTCTTTGTGACAACTTATTAAAATTGATATCTCTCTTTTAATTCATAATTAATAATATTTTCTTTTTACATTATCAACATTTCCCATAATTAATACAATGTTGTACATTTTACAAATAGCTTAAAATTATGAGCATGCATATTTTTCATCATCATTAATAAATTAAAGACAATAAATGTAAATATTGGATTAGAATATTACAGTTAGACGTCAACCCTTGGTATTTTGATATTATGTGCATAACTCAATGCATTTTGTTTAATAAAATCCATTGTAAACTAGGTCTTTTTCATTACAATTTAAAATAAATTGACTGTGTTTATATTAGAGAGCCATTAACGCTTAGTACAAATATTGAAAATTAGTGCATTTTACAGCCTGTATATTTACCTATTGGTAATAATTCTGTAAACTTTTTAGTCAGATTTTGTAAGGTAATAATAATGTAATGTGTTAATAGAATACGGTTTATTGTCATTAATTGGCTGATTTTCTTTGCTGTGGCAATTGTGCATTTTCTGATATTTACGCACTAGTATCCAATTGGTTGGCTTCACATCCAATTGCACAGGTGATAGGAAAACAAGCCACCACCCAAAGACTGGATGTGGTCAGGGTGGTGGCTTGTTTTCCTATTGCCTGTGTGATTGGATGTGAAGCCAACCAATTGGATACTAGTGCGTAAATATCAGAAAATGCACAATTGCCACAGCAAAGAAAATCAGCCAATTAATGACAATAAACCGTATTCTATTAACACATTACATTATTATTACCTTGCAAAATCTGACTAAAAAGTTTACAGAATTATTACCAATAGGTAAATATACAGGCTGTAAAATGCACTAATTTTCAATATTTGTACTAAGCGTTAATGGCTCTCTAATATAAACACAGTCAATTTTTTTAAATTGTAATGAAAAAGACCTAGTTTATAATGGATTTTATTAAACAAAATGCATTGAGTTATGCACATAATATCCAAATACCAAGAGTTGACGTATAACTGTAATATTCCAATCCAATATTTACATTTATTGTCTTTAATTTATTAATGATGATGAAAAATATGTATGCGTTGAAGATAGTACTATAAAAACCAGTTTTTTGATGGAATTCAAACAAAATGTCAACAATCTATAACTTGATCAACAAATTAGAAGCACACCTGCAAAAGGTTGTTGAAATAGAAAAAATATCAGGGAAATAGTGACAGGAAAGCTGGGTAACAAGGGCCAGCCACTAATCCAGTCAAAAGAAGATGCTCTGGATAAATTGGGAAATATTATAGATGAAAAGAACAAAGAATCATTACTTAATCTACAGGGAACAATTTTATCAAGTCTGAAGTTCAACAACGCAGCCTACAATTTGTGGGAGTTCTGGCAGGGGCCAAAGAAAACAATAAGATCAAACTAATTGAAGGAACAGAAATTCAAAATGAAATCAACACCAATGAAGAGGAAAACAATCAAATGGTAACAGATGAAAATGAAACACAATCAAGAAGCAGAAGCGCTTCAAGAAATACAGAAGTTTTATCAAATGAAAACCAAGAAGAAACATAAGTTGCAATAAATATAAGAAAAATTAAGCCTAGAAAAATTAATGAAGAGCATCCAACGCTCATGAAGTTCACCAAAGTGGCGCTTGTGGCTGAGGGGGCCACAGGGAAAACAAATAGTAAGTTTTTTTATGTTTTACTTATATTTATTTTAGTCATTACCAGGAATGGGGATGAGGTCGCAGAAGTGGCAGCTTATACACCAAGTTGGTTTTATGGGGGTTGCCAGTCACTGGTGGCCCCTGTAAAACAAATAAATAAAATAATTCAACAGAATATGAAAAAAAAATTTAATATTGAAGCTCAAGATAGGGAATATTCACCACCTGTGGGGTGCTTGCCATGCATAAGGGAAGCATATGAACTAGGATCAAATATCAAAATCAAAGAAATGAATGACATTTGCGGGGATATCAAACTGAACTTCAATGAATACATATACAAAAGCATTCAACAATTCCCCTTCACAAACATCAACAAATATGAAAAGAATTTAATAAAAACCAACTTTCAAATAGGAAATGAATATTTGAAATCTGCAATTTTTAATGAAGTTTTTAAGGCACTATCAAATAAAGTCGGGGATGCAGTCTTTGTGAATAATTTTAAACCTTTATTTATTTTGTTTACCAAGGCCTGGGGGGCTAATTCAAGTCAGGCGCCCCCCCCCCAGAACCCTCTTCAAGTTTAACCAAACATTCTATATTAATAGGCTAGTTCAAACATACAAAAAACTATGCATGTTCTTGGAAAAGTATACCTTGCAAAGAATCCATGTTGCAGTATACCTGGGAATCCTCCTCCACTGCATATTAAAAACCAATGTCAAAAAGTTGGAGAATGTACCTATTCAAATGGATATTTGCCGTGTAGCCCTCAACCGCCAGAAGACACCACAGGGATACAGGACAGTTGAGCATTTCCTGTATGACTCATTTGCATTGGCAACGCTATACGGGTACTATGTGCCCCCCAAAAAAACCTACTAGTTGATTCACTCACCTGCCTGCCTTTTATCAAACAATCAGCAACCACTGGGGTACAGGGCGCCACCCCTCTAGCAATCACATCCAGGGTTGTCCACCACATACAGAAGAGTATGTGGATCCAATTAGATGCATTAGCTGAAAATTTAATTTTGGGGTATAATTCCCCGGAATAATCACATTCCCTTTGCAGTTAGCATCCCCCAATAAATATTTTCCCCTTGCAAATTAATTTTTTTACTTTTTATATTTTAATACTAAATTTTTTAATACTGAAATATGTACTATTAAAATTTTACTATAAAAATTTTAATATTACATATTTAAATATTTAAAAAATTAGTATCTAAAAGTTAATAATAAAATTTTAATAATACATATTACAATATTAAAATTTTTAATATCAAATATTTCAATATTAGAATAAATCACAATTTAATTAAATCTTTATATTTCAATTATTTAAAATTTAATATTTAACTTTTAAGATTTATAATTATTATTTTACTTTTAATATTTTAATTTTTATTTTAAATTTTAGTATGTAAATTATAATATTAATATATCTAAATATATTACAAGACAGTATTTATAGTAAGCAAACACATGAAATAATAAAATATGATTTAAAATGTGTTTATTTACTAGCTTGTTGAGTACAGATTCATTTATCACATAGATAAACATCAAGAATTGAATTTATCTGCATCATGCGGCCTGCTCCACTATTGTTCTAAACAAATGATTGTTTAGAACTCAAATTACCTTTCCCTTGTAATGTGATTTGGTAAACATATTTGATATACTTGACCTGCGTCCAAGTACAAATTAGTAAGCAATACATGAAAATCATTGGTGGTTGTGTCGTGTGGCTATAGTGGCACTGAAATAACAAGGATCAGATGATGACATACAAGGTCCAATTTGTGGCTTAAAAAAGCCAAAGTACCATCAATGATTCACAATTATTTAAATAAACTAATTTATTTCTATCTTTTTTTGATTTATTCATTTGTTAGTGCAAAAGTCAATAATAATATTCAGTGCATTATAATAAAAATATTTGTCCTCATACCTAGTATAATTAATTTTACTTACCTTTTCTATGTATTCCTAAATATCTATAATACATTCAAACGTCACACTATTATATATAAATAATAATTATTGAGTACTAATAAAAACAAACTAAATAAAATTAAAACTAAATAAAACCCAGAGTGCCCATTTATCTGATTGGCTTGCCTGTTGTGAATACCGCTATTCACCATGTTTTGATTTTGCCTTTGGTGGGCCATTTTGAGGACAAATCTCTTGCTTTTGCTTTTGCCTCTCAAAATGAGTTAATGACTGAATCAGGAAGTTCAATTGTTTGGTTTCCTGATCCTGCAGCAACTCACTTGCCCCACTAATGCTGGTGGCAAGTGATCCTACTGTCCTGGTAGTGTTTTGTGGTATTCCTAACCACTATATATTCCATTACATATTCACCAATAAAAATTAAGTTCTATTCACACTTTTGTCTTTTTGTCTTCTGTACTTCTGCGCCTCTCTCTAGCCACAACTAGTAGAGATTATTCTTCTAGGGCCGCAAGGTAAACGCATTTTCCTTCCCTGTCATCTAACCAAGACTTAGTACAAATCTAATCCTAAGGTTAGGATTTCCTGTTGTGTGTCTGTGCCACGCCTCAGAACACAACAAAAATGGTGCTCACTACAGGGGCTGTAAGCCCCTCAGTTATCCCTTTTGCATCCACGTTTTCAGGTCCTTTGCCTCCGCCTATACAAGAGCCAACTTCACCTGAAATAACCAGTCCTCCTATTGAGGAAGATATTGCCAACCAGCCTTATACCCCCACTATACTGAACCTTGGGAATGGTCCCTGCCTAGTTGCTTACCCCATGGGTACCCCTGACTTGGAGCAAGTCATGTTGGTAGCCCTTAGGATAGCCCGTGAAGAAGCCATCCCTTGCCTTCAGTTGCAGTTCAGTTAGGCTGAATACTACAAATTAATTGTGGCTCCTCAATTTCCACAACATCTCCTCTCAGCAGCTGGCTCCGCTGAGCACTTACTATTTTCCTTTGTGCAGCCTGCTTTAGCCCACCATCAAATGGTGCTGGGACTCCATGTCCAGGAAATCTTGTCTCTGCAAGCAGCGGTTACTCATCACTGGGACCAGTTTGCTGCCTACAAGCAGTGGATTCATTCCCTGTTTTCCTTGGTATCTGACAACCAACGCAACTCTGTCACTTCCCAGACCTGTTTGGTTAATTCTATCAAACAAATGCGCCAGTCTATCCCCAAATATGTGAGAGAACGCCTACACAAGTTTCACCAGCTAGAACAACCCTGGAAAACTCAAGAAGATTCTACCTTAAATGCTTATCTCACTGACTTCAAACAACTTGTGCAACAACTCAATGCATTCAGCATGTATTCCTTTGAGCAACTCCAGCAGGTAGCAGAATTTGCTGCTAGCGGCCTTAATGAACTCAGTACAGCATTTGAACAAGAGAGAGCTACCACCGCTGCTACTATAGCTAAACTCTAGAGTCAAGTGAATGAGCTATTTACTCCCAAGCCAGATGTTCTGCCCTCTCCCCCTTCTGATGACTTGGTGGATAGAGAGCAGAGAATATGGGATGCCATTTGCAAGCTACGTACAACTACCCGCAAGTCAGGGACGTCCTGCTGAAGCCCCTCAACCTGATCCCCAGGTGCTTGAGTTGACTGCTCAAGTTGCAGAGCTACAGCAAGAACTTGCTGCCCTACATGAAATGGTGGCAACTGCTGCATGTCCAGTTGGGGTTTTCAATGAAGATGGTTGCTGCCCTGGCTTATTAGGAGCTCCTCAAATCCAATGTGCTAGGGAACTAATTGCTCTAGCTAACAAAGTGGATCAATTGAAGCAGGACCATACTGAACTGGATAGAGACGTACAAGAGATGAATGATGTGATTGACTCTGTGAATGATAGGTTTGCCACTTGCCTCTCAGTGGGGCCATCCCTTACTTTACAACTGGCTGAACTCTCCACAATAGTGACCACCCAAGGTCAACGCTTAGATACTACTGCACAACAAACCACTCAAGCTGTCAATACAGGTGCCTGCGCTGTTGAGACCCTTACTACCCTTGAAGAAAGTGTTTGTCAGCTATGGGCTAGACAGCCCCCCTCTGAGTCCAAAGCAGATTTTTCCCCGCGTATAAACGTACTTGATAGCAACAATGGTGGCCCAACCCCTGAAGCACACTTCAAGCCTACCTTTAAGCAAGTCTTTGATCCTAAAACCTCAACCATTGCAGCTTTCCTAACTATCTATTAAACTGCCATGAGACAGGCTTCAGACAAGGTTAAGAAAGAACATATTCTGACCTGTCTACACCCGACTTGCCAAGAGGTGGTGGTGCCTGAGTTGCCCTCCATTGAGACGTGGGAAGATATGAAGCAGCTTCTGATTGATGATTTCAGTGGTGACCTTAGCCTGGAAGTAAAGAAGGACGCCTTCATGCATATTGCTTTCAAGCCTAAGGAGACACTAGCTGAGTTTGCAGACCAATCCTACATGGAAGGACAGCAACTGATTACGAGCAGACAGTTGACAGCCCATGAAGCCTACATGGCTTGCGCCTAAGCCCTCAAGGTTAATCAGCTTCTATGCCTTCACTTCAAAGCTCACAAGGCTATGCTTTCCTCCATGAAGAGCATAAAGACATTGTTGCAGGATATGCACCTTACCCACTCTGGCGCAGTTGTTAGAGAAGGTTGAGCTACTTCTAACTCTGGTTCATCTTCCCGTGGTCCTTGCATTCTTACCATGAACTTGCAAAATCCTCCTTGACGCCAAGGTTGCCACAACTGTGGTCAGATAGGTCATCATTCCCGAGTCTGCACCAACCTGCGGGTTGAAGGAGCTGATCCAAAAGAGCAGGCGGGAAAAGAGCAGTCAACCTAGAGGCAGAGACGCTCTTGGTTGACAATTCTTCCCAGTCTCTTTCAATCCCTCCCTCTATAGCTGACTCTGAGCCCGCTGACAATGAGGCTCCTCCTATCCTCCTCTTGTTTCATGATATCTCTGATGACTCTGACCTGGATGACTCTGATACTGACAACGCCAATGCATATGGGTACTCTGTTCTGGCTGTTCCCAAAACCATTACAGTCCCCTATAAACTACGCTCAGGAAAGACTACAACTACTGCTAAGCCTTTGCCTGAAGCCAAAGAAATTGTCTCTTGCCCTTACCTCACTCAGGCTAAGAGGTCCCCTGTGCTAGTGGAGTCATCAGAAGAAGCTGCCAAGGTTGCTGATGCTGTCTTCAAGAATGTATCTGTTTTGCTCCCCCTCCAGACTGTTTATAAGGAGTTCCTGGGATTAAGATGCATGATTGAAAAGTGGGATAAGGAACTAGCAGAGGCTCAAGATATCTTGGCTGTCCTTCCACCCTTTGGTTGCACTACCACTTGGGTAGAGATATCCATTCAAAAAGTGAAGATCAAGGCTGTTCTAGACACTGGCTTGCCAGTCAATGTTGTCTCCTCCAAGCTAGTGAAGAAACTCAAACTTGCCCCTGACCTTAATTATCACCAGTTGTATGGCACAGCTGGACTGTCTATGGCCTGCGCCATAGGGGCGTACTCCGCTTTACCCATGCAGTTTTGAAAGCTTCTCCTAGCTGTGCCAGCAGTTGTCTTGGAAAATGAGAGTTACAATCTCTTAGTTGGCACCCAGTTCCTTAGGGAATATAATGGGATAATCAACTTAAAGGATGGTTACCTCTCTATTCTGGGTTACAAAGTCCCTCTGATCTTTGAAGAGCTGGTTAAAGTTCCCAGAAAACGGCTCAAGACTTGTGCCTTGGAGTATCCCACTGGGGTTTTCAACCTCAAATATTGCACTCACTCCTCCAACATAAAATATCCTCCCATGGCTTTTCCTGCATCTGAGGGGATCCCTCTCCTAGCCACGTCTGCTGTCACCATCCCACCTGGCTCCCAGGCCATCTTGGACTCCCAGATATCATATGAACTACCTGAAAAAACCTTCTTGGAGTTGTACTCTCCCCCCTCATTAGGGTGCAATAAACCTTATCTCTGTCCTGGAATCCTAGATGTCTCTCATAAGGACCCTGTTCAATTGTTGGTAGCCAACCTGACTGCAATCCCCATGACTGTGTCTAGGGGGCAGGTTGTTGGATATGGCAAGTTATTGAGCGCTCCTGATGTCCTGTCTCTTCATCCCTTTGGCACATTCCAGGATTTTAACCTACCTGAAGATGAGCCTCAAGTCTTATCCTTGTTCACTGTACAAGACTTCCCACAGCTGTCCCCAGTTCAACAGAAAGAGGTGCTAGATTTACTAGACCAATTTTCTGACATCTTTGCTAAGGACAGTACCAACTATGGGTTAGCCAAAGGCGTTATCCATCAGATTGACACTGGTGACGCTCCTCCCTTCCGTGCTAAACCATATTGCTGCAGCTATGTAGAGGACGCCCAGGTATCTAAAGAGCTCAAACAACTGTTGGATGCTGGGCTGCTGACCCCTTCCCAAAGTCCTTGGGCATCCCTGCTACTCATCTTAAAGAAGAAGGATGGGGGTCATTGTATTGTGATGGACTATTGCCAATTGAACTCTTTGACCAAGAAGGACTCATACCCCTTGCCGCGTATTGATGATGCCCTCTGACGCCTTGGAGGCTCTAAATTCTTCTCTGCAATGGATCTGGCATCTGGATACTGGCAAGTTGACCTATCACCCAAGGATTGTCAGAAAGCCGTGAGCATTACCTCTGAAGGGCTTTTTGAGCCTACTTGCATGCCACAGGGACTCTGCAACGCCCCAGCCACCTTCCAAAGGGCCATGGACTCCATCCTCCGTGACTTAGAGTTGTTGTGCGTCTTAGTATACTTGGATGATATAACGGTTTTCAGTGCTACCTTCACCAATCACCTGGCTCATCTCAAAGAGGTGTTCATAAAGATTTGAGAAACAGGCCTCAAACTAAAACCTTCTAAGTGCGCCTTCTTCAAAGAGCGTCTTGAATTCTTAGGCCATGAAGTAACCCAGACTGGGATCCGCCCAATGACTAAGAAGGTTGAAGCCATTGACAAAATGCTTCCGCCCACCAACCTGCAAGAAGTACAAGTCTTTCTGGGGATGATGGGCTACTGCAGACAGTTTATTCCTGACTTTGCCAATACTAGTGAACCTCTAGTCCAGCTATTACATAATGTCCCTTTTGAATGGACTGCCAGTCAACAGCAAGCCTTTGAGACCCTTAAGCAAAAGCTCAAAGAGGCGCCAACCCTCGTGTATCCTGACTATGATAAGGAGTTCATCCTATACACTGACGCTAGCAATCTTGGTATTGGAGCTATTCTGGCTCAACTGGACAACAAGGGTGTAAACCATCCTGTGGCTTACACTTCCCGCGTACTAAAAAAGCATGAGAAGAACTATAGTGTCACAGAGAAGGAGTGCCTTGCCATATTACATACAGTCAAGCAGTTTTGTCACTACATATATGGCACCCACTTCACTGTTGTCACTGACCACGCTTCTCTCAAGTGGTTACAACAGCTTAAGGAGCCTGAAGGGCGCCTAGCTAGATGGGCTCTACGTCTTCAGGGATACAACTTCATGGTGCTCCACTGCACTGGGATTCAACACCAGAACGCTGATGGGCTCTCCAGAATGCCCATTCTTGCTTTGCACCCTGAAGAGGCTGACTGGTTATACAAACTAATTGGGTACCCGTCTTTGTGGGAAAGTGAGACAGAAGAAGTACAACTGGTCTTGTCTAAGCTATCCAAAGATACCCTCATACGCAACAATCAGCTCTTCAAGAAGGTATGAGATCAGTATCTGCCTTATGTACAACCCAGCCTTTGCCTCTCAGTGGTGTCACAAGCTCATAAAGAGACTGGGCATGGAGGCATTGCCAAGACCTTTGACTGGCTTCAAAAGAATTACTTCTGGGAAAACCTTTGCCTGCTGATCCCAGACGTCATAGCTAGCTGCCACAACTGAAAGCTGCAAATGCCTTGAGCTGCTGCCCACGAGTTCAAATTAGTCCCTCCGCAACATGCCTTCCACACTGTCAGCATTGACGCAGTAGGTCCTCTCCCCCGCTCACGTTCTGGGTGCCACTTTATTCTGATTGTGGTTGATCATTTCAGCAAGTGGGTAGAGGCTCGCCCAACAAAAGACATCACGGCTAAGACAACTGCTGCCTTCCTGCTACAAGATGTTTTCTACCGCCATGGCTGTCCTCAAGTGTTGCTCTCCAATAATGGGACTAACTTCAATGCCAAGCTGATAACTTCCGTTGTAGAAGCTTTGGGATCTCATCAGTCTTTCTCTGCCCCCTACAATCCTTCTACCAATGGGGCAGTTGAGCATGCTAATTTGACACTGGTCTCCATCATGAGGAAGCTCACCTACTCTGACACTGCCAACTGGGACCTATACTTACCTGCCGCTCTCTTTGTATATCAACTTAGCAAAAATTGTGTCACTGGATACTCCCCTTTTACTATGTTGTATGGGCAAGAGGCTACTACCCCTTTTCTCTTGGGGGCCCCTTGCTTACCTCTGACAAAGCCATGAATCCTGACAACCATATCAAGGATCTAGTCAACCGCATAATTGATATACAGGCCACTGCTTATACTTCTGCATACAAAACTAAGATGCTTGAACTCTCTCCCAATAATGCTGGACACTCCCCCCTACCTGAGTTTGATGTTGGTGACCATGTACTTTACTACCAGTACAGAGTAGGTGGTTGCACACATAAGTTGGACTCTCTATGGATTGGCCCTTTAGAAGTGACTTTTAGACAAGGGTCTGAGTACACTGTAAAGCTCCTCTTCAGTGGCTGTCCTTTTGCTTGAGTGCATGCAAAGTTCCTTTGTAAATATTACCCCCCTAAGGCCAATCTAAGGGAGGGCAATATTGTGAATACTGCTATTCACCATGTTTCAATTTTGCCTTTGGTGGGCCATTTTGAGGATGAATCTCTCGCTTTTGCTTTTGCCTCTTGAAATGAGTTAATGACTGAATCAGGAAGTTCAATTGTTTGGTTTCTTGATCCTGTGCAACTCACTTTCCCCACTAATGCTGGTGGCAAGTGATCCTACTGTTCTGGTAGTGTTTTGTGGTATTCCTAACCACTATATATTACATTCCATATTCACATTTTTTGTCTTTGTGTCTTCTTTACTTCTGTGCCTCTCTCTAGCCATGACTAGTAGAGATTATTCTTCCAGGGCCACAAGGTAAACGCATTTGCCTTCCCTGTCATAAAACCGAGACTTAGTACAAATCCAATCCTAAGGTTAGGATTTCCCGTTGTATGTCTGTGCCGCGCCTCAGAACACAACAGCTCGGAGGCCAGGGCTTTTGGGAGGAAGGATTCCAAGTGCTCATGGAAAGCCGCCACCACATTGGGTGGCATTGCAAATTGGCTGATCTCAAGAATGTTGAAGAGATCCTCTGTGTCCTGAGAGAGGCCTTGTTTCACCTTATTCTTGATCCAACCAAACACCTCCTCAATTGGATTCAGAAATGGAGAATAAGGCAGAAGGAAGAGGAGTCTCATTGGGAAGTCTTCAAGGCAGTGGCTGGCAGAATGGCTGTTTTTGTTGATGGGGGGGATTTGGACACAACCAGATCCACTTTGTGGAGCCCAAAATTATCAAGGACAACAACGTTGGTTGTGCCGCTGTAATTTATCCAAAGGTATTCCTTGACGGCTCGGAGAAAATCAAGAAAGGTCCTGCTGTTATGGGAGCCTTTAATCACCTGATACTAGTCCAACCTGCGAGGACCAAGAAGCGCGACCATGGAATAGGTCTGGGAACAGACAGCTGCACAATGGGCTATGCTGTCCTTGGACCCCTTCTCAACCCACCCATGCCTAGACCTGAGTGAGGAGGAAAACAACAATTTGTTGATATAGAAGAACTGGACATTCCCAGTCTCCTTTAGTGCCAGATATGTCTCAGCATAAATGTGTCAATCCTTGATGGTCTTTTCACTGTTCCTATTGTACGGAGAAACTCTGAGCACCTTCCACAAGAAGCCCAAATCAACCATTGCTTTGTAAACAAGGGTTTTAGAAACAGAAAGCCCAAACTCTGTGGCAAGCATTGATTGGACAGCAAGTGTGTCCAGGTGGCAATCCTTGGCTACCCACTGCTTGATTGCATTAATATGAACGGGCTGAAGGAGTTTGGGCTGCCGCTTAGCTTTGGTGGATTTGGCAATTTTCCTGGTGTTGCCATACTTGGTATTGATGTCAGCAATGTATCTGGCCGTGATACCAAATTGGGACGCAATATCCCAAACCTCCATTCCCCTGTTCAAGCAATTGAGGAGAGCTTCACACTCACTATCCGTCAACCGACGCCGGACCTTGGCAGGTACCACAGCATCCTGGCTACCAGGCTCAACACAGGGGATGGGGACCTTTGTGTAGAAGGTGGGATCACACTTTGTTGCGCTGGCGCCGTCAATGGTGGCATAAGACACAGGCACAGATGGCTCCTCAGTTGTGGCCAATGGCTGATAGGAGGTATCAAAAACGCAGGGGCAGGAAGTAGCAACTCTTGGGTCAAGAGTGCAGGGCCGGGTGATGGCTGGGTATACAGTGGAGGTGTAAGTAACCTCAGTGTTCCTGGTGACCCTGGTGTATGAGACTTTGGTTGCAGGGCTTGAGAGTGGCTTCTGTCTGGGATTCAGGCTGGTTGATTGGGCTTGGGATGCAGGAGGTGGTTGGCTGGCAATGACACCTTGGGAGGCCTGTGTATCAGCATGACTCCCCTCAAGTTGGGTTCTGGCTCTGTTCTTGGACCCTCTGGGACGCCCTTGTGGACAGGCTGCCCCACAGGCTGGTGCAGGAGCGGGTTGAGAATGTGATTGACAGTCCATAAAAATAAAATAAAAAATATATATTAGATTAAATATGTATTTATTTGGATTTATTGGTTTAGTTGTGGGTAGTTATTTTCTCTTGATTTAGCCTTGAATAGTAGCAGAGTTTCTATATCTGTGATTTGAAGTGTATAATGTTGTATCCTTTCTAGTTTTGGATGATTTTAAAGTTTAATAACTTTTTATATCTAATTATGGTTATTGAGACTGAATTTTTAGTTTGATTTTAGTTGTGGTGGAGCTTCTTTGTTTGGGTTGGTGTTTCCTAGTGTGCTTAGTGTACATTAAATTTGGATTCCAGTTCCCGCAATTAATATCTGAGTTTACTAGTGGCATTCAAAAGTGATTTGAAATTTGGTTCTTGGATTTGACAATCCCACAATTTCAAAAAACATAGTAAACTTAATGAAAATGGTTGATGGATTTGAACGCTTCAAATCTGATTCCAGTTAATTCATTTCGTCCATTGAAAATATGCAGTTTGACTTGAACTTTGCAAAGTGTTTATGAGTTCCGCATTTTCAAATATTCAAATAAATACTCAAAAAAATCAATTTAATTAAAAAAAGGCCATCCCACAAAAGTGATTCAAAATTTGGACCAAGGATTTGACAATCCCACATTTTTACGTTCAGGTTCTGAATTTACAGTATCTTTTATTAAGTTTAAAATTGTATAATATAGCTTTAATAAGAAAGTAATGTACTTTATATTATTTTAATGATAGACTTCTATACTTTTTATCATTGAAATAAGATCACTAATAAACCAAAATACTTAAAATCATATGCTTGTATCATGCAGGAAAAATCCTTTATTTTACTTATACTGAAGTATTATTATAGCTTTACTTAAGCTGGAAATTAAATTAACCTTTTTTATTAAAATTATAGTCTATAAAGCAGTTTTTTGTGTAGTCTCATATTTTTATATTCAATTGAATAGAGTTACATATAAATTCTAGTCTAATTTTGCTTTTGAAACTAAAATAAACTTTTTTTAAAAACAGCTTATTTAAGAATATTTTTATTATCTATCACATATTTTTTATTGCAGAAATGAATTCCTTGGGGTTTTTCTAGTCTTGTAAATATTTGTTAAATATAGTTTTATATTATAAACTGTATTTTATTCTGCTTCACAGTTAACCTCGGGAAAATCGATTTTTGCACTTTGATCTTTGATATTTTCGATTTTTGCACTTTCGATCTTAGGAACTTCGACCTGAGGAACTTGCCCTTTTAGGTAGGGATGCTTTGCCTCATCACCGACTAGCTTCCGACTCTGGGCCATCACAGCTAAAACGGGAATATCAAAATTCAAAAAAATTAAAATACTTCTTTTAAATGAGTAGCTAAGAGCCAGAAACTGGCCATGGGTGGCTGGAGCTTGGTCGAAACAGCCCTAGTTTTAGTTAGCTTTGAAATAAATTTAGTTTAAATAAAAAATTAAACAAGCTTACTTTAATTTAAAAATCCAAAAGCTAAACAACAGAAAAGAAATCAATTAAGCCAACCTATTTTTTTCTTGCTATCATATCTTTGATTTCTCATTTTCTATTTTGTTATAAGCTGTTAAATTATGGGTGCTAGATCCTCCTGGAAAGGTGTTTTCTTTGTAGCTTTCCCTCACCTCCGCAAGGCTATTGCAGAAAAGCAGCCCATCAAAACAAATGCTCGAGCCTGCACGATAATTCCTTCTTTTGTTGGTGCGAAATTTCTAGTTCATAATGGAAAGAACTACATCCCTATTAGCGTTTCAGAAGAAATGGTTGGACATAAGCTTGGTGAGTTCGTCCCCACTAGGAAGCCTTTCCATTATCGTCAAACAAAGAACAAATGAGTTACTTTTTGTTCTTTCCTGGCAATTTTCGTTATCATAATGATAAAATGCACGTACCCATCATATTTTTGGAGTCTAAAGATAATTTTATCTAGGATAAAGGCTTCTTTACTATCTTTTAGTATATTGCATCTATTATTTTAATGCATTTATGAAGCTCGCTTCGGAAAACATTTAGTTTACCATAATATGATCTCCCAAATAATAACTAAATATTTGGTATCATAATACGATTTTATCTTTATCTCTCATTGATTCTATTTTTTAAAGCTTTCTTCCATAGCTCTTTTAATTTCGTAATAATTTCAAAATATTTTATTAGCAGTTTCTACTACAAGTTTCTCTTTTCAAGTATTAGTGATGATTTAAATAGAATTTTAGCTCTTACTGACAGATATCACCTTATTTTATTTCAAGAAACATATATTCTTCTTCCTTATTTTTTCAATTTTCTGGTAACCTCAACATTTCAAAGAGTACAATTCTTTTCATTGCAATCTCTTTAGAATGGACAGATGACTATTTTGCGCTGCAGTTGCAAAGCTCAGATTACAACCTTTTTCAACTTTTAAATCTGTTTAAAAATGTGGGATTAATACTTCACTGTAGTCGGAGAAAATCTCTGCTCGAACAAAAAATTATGAAATGTAATCTATTGTCCTCAATAATATTGAGTAGAATAGCACAACTTTTAGAGTTCAAAATTAAAACATAATTTTTGTCTCATTGGCCCGATAATTACATTTCAGCTTAACATTCATAAGCCATTGCTTAAAATGTGGAAAGTCTCATCAAGGAATGTAAACCCATATTTTTACTTTAAGTTTTAACAAAATAAGCTCGAAAGCTGATCAAAATAAGAAAGCTTCAATTCAAAGATATGGTATACTTTGTTCATACAATGATGTAATTTCGGGGCAGGAAGATGTTCCGTCGACCAATTTTCCATCAAAAATGACGGAAAATTGGTCGATGGAACTCATTTTTAAATATTTTTTGACTTTTTTCTTTTGATTAGCTTGGTTTTACTAATGCTTAACTTAAGCCAAAAACCATTTTTTTAATTCAACAGGCTATTTTCCATCATATGATTAAATTTTATTTTTTTGCTCATTTTTTATATGGAATGAAAGAAAATTCTAAAAACAAAGTGAAATTCAATACCATTTGAAAACAGACAGATTTTCTGTCAAACCTAATAAGTTTGAACTGGCATCTAATCCACATTGATAAAAAATACAATCCCTTAATTATATTTATTCTTTATCTTTTAAAATTTATTTGAACTTCAATAATGGAAAAAGAAATATTTTTGCATTAAAAAATAATAGATTATGACTTATTTTATTATATTATTCATACTAGTATCTTATTACTGTAGTATCAGAACCTAATGGCAAAAATGCGGGATTGTTAAATCCTACATCCAAATTTTGAATTGCATTTGGAAGCAACTCAGATGAGTGAAAATTAAAATATTTAATAAAATCAACCATTTAATTCAACATTTTTTATTTATTTTAATTTGCAAATTTTGAATCCCTACTGCAGATATGTTGCAACCCGGTTTCCCTCCTCGCCTGCTAATGTATCTTTTGATACACAGGAGGCACTCAAGGAGCCGCCCCTTGATGTATCTAACGGCATGGATCAATCTGATGGCAATATCAAACTGTAGACACTTCCTTCTAATTAGGAGTGCTGCCAATTTGACCTGCAGATCCCCGCACAAGTTATTCCTTGGCTTCAAACCCTATGTTGAAACTGCAGGCTCAACCCACCAGCAAGGTTCCAACCAAGCGAGTTTGTGACCTGCAATCCAATTATCCGGTCACTTGAAGCCAGACTAGGAAGTCAACTTGAATTACCAAATCCAACAACATGAACAGATGATGATCCTTTATGGTGGATACCTTGTTTTGACGCTTGACTCATTACTAGGATCAAGCCACCCCCTCTTCCATCCAGCTGTGTGATCACCAATCATGTTCCTGTTATCCTTGATGCACATGAACTATATAATCACTATCTCACAATATAGATTATTATCTATCTTCTAAATATTTTTCCCCATGTAACTCTGCTAAAACAGCACAGTTACAACACTTACATTAAACATGACACTATGCCACCCCCTTGTGGCCTTTTGGCTTTCCCCATATAGTACATTAGTCACAATATTCTACAATAAACAATACCTTATTCTATTCATTTCTGTCCTCTCTATTGGACTGTTGCCTTCCCTAATCAAATACTGAACTCTAATTGGTTCAGTTGCAACAGATAGTTCAACTAACTAAAGACAAACCCCATCAAACAAATGTGGAATACATGAATCAGAAATATGGGATTCTAATGTATGATTTGATATTTTCTGTAAGTCTAACAAATCATAGACAACATGAAATAATTATCACACATGGCATTGCAAGATAGTCAAATTCAAGAGCTGAATTTTGAATCATAATTGAGATGAATTTAAAATAAATTTAATTAATGGTTGTCTTAAAATAGAAGGCAAAGAATCTGATGTTAATTTTTGTCAATCCTTTTGAGTATCACTGGCATCCCTGAAAAATCTCGTAATTTCATGCTAAGACAACTAAAAATTTATATCATAATACTCACTAAATTAGGCATATTTAACTATAAAATTGGCTAAAATATACACTCATCTTATTGAGTTAAGTTTTTAAATAAAAAAATATTATGTCTTCTTCTTATGTTAACCAAGCCAACAAGCTGATCCTTGGGTGTGAGAAAACCATGTAGGAGTACAATGGGTCTGCTAGTAGTAAAGACCCCATCTATGACATTCCCAAACCTGTGGGCTACTCTCCAAGCATTACCCAGGAGTATGTTTGTTCTTCTGCTTCATCTAGTATGGCCCTTTTTGCACATTATGCACAGGCTACTACCAACCAGAACCATGTACAGACACTGCCATTCACCAATAATCAATCAAATCAGGCTATTACCTGGAGAAGAAAGAATTCAGTTTCAGCCAATTATATGAAATCATTTGGTTTCAAGACAGGCACATCTGTCCCCCAGTCAATCAGCCTGCAGGACACAGAAGAAAGCCTATCACCTATAAATTTGTTCTGGAAAGGGTTAAAAAAGGGATGTTTATGTCCTTTGGGAAAATAACAACTGTGATGGTTTTAAAAGTTCACTGTGGCTGCACCCTACAAGCCCATGTCAAATTTGCTCCTCTTCCCAAAAAAACACTAACTGGGCTATATACATCAACTGACAGTAATAAAGCCCACTCTCTCATGTTAGCCATAATGAAACATGACCCCCAAATGCCCCTATCCTAGGTGCGCCTCCAGCTGGGACTCCACAGCATCTTTATCAACAAGTGTGAAGTTGACGGGGTTATCACATTTGGTTGCATGGCTGTACTCTGTATTGTTAGCCTGTGTGAATTGATTACAATTAGTACCTGTACCAGTCATTATGTTTAAGTTCAATGAAGTGGGTACAATAATGTAGTTTATTGAAGGCTTCTTTGGCTCAAGACTTATGAAAAGTGTAGTGTAAGGTGTAAAAGATGTGTTTGTGTTGCCTGCAAATGGTGTTATATATACCATTCTGGGTGTATGTCTGTTGTCCTCTATCTAACCTTGGGTCTCTAGTCCTTTCTGTTATTCTAATCATCAAACTTACAAGGATCTAATTGGCTGCAACAGGGGATGTGATGTTAAAGCCAGAGGCAGACCATGTCTCTGGTGTACAGCTGGCCTCATGATGTACTCTGGTTAGTTGCACCACAAAGTCACATGGTGGTCTTCTGATCATTTTTTGCCAGGTGAACCCTTCTTTTCTCATGTAGCTGGGATTATTTCTTGATGAAAGGGTATATCTGCTGCATGCAGGAGTGGCAAGTGCTCTACCCACGTCTTTGGCCTAATAAGGGAGCAGCTCAAAATTAGATGATGAAATTCATGAGTGATTTGGCAGCCAATAACAAGTCAGATTTACTGGTGGATAATCCTCAATTCAGTTTACTGACTCAAATTGTGAGTGACTTTGAGGGGTTTAACAGTGGCTAATGTCCCTTGTTTCCACCATTAGTGGCATAAGGTGAGCAGTGTGCATCTATTCAGGGTCCTGCAGTGATCCTGAAAAGTGGGAGTTTAAGAGTTGTTGCACTTTTTGCATTACAGCGCCACAATTATCTAGGATTATAGGGCACAGGACATTTGCCAGAATACAGTCATATGTGAGGATATGAGTAGTACTGTATCAGAAGAGCCAGGATGGAACAGAACCATGATTATTGCCCAGCAATGGCTTCTGATTGCGCAGAAGCACTTAAGGATTAGGATAAAGGTCAACCAGAGTAAGAATAATATAAAGATGGTTCAAAGTTGATTTTATTGTAATTGATTAATTCTTCTTATACCTTCTGCAAGGGTAATCTCTGGACTGCTAGCAATGTCTTATAGGACATTCTAACACACCCCAAATTTGGGTATTTATTAATCCAGGTTTGGCGCTTATTGCACGTCAACCAATAGAATATTTTCATCTTCACCCAGCACAGGTGATCCTTGCTGGCATGGAATAATTTAGTACTTCAGGATCACTTGCTATTTCTCTGGAATACTGCAAGCTTAATGCTTATTAATGTGATAATAATGGGAATTTGAGATTTTGGGGAATCAAACCCAGAGCCTTGGTGCTCAATGTAAAAGTAAAGCAATGCCTTGGCGCCTGCAATATTTTCCAGGTGGTGCTTGCAATAATTTTCAGTTGGCGCAATGGCGCTTGACGTAAAAGTAGTTTGGCGCTTTGGCGCCTAATCCAATTGGTAGGTGGTGCTTGTGTATTTTTAAAGTGCTGCATTGGCAAATCATGTCTCATTTAATTGCTGTGGTGGTGCTTATCATTGGCTAGTTTAAGGCTCAGGTCAGAAGGCTACTGCTGATCCAATATACATATAGTTTATACTACCAATTTATGTAGTTTGGTAGCTGTAATTCATACCCACAAGCTCTGTCATAATTAGTATCATTGTATTTTGTACTACTAATTTATGGATTTGGTTATAACAGTCCCAATCTGTGGGCTCCATAATAATTGGCATCATTGCTTGGTCAAAATTTCCCAACAAGATTATAATTGTACATCAGTATCAGTGTTGATTTTCTGGCAGGAATTAGTGTATTTACTATTTGCTGACAATAAATATCAATTGATAGTATTTATTGGTGGGAAATAATGGCGCTAGGATTTGTTGGGGGTGGATGGGTGATAAGAGGGATTTACCAGTGTTAAATCATCTAGTGTAGATCATCAACTCTATCCTACTGCTTGTATTGTAGGAAATCAACCCATTTTGGTACAGAATTACTGATCCACTGTTTGGTATGGTTGACTGTCATTGATAGTCAACCATTTGTGGCTTCATAACAAGAGAACAGCTAATTCATGGATACATGAAGTTGTGATTGCTGCAAGAATCTTGACCAGTCAAGCTCTCAGTGGGCCCCTTTTGATGGAAACTGACCCATAGGAGTCCAGTGTAGTTAGCTTCATCAAAGGGAGAGCAACAAGAACATGCAATAACATTATCTTACTTTCATATATAAATATTTCTGCAAGTACCCAAGACTTTGAAGAAAAGTGCATCCAATCTGATGTTTACAAGTTTGGCCCAATTCTGTATAGATTTTCCAAAGTTTTGCTGGCTGTTTCCCTGATGGGTGTCAACTATTACTCTTCTACAAACACTGCAGATAATTATGCATGCCAGAAAGAGCTCAAGGCCATGCTAGTAGATTGAGCTACCTGACAAGCTTTACACACAGCTGTGTTAAGTTCTGAGATGAAGCAGCATTAATGAGCTGCAAAAAAATTGCAGCTGCAGGTCATACCTTCTGGACCTACCCCACCAATCACACTGACATGAATCTTTCTTATGTGTGCCTATAAAATACTAGTTCTGCTCTCAGGCGCTCAAAGCCTGCCACCTACAATGAACTGTGTACCTGAATTGAGAAGTGTTTTGAGTTTTTCTTGCCTGTTTTATCCAAGACTTGTCTTATATTACCATCTTATATGCAAGTGATAGTGATAAGTCAAGAAAGAATCCCCATCCCCTCTTAATCATCTATCCAGTATGATAAGTCTGCCTATTTTACAGAAAAATAATTTGAGCAATTGAATCAGTTGGCTCTTGCTGCTTCTTCCCAGTCAAACTTTCTGCCTCTCTAATTCCCCCTCAAGACCAAGCCAGCAACCTGACAACCCTGACCTCTAACACAAAGTCCAATCTATCCCCACTAATCTGCTTATGTCTCTTATACAGAAGCAGATAATGGCAATTTAAATTCTTCCTATACCCTTCAATACTTGTCCCTCAATGAATAACATAATACCTTTCTTCTTGCTCATTTAATAAAATTGATCTTCTTTCTTTCAATTAGTAATTAATAATACATTCCTTTTAAATTAATAACATTCCCCATATTTAAATAACTTTTCTGTATTTACTGTGTTAACATTTGATATACTTGTATGAATATTTTCATTATCAATAATAAATTAAATACTATCAAATGTAATTATTACATTAGAATATTCATATAAATATACAGTAGTTTTAAAGCTTTGACACTAACCAAAAAAACTTGTCTGTTAGTGAAAACAAATGAGATTTAAGTGAAATTGACACATATGCAACTGAAATTAAAATTAATTAATTTATATTGATTATCAATGGATTTGGTTTCACTTCTTTTTTGTTTTCTTCTGAGTGTATTTCACTTAAATCTCATTTGTTTTTGCTACCAGATGGTTTTTTTGGTTAGCACAAGAGCTTTAGAAACTACTCTATCAAATTTTACACAGTAAATGCAGAACAGTTGTTTGAAAATGGGTAATTTTACTAATTCAAAAGAAATATATTATTAATTGAAAGAAAGAAGATCAATTTTGTTAATAAGCAAGAAGAAAGGTATTTGGTTACTCATTGAGGGACAAGTATGGAAGGGTATGGGCAGAATGTAAATTGTCATTATTTGCGCCTGTATAAGGGACAGCATCAGATTGATGGGAAGAGATTGGGCTGTGTGTTGGGGGTCAGGGTTTTCAGGTTGCTGGCTTGGTCTTGAGGGGGGATTAGAGAGGCAGAAAGGTTGAATTGGAATAAACAGCAAGAGCCAACTGATTCAATTGCTCAAAAAAATTTCTGTAACATAGGCAGACTTATCATGCTGAATAGATGAGTAAGAGGGGGTGGGGATCCTTTCTTGACTTATCACTATCACTTGCATAGAAGATGATAATATAAGACAAGTCTTGGATAAAACAGGCAAGAAAAACTCAAAACACTTCTCAATTTGGGTACACAGTTCATTGTAGGTGGCAGGCTTTGAGCGCCTGAGAGCAGAACTAGTATTTTATAGGCACACATAAGCAAGATTCATGTCAGTGTGATTGGTGGGGTAGGTCCATAAGGTATGACCCGCAGCTGCAATTTTTTGCAGCTCATTAATGCTGCTTCATCTCAGAACTTAACACAGCTGTGTGTAAAGCTTGCCAGGTAGCTCAATCTACCAGCATGGCCTTGAGCTCTGTTTTATAGGCATACCTATCTGTGGTGATTGATGAAGCAGAGTAATATTTGACCCTCACTGTGGAAACCACTAGCAAAACTCTGACAAATCTGTACAAAATTTGGCCACGCCTGTATATATCAGATTGAATATACTTTTTTCCAAAGTCTTAGATACTTGCTGAACTCTTGGCATAGTACAAGAAGATGCTGTTATTGCTTGTTTTCATTATCCCCCCTTTGATAAAATTGATAACAGCAGAATCATAAAGGTGGTGTCCACTAAAATGGGCCCATTGAAAACTGGATTGATCATTGTTCTTGCAGCAGCCACAACTCCATTAATCCATTAATTGACTGTTCTTTTATTAGTAAAGATGTGCAGAGTACCAGTTGGAGCCGCACTTGGAATAGGAGCATTTGGGGTCATGTCCCATGATGGCCAACACAAAAGGGTAAGCTTTGTCACCATCAGTTGACATCCAGTCACCAGTCAGAGTTTTCTTATGAGGGGGACCACAGTTGGCATAAGCTTGCATGATTGCAGTCATAGTGGACTTTTCAAAACCCAATGTGGCTGCTATTTTTTCAAGGGACATAAGCATCCCTTGATTTTGACCATTTACAGAACAAATTTGGGGGTGACTAGTTTTCTTCTTTGTCTTATAGCCTGATTATCTGGGTGAGGGATGTTTCTGTCTTGGGAACTAAATGATGCCATCTGATTATATTTTTTCACTTTTTACCCCCTTGGGTGGTCCCTTGGCTCAATTTGATGATTCCTGATGCCAATGTGAAAATGGTATTTGGGTTAGTAGCTGCTTGTTCATGGCGTGCAGACAGGGCTATTCTAGATTAAGCAGGAGGAAGAACACACTCCTTGGAAATTCTTAGAGAAGGGCTCACAGGTTGTGAATTGCCATAGACAGAGGTTTCACTGTTGGAAGACCCAGCATTCCCTGCATGATTTCATCAAGTCCAGGGAACAGCAAATTTACTTGGTTGTTTTTAGAAGAAGACATAATAGTTTTTTATTAAAAAAACTCAATAAGAGGAGTGTAGATTTAGTAAATTTTATTTTTAAGTATGTCTAATTTGCTTAATATTATGATCTAAATTTTAGTTGTTCTAAACTGGAATAGGGTGATTTTTGAGAATGCCTGTGCTTCCTAAAAGAATTAGCACAAATCCACTCTAGATCATTTGAATTCCTGTTTGAGATGCCCATAAATTATATTTATTTCAAATCCACCTCATTTTTGATCTGAAATTTGGTTCTTGGATTTGACAATCCTGCAATTCTATGTTTGTTAATTATTTCATGTTGTCTATGATTTTTTAGCCTTACAGGAAATACCAAATCATACATTAGAATCCCACATTTGTTTTATGGGGTTTGTCTTTAGTTAGTTGAACTATCTGCAGTAGGGATTCAAAATTTTCAAATTCAAATAAATCAAAAAATGTCAAATTAAATGGTTGATTTTATTAAATATTTTGTTTTTTACTCAGCTGAGTTGCCTGTGTTGGGAATTTTGACCAAGCAATGATGCCAATTATGAGGGAGCCCACAGATTGGGACTGTTACAACCAAATCCATAAATTAGTAGTACAAAATACAATGATACTAATTATGATGGAGCTTGTGGGTATGAATTGCAGCTACCAAACTACATAAATTGGTAGTATAAACTATATGTATATTGGATCAGCATTAGTCTGCTGACCTGAGCCTTAAACTAGCCAATGATAAGCGCTGCTGCAGCAATTAAATGAGACATTATTTGCTGCCATGGCAATTTAAAATGTACAAGCACTGCGGCACTGCTTAGCAATTGAATTAGGCGCCAAAGCGCCAAACTACTTTTACGACAAGCGCTGCCTGGCAAATATTGCAGGCGCCAAGGTGTCGCTTTACTTTTACATCAAGCGCCAAGGCGCTGGGTTCAATTTCCCATAATCTTGAATTACCATATTTATCATATTAATAAGAATTAAGCTTGCAGTATGCCAGAGAAATAGGAAGTGATCCTGAAGTACTAAATTATTCCATGCCAGCAAGGATCACCTGTGCTGGGTGAAGATGAAAATATTCTATTGGTTGACTTGCAATAAGCGCCAAACCTAGATTAATAATTACCCAAATTTGGGGCATGCTAGAATGTCCTAGAAGACATTTCTAGCAGCCTGGAGATTACTCTTGCATAAGGTATAAGAAGAATTAATCATTTACAATAAAATCATCTTTGAACCATCTTTATATTATTCTTACTCTGGTTGACCTTTATCCTAATCCTTAAGTGCTTCTGCGCAATCAGAAGCCATTGCTGGGCAATAATCATGGTTCTGTTCCATCCTGGATCTTCTGAAACAGTATTACACATATCCTCACATATGAATGTATTCTGGCAAATGTCCTGTGCCCTATAATCTCAAATAATTGTGGCGCTGTAATGCAAAAGGCGTGACAGCCTGCAAATGTGATTCAAAATTTGGACCAAGGATTTGCAAATCCTGCATTTCTAAAATTTATTTTTAAAATTATTGTAATATATTTTTAAGTGGAACAACCTCAATTTAACCAACACAGACTGTCCACTAAATTATATGTTTCAAGCATTGACTTGTTTATAATTCAATTATTTTTCCTTTACATTATGATTTGCTAAATAGCTTGAGCCAATCTTAACATGTGTCATAGGTAGTAATTATTAACAAATAGGTGAACAGTATTGGTTTTCATATTGAGTGGCACTGGTGGCACTAAATAATTATGGATCTGTTGATGGCACACAGGTTCATATTTGTGGGTTAAAAATCACTATGAATTGTATCAATAAAGGGGTTTCTTTTACTTAAATACCAAATTAATATTATTTTTATATTTTTTATTTAACTATTAATACTATATTTATACACTATTTGATGCATTAAAATAGAAAGATTTATCTCTGATTTTAATATATTTATGTATATCTAGCAATAACTGAGTTTTTTACATCAGTAAAATAATACTATAAAGTTGAGGCATTATAACATTTAAGATTTTTTTAAGTCCCATTAAAAATAAAATATATAAATTTATAAGAAAAAATTAAATCCAGGAATACCCTTTTTATTTGATTGGCTCAGAAGCAAGGACATTGAGAATAAAGGATTCATAGTGCCTGTAGAAAGCTGCTACCACGTCAGGTGGCATTTAGAATTGCCAACTTCAAGAAGATTAAATAGATCTTCTTTATCCTGTGAGAGGCCTTTTTCAAATACATTCTTAATCCATCCAAACGCCTCCTTGATTAGATTAAAAATGAAGAATATGGCGGGAGAAAGGGGAGCCTCATTGAACAGTCAAAGAGGCAGTGGCTGGAGGTCTGTCTGTTTTGTCAACTGGTGGGAACTCAAACACAACCTAATCTACTTTATGGAGCCTGAAATTATCAAGAGCAACAATTTTGGTTATGACACAATAATTGATCTGCACGTACTCCTTGACAACTCAGAGAAAATCAAGGAATGACCCACTTTTATGGGAACTCTTAATCAATTGGTATTGTTCTAAACTGTGGGGACCAAGAAGTGCAACCATAGAATATGTCTGGGACCATATAGTTTCACAAATGCTACACCATCCTTGGACCCCTTCTTGACTCACCCATACCTAGGCCTTAGTGAGAAGAAAAACAATAATTTGTCAATATAAAAGAACTGGAAATTCCCTGTCTTCTTTAGGACAGATAAGTCTCAGCATAAATATGGCAATCCCTTATTGTCTTCTTGCCGTTTCTGTTGTACAGAGAAATTCCTAGTACTTTCCAAGAGAAGTCAAGATTAATCATTGTTTGGAAAACAAGTGTTTTTGAAACAGAAAGCCCAAACTTGGTGGCAATCATTGATTGGAAAGCAAGTGATTCCAGGTGGAAATCTTTGTCTAACCACTGTTTTATTGCATCAATATGTACATGCTGTAAGAGTTTTAGCTGTTGTTTGGCCTTTGTGGATTTTGTGATTTGGCTGGTGTTATCATATGTGGTATTGACTCTATTAACATATCTTGTTGTGACATTGAATTGGGATACAATATTCTAAACATACATTCCTCTGGTTAAGCACTTGAAAAAAGCTTTACGCTTACTATCTGACAGCTGATGCCTTCCCTTGGTGGATACTGCGGAATCTAAGCTATCTTGGTTGAAACAATGAATAAGGGCCTTTGTGTAGAACACAGCATCATTCTTGCTTACAAATACACTGTTGGCTGTGTAATATACCACTGGTGTAGATGACTCTTAAGTTATGGCCAAGGGCTCATAAGAAGTATCAAATACTCTGGGACATAAACTGGCAACTCTGGGTTCCAGAGTGCAGGGCTGTGTTACAACAGGGTAAACAGTTGAGGTGTATGTAGCCTCATTGTTCCCAATGACCTTGGTATGAGAGAATTTTGTGGCAGGCTGTGAGATTGGCTTCTGTCTGGGATTCAAGCTACTTTTTCTGGCTTGTGATATGGGAGGTAGTTGGCTTGCACTGGCTTCTTGGGGGCCTGTGCATCAGCTTCAACCTTCTCAATTTGTATTGTAGGTCTATTCCTGGACCCTCTAGGGTGTCCTCTTGGACAGGCTTCCCCGCAGCCTGTTACATGAGCTGGTTGGGAATGGGATAGTATGTCCATAAATATAAATTAAATATTTTTTGTATTAAATATATGTTTTGTTTAGATCTTTAGTTTAGTTTTGGGCTGTTGTTTTCTCTTGATTTAGCCTTGTTAAGTAACAGAGTTTCTATATTAGTGATTTGAAGTGCATAATATTTTACAAGAGGCTATTTTAGACAATTTTACACTCTATTTGATTTTCATGTCTAAACATGGTTATTAAGATTAATTTTTTGTTTGATTTTAGTCTTTTTGAAGCTTCTCAATTTGGGCTACTATTTCCTAGTTTAATTATTGTGTATTCAAAGTTGCTTTCAGTTCTCACAATTATTAAAGTTTATTATTGGCTTTCATTTGTGATTTAAAATTTGGTTATTGGATTTTAAAATCCTTAAATTTCAAAAAATGTAGTAAACTTGATGAAAATTGTTGTGTTCAGATCTTGGGGACAACATCCAAGAGGACACAACTGGAAACCTTTACTATGAAAGGTTTGAGGTTTGAATCTAGCCTTGGGTTAGCCTCTAGGGCAAAATTAAAGAGATGTACCTTGATTTCCTGGAAAGATTAAAGAGATTTTCCTTTTAGTTAAAAGGGAAAAATGATTGAATATTATAAAGGCCAACACAAATGTAAATAAGCTTGTCTTTATTCAGAGTGATAATTCTACTTATATAGTAGACTGGGAGCAAGGATTATTTATTAGATAGATAAGGGGGCTGGCTGGGTTTAAAATTTTAACAATATCAGAATAACTAAGGTATCACAATCTTGAATGTGTTGATATTGCAGTTGATTCATTTATTAAAAGAAGCAGTTGTTGGAGTCAAAAGCAAACCCAACCAGGTCTTCACAAGTATTGAAATTTTCAGGCCATATAGAAAATAGCTTTGATAGTGCAGTTTATGACAAAAATGATTGTCTTATTTGAACACTATAAATCTGATTCCAGTTGATTCATTTTGTTTACTTGAAACATGCAGTTTGACTTGAAATTTTCAAAGTGTCTATGATTTTCTGCAATTTGAAATATTCAAATAAAAGTACAACAAATTAAATTTAATTAAAAAAAGGCCAACCCACAAATGTGATTTAAATTTTGGACTAAGAGCTTTGACAATTCTACATTTTTACCATTAGATTCTGAACTTACAGTAAAAATACAAAGTTTATCCAAGAATTCTTAATCAGAGAATTCCTAAACCTATTCATATAAAATCTATAATTAATGTGACAACTTAATATATATTGGCAAGTTTATTTGGCTAAGCATCCAAAGTGAATGTTGTACAGCCACAGTTCCTTAATTAGATAGTCATTGATTGGCTGTAAAATTTTATTTTTCTGTTTTAGTATGTAAATATTATACATCTTGTGTGACTTCATTATATTTTGTGTCTGTAAAATTTTGCTTCTTGGTTGCTCTTTTCTGTTTTTCTTTACCTCTTCTGTTGATGCCTCATCTGAATCCTGGTATGATTATAATATATTCTGAAACAATCCCACTCTATTTGACTTGTTGTACCAAGTTATTTTGTTTGTAGTTTGGACCATGTTGGTTGATCTTGGATGTAATTTTGTATTTTTTATGAGCTTTATTGTGTTTCTTTTTTTGCATTTTTCCAGTTCACCAAAAAAATCAAATTATTTACAATCTGAAACTTGCCCAACTAGGATTTTACTTAATTTTGAGTCCATTTTGTTTAAATCTGAGTTATTTTTGCCTAGTGTCATAGCTGTGAATGCTAATGTATGTCTTCCTGTTGTTTTTAAAAATTTCAGTTTCTAACAAAGCACTTATTTTATAGTGATATAAAAATACTTTTTATTATGTAAAGTTATTTTTAAAAATATTTGATTTATTTTGTTATACAGGTTATCAGATTTTCTTGTTTTGGTTTATCAAGGAAATATTTTATATCAGCACATATTTAATGATATTTAGATAACTAGATTGTTGTAATTTTCTGTTTGTTTTTCATCTCTTATTAATTTTGAAAAATGACTCTGTCTTGACCACTTTATAAATATTGATCTATTAGATTTTTATTGATACAATTATATATTAAAAGATAAAATAGATAATCAGGCCATAACATTTGTCAAGATTTTGGGATATTGACTAATTAAAAGATTCAACCTATTAACACGGGCCAGCTGTCAATTGCTCTTAGGAATAATTTTAACAAAATAATGAGGGCAACTTGGCTGCAGGATCAATGGATCAAGGACCAAATCATATCCTGACATTAATAAATTACTCATTCTTAATTAATGAGTGGAACATGCAGTATTGTGTAATTAACTGGTCCATCTTAACAACCACCTCAATATACACTTCATAATAATTACTATTCTAAACTTAAATTGCATCCTAGAATAAGAGGGCTGTCATAAGAACTGTCATCTGGATTACTGTAAATTCAGAACCTAAACGTAACAATGTGGGATTGTCAAATCCTTGGTCCAAATTTCAAATCACTTTTGCGGGCAACTCAGCTGAGTGAAAAATAAATATTTAATAAAATCATACATTTAATTTGACTTTTCTGATTTATTTAAATTGACAAATTTTGAATCTCTTGAGCAGATAACTCAACTAACAAAAGACAAAACACAGCAAACAAATGCGGGATACATGAATCAGAAATGCAGGATTCTAAAGCACAATTTGAGATTTCCTGAATTTGAAACAAATCACAGACATCATGTAAAACTTAACAAATCTGAAATTGCGGGATTTTCAAATCCAAGAACCAAATTTCAAATCAAAAATGAGGTGAATTTGAAATAAATATAATTTATGGGTGTCTCAAAAAGGATGATAAAGGATCTAGAGTGGATTTGTGCTAATTCTTTTTGGGATCATAGGCATTCTCAAAAAACACCCTATTCCATTTTAGGACAGCTAAAATTTAGATGCTTGATTACAATTTATTTTAAAAAATGCTAATAATAAAGTATCCTTAATAGTAATACATTAACACTTTTGTAGTAAACTGATAGTTTATCTTTCCCCCTCCTTCTTCCTTGAAAAGAAGTTTGTTTGGCCCCTGGCTACGCTGGGGGCCAAAAACTTTTAAAAAATTTCTGCATCATCAGGAGGGTAGCTCATATATCATTATATGGTTTTGTGGTTGCTATATTAGTGATTTAGAGTGCAGAATATTGTATTATTTCCAGTTTAGATAATTTTACATTTCACTTAATTACATGTCTTAACATAGTTGTTGAGATTGAATTTTCATTTGATTTTATCCAGAGTGGAGCTTCTTGATTTGGGTTGATTTATCCAAGTTACTTACTGTACATTCAATTTGGATTCCAGTTCCCGCAATTAATATCTGAGTTTACTAGTGGCATTCAAAAGTGATTTAAAATGTGGTTCTTGGATTTGACAATCCCGCAATTTCAAAAAACATAGTAAACTTAATGAAAATGGTTGATGGATTTGAACACTTCAAATCTGATTCCAGTTAATTCATTTTGTCCATTGGAAATATGCAGTTTGACTTGAGCTTTGCAAAGTGTCTATGAGTTTCCGCATTTTTAAAAATCCAAATAGAAACACGAAGAATTGAATTTAATTAAAAAAAGGCCATCCCGCAAAAGTGATTTGAAATTTGGACCAAGGATTTGACAATCCTGCATTTTTACGGTTAGGTTCTGAATTTACAGTATGTCTAGCAGAGTCTACCATGAACTGGGCTGCCAGGCCAACCACTCTAAGATAAAGGGCTCCAAGCCTATTGTATTAGAGTAGCTCTAATTAGATATAGTATAGTGTAACAATCACCTCCACCAACTAGTAGCCAGTCAGGATAGCTAGCCCTGGAACATGGCCCAGGTGGACAACTACTCCACTCAGGCCAAGGGATAGTTGTACAGTGTCAGAAAGGATACTAAGCTGTGAAAGTTGTCAAGCAAGCTCCCTTTGCAAACCACATCCACATGAAGAGGCCAGAAAGCAAAAGGGACATCCATGTATTTTTAGGAATGGTAGGATATTTTTATAGGTTTATTCCAAATTTCTCTTTAACAGACAATTCCCTGTTCCATTTATTGAAAAATGAAATAATCTTATTTTGGACAACAGCCTACCAGGAAGTCTTTGACACCCTACAAACTAGCCTGTCCTTCAGCCCAGTCCTTATGTACCCTAACTTCTTAAAGCCTTCATTTTCCACACCAATGCTTCCTTGTCTGCTCTTGGGAATTTCTTTCCCATAATGACAAGGAAGGTCATGAACACCATGTTGCCTATTCCAGCAGGTCAATGAACATCCATGAACAAAATTATACTGTTACTGAACGTGAATGCCTGGCAGTAATATACACCTACAAGCAGTTTATGGTATATTTATATGGATTTGAATTCACAGTTATGACAGATCATGCCAGCCTCAGTTGGCTCCATAATCTTAAGGAGCCCAAAAGTTGTCTAGCCAGACAGGTGTTGAAACTCCAGGCTTTTGACTATACAATATTACATTACCCTGGTGTCAATCACCAGAATGCTGACTTCCTTTTGAGACTTCACACTGTTGCAATAGTTGTAACACAGGCTGACCTTCTTTACAAAAAATGGTCAAGAACCAGTTTGAGGATGAACCAGACAAAGTTCAGGTCATTCTTTATGAACTCTGCCAGGATTTTAAGGTTGAGAATAAAAAAATTTGTAAGTACCATGACAGTGCCAAATACATTTTTCCAAGGCCTTCTGAGCACCCAGAGCTAATAATGGCAGCACACAAGACCATGTACTCTGGTGGCCTACGGAAGACCATCCATTAACTTCAGCTGCATTATTACTGGGAGTCCCTTCTCTTTGACATAAAATAGACATTGACCTACTGTACTGAGTGTCAGCACAAGAAGCCCATTACAAGTAAGTATCAGTACAAGGCAGTAGAGCCCAAGATTTCTTGGTATACTTTCAGCATAGAAATGGTTGGACCCCTGTCTATGTGTGTTGGTTGATTGTGATACATCATTGTACCTATCAATCATCTCACTAAGTGGGTAGAGGCCAGAGCCGTTCAACACATTAGTGCCAAATCTACAGCCAATTTTGTGTTGGAACAAATCATTCACTGTCATGGCTGCCCTCAGTTTATTCTTACTAATAATAGTACTAATTTCACTGCTCATTTAATTCTGAAATTAAAAAAGCTCATGGGTGTGAGGAGAGTGCTCTCTGCGCCATATCATCCTGAATCCAATGGGATAGTTGAGAGAGCTAATGGCACCCTGGTCAACATTCTGCACAAACTGGCAGACATCTGCATCTCAGAGTGATATATATTCCTGCCTGCTGTTGTATTTGTGTACAATATTCTGATTCACAGCACAACAAGGCTCTCTTCATTCCAGCTTATGATGGATGGCACCCAGCCATTTCACCAATTTTATTTTCAGCAATGGAAGATCCCATCAGCATCACATATCAACAGTATATGTCACAACTAGCTGAAACACTTATCAAGCTTCAAGCCAAAGCTTTTACAGAAACCTCCCTCACCAGGAATAAAAGACGCAAGACTGACAACACCAATTGACTCATCCTTGCTGAGCTCAAAATTGGCACTTGGGTTTCATATCACAACAGAATCATTTGAAAGGCTCATAAGCTTGACAGCATCTGGAAAGGCCCCTTTGAAATCATCAAGAAGACTTCCCAGGATGTTTACACTATCAAGAATCTGGAAAATGGAAGACTCATCAATAGAGTCCACACCAGATTTCTCAAGCCATGTTTATCTATCTCTAATATTGGCTCTCAATAAATTACACAATTTTCTGAAATACTAAAAAGAAAAAGATTTTAGGGAAGTGGAAAGTTTATTAAAAGACAAAAACTAAATGTCCCCTTCCTGATACTTAGGGTCTTCAACATTATTACCTTATTGGCTGTTCACAAGGAAGTTTCCTCTATGCATACAGCAGGCTGCCAACCAAAGACTCTGAATGGACACAAAAGGGAGTTTCTTTCCTTCAACAAACCAGTATTTTGCGGCCTGCAGACAAAGATCCTGCTCTGCCAGGACTATCTGGGAAAATCAAACAAAAGGAATGGGAATCTCTGCAGAGACAGCATGCATACACCAGAGTTCCACGTCAAGAGGGAAAGCACAAGACAGTATCATACAGTCTAACATGAAATCAGATATGTACCAATAACATTGTGATAATGGGCTCTCAAGCCACCAAGCTTATTCCAAATCTTCTCTCATTAGTCAGCCATACCTTCAGCATTAGCCATTGACAGGCTAAGGTTGGGAGTATGCATTATGTTCTTACATCACACCATACCCTGAACTGCCTGCTGGTTGGCTCTGCTATCAATAGCAGCCCACACACTTTGAAAAACACAGCAGATACAGCTGTCTCACACATCAGAATTTCCAGCCCCCAAGGACAAGTACAGCACTGGGAAGCTATCTAGCAACCCAACCCAAGAAGAAAACACCTACAAACTAAAGTTAAGGATATAACTCTGGCACACTTGACCCACACCTTCAGTGTTATAAGTCTTGACCAAGAGTTCCTCAAACTGGTCCCCAAGGAGCTCCACCAGGTCTTTGTCCTCAACTGCATTAAACCTCTCACTTGAGTGTATGATACAGTGTTTGAGATTAAGATGCAGGCGCTGGGCCATCCCCACAAAAAGGAACTTAGGAATTATACACATTCCCAAATAAAGTTGGGAAATGGAAACCCCCTCCTTGCTCAATTAGAATAGAGGCAAAGGTTTAAAGTTGGGCTGATGGCTGTCACCAGAACAAAAAATGAAGGCACCAGAATGTGGATCTACTACCATAGGAGCCTTTTCCAAGCTACAATGACAATTACAAGGAGAACAAGTCTGTGCCTTGCTAGGGCGCTTCTTACCACTAACAGAATGATAGTCTTTGGCAGAATCCTCTGCTGGAGTTTTATAACTGTTTTTGCCTGGTGCTGGTTCACCAAAAAGAGTGGCTGGGGAATGTGAGGGTACCATAATTTCCAGCCCAGACCACAACAAGCCAGTATCAGACTGACAAAGGCCATAAAGAAGTGCCACCTTGGCTTCCTTGAAAACCCCGCAAAAATGATATATGTCCTCCTCCAAAATCTGTGCCACCATCTGGCAGGCATCTGTCTTGTTACTTATACCAGAATAGTTTAAAGTATTACTCATCTAAATAATTAGAGCTATTTGAGAAGAAGATATAGCCCTGTCAAGTAGGGGTGAAATGTCAGGAAATCCTGATTCAATCATGATTGACTGATCTATCTACTTGCCACATTGGCTAATTGAAAAATGGGATAGGATGCAGTCAGAATAGAATCCTCTATTCTTAATACTCAATTATTGAACCATACTTATTGAATTAACAAAGTGGGGGAATTAATTGACAGTAGGTTGATTCAGAACTGAATTCTCTGAATTTGGAATCACTTGAGCATTCTGGATCACAATCACTGATATGTGAATGTGCTGCCACTCAAATTTTATTTTAGTTCCTTCACTAAAAACAATTGAATATCAACTAAGGGGCTTCACCAATCAACTTAATTAACCAAGAAAATGGACAGAAGCCCGCCTGACACATAAGTCCTTAAGCTCTATAAAGATCTTAGCCAATCAAAAACAAAGATGCACATAAAAACACAGAAGTTTTTCCTGTAGATAGAGATGCAAGCATATTGAAAATTCTTTCATTCCAAAACCCTGCCAAGGTTTGGAATCTTAACTCTGGGGGCTGACACTAGTAGCTTGGGGATGATATACTAACTAGCAAGAGTTAATGGCAACCAGGCAGCAGTCTGGTCATAGGGATAACACCCTATAAAAATTCCTCCACCAAACCTATTTGGTGGTCAGTCAATTTACAGCCACCCATATTATTTTAATCAGGATACATTAGTGACACATACTATCAAGAGTGTATTAATAAGTACCCCAGGATCCCCTACCACCTCACCAAAGCTGTTGTCCCATTTGAAAGAGAGTCCTAATACCCAATAGACTCAGGGCAGACCCTGTCTGTACCATTCACAACAATGAAAAGTCCATCTGTTGTCACACAGATCCACCTATCAACCCAACCCTGATCTAAACATCTAATGAATAAAATCAACAAAAATTCAAGACACAAGCCTTGACAAGGCTATAAATTTTTATTTTTTCAAAAAAAAATTAAACCCATTATTTTATTATATAGAATTATATTTTTAAATAGTAAATGATATAAAGTTAAAGACTTTAGTTATATTTAGTATATTTTCTATTTAGAAATAACACCCAATTTCAAGCTGTTAAAAAGTCTAGAAATTTGACAGCAGGTGTAAAGTTCATTCCTGAAAATTTTCATATTAATACAACTGGACTAACTTTTCCTGATATGCTTACAAGCTGATTGAATAATATTGTATCTATAGGCCGATATATTTTTAAAAAAAATATGGGAAAAAAGTTTTCGGAGGAAAAAAAAACAATTATATGTCAGGGACAAGCTTATACTACACTGATACTTTCGGCATAAACTAGATTGGGTATTTGTACTCTTAGCTAAATGAGAGGTTAACTCGGGGAATTAGCTCAAATGGTAGAGCGCTCGCTTAGCATGCGAGAGGCACGGGGATCGATGCCCCGATTCTCCAAAATAAATTTTTTCTTTTTTACAGTAAAAAAATTAAGCTGTGATGTATTTATTTTATATGCTATTATTTTATGGGCTTCTTAATATTCTCAGAATAAGTAGCTAATATTTTATTTTAATATTATTATTCATCCTTCATTAACATCTGAGAAAGTAGACTTACTAATATTGTCACATTTGTCATATCAGAAACATTAGCCAATGTATATACTGTAAATTCAGAACCTAAACATAAAAATGTGGGATTGTCAAATCCTTGGTCCAAATTTTGAATCACTTTTGTGGGCAACTCAGCTGAGTGAAAATTAAAATATTTAATAAAATCAACCATTTAATTTGACTTTTTTGATTTATTTAAATTGGCAAAATTTGAATCCCTTGAGAAGATAACTCAACCAACAAAAGACAAAACTCATCAAACAAATGCAGAATACATGAATTAGAAATGCAGGATTCTAATATACAATTTGAGATTTCCTGTATTTCAAACAAATCAGACACATAAAACTAACAAATCTGAAATTGCGGGATTGTCAAATCCATGAGCCAGATTTCAAATAAAATATGAGGTAAATTTGAAATAAATTTAATTAATGGGCATCTCAAAAAGGATGTCAAAGGATCTAGAGTGGATTTATGCTAATTCTTTTAGGAATCATAGGCCTTCTCAAAAATCACCCTATTCTATTTTAGGGTGGCTAAAATTTAGATCATGATATTCAGCAAATTAAAATACTTAACAATAAAATTGACTAAAATATACACTCCTCTTTTTGAGTTTAAGTTTTTCAATAAAAATTTATTATGTCTTCTTCCAATAACAACTAAATAAACAAGCTGTTCCCTAGCCTGGACAAAATCATGCAGGGCTACACTGGGTCTTCTAATAGTGAAGCCTCCCTCTATGGCCACTCCCAACCTGCAGGCCCCTCCGCAAGCACTACCCAGGAGTGTGTGCTTTCTCCTGCGTCCTCAAGCATGCCCCTGTTTGCCCATCATGCACAGGTAGCTGCCAACCCAAATCCTGTATCAACAATGGCATCTGGAACCAGCCATTTGAGCTATGGGGTCACCCAGAGAGCCCAGAGCCCTGAAACAGCCAATCAGATGGCATTGATCAATTCCCAAGATAGACACATCCCTCCCCCAGCCAATCAGCTTGGAAGACACAGAAGAAAATTAATCACTCTGGAGATTGTTCTTGAAATGGTTGAAAAGCAAGGGATGTTTACGTCCCTTGGGAAAATTGCGGCTGCAATGAGATTTGCAAAGTCCACTGTGATTGCAACCCTGTGAGCCTATGCCAATTGTGGCCCCCCTCCCAAGAAGACCCCAAATGGTGCCCATACTTCAACTGAAGGTGAAAAAGCCCACCCTCTCATGATGGCTATTATGGAGCGTGACCCACAGATGCCCCAGGTCCAGGTCCAGGTCCATCTCTAACTGGGACTTCACAGCATTTTCACCAATAAGAAAACGGTGAATTTATGGATGCACAGAGTTGTGGTTGCCACCAGAATCTTATCCAATCAGGCTCTTAGTGGCCCCAGTTTGGTGGATACCAATCCCTACAATGCAACAATCATTAATTTTATAAAAGGAAGGGTAATGAGGGCCTGTAATGACATCATTTTTTTATTGTATGCCAAGGTTTTGACAAGTATCCAAGTTTTTGGGGGAAAAGCGCATCCAATCTGACGTATACAAGCGCGGCCCAATCTTGTATTGTTTTGTTGGGGTTTTATTGGCAGTTTTATCATTGGGTTTCAATCACTACTCCATAATATCAAACCCCACATATGAGTATGCCTAACAGACAGATCTAAAGGCCATGCTAGAGGAGTGGGCTACCCAACACACTGTGTACACAGTTGTACTGAGTGTGGAGATAGAGCAGCAGGAATGGGCAACCCAAGAAACCAGGGCTGCAGGGCATACCTGTTGGTCCTATCCCACCAACCATACTGACATGCATCTTTTAGATGTATGTATATACAATTTTGGTTCCACTCTCAGGCGCTCAAAGCCTGCCATCTACAATAAACTGTGTTCCCAAATTGAGAAGGGGTATGAGCTTTTTCCTTCCGTGTTTGTCCAGGACCTATCAGATCTCATCATATTCTATGCAAGTGATAGTGATAAGTCCAGAAAAGACTCCTGTCTCCCCCCATGCCTATTCATTTGTTTTGTCAAGCCCACATATGTGACAGAAGAAGAATTTGAGAAATTAAAGCAATCAGCTCTTGCTGCCCCTTCCCAGTCAACAAACCCTGTCTCCCCAACCCCCCATCAAGCCACCTGCCTTCCAACCCTGACTCCCAAACCACCACTCATTCCCTCCCCACTATCTCTGATGCTGTCCCTTTCACAGGCGCAGATGAAGGCAACATTCATTCCGCCCATTCCCTCCCCTTCTTGTCCTTTGATGAGTAAAATAAATCTTTTCTTTGTGACAACTTATTAAAATTAATATTTCTCTTTCAATTCACAATTAACAATATTTCTTTTACATTGTTAGCATTTCTCATATTTAAAAAATGTGTTGTACATTTGATGTGGTAATATATAACTATTTGCATTAATAGTTTTTTGTTATCAATAATAAATGACAAACCACAAATATAAATATTGCATTAGAATATTGCAATTAGATGTCAACTCTTGATATTTTGATATTATGTGCATAACTCAATTTATATTGTTTAATAAAATTCATTGTAAACAGAGGCCTTTTTCATTGTAATTTATAAAAATGCACTATGTATCAATATTTGTACTAAGTGTTAATGGCTCTCTAATATAAACACAGTCCATTTATATAAATTACAATGAAAAAGGCCTTGTTTACAATGAATTTTTTTATACAATATAAATTGAGTTATGCACATAATATCAAAATATCAAGAGTTGACATCTAATTGCAATATTCTAATGCAATATTTATATTTGTGGTTTGTCATTTATTATTGATAACAAAAAACTATTAATGTGTTGAAGGTAGTACTATAAAAACCAGTTTTTTGATGTAATTCAAACAAAATATCAAATATCTACAGCCTTATCAACAAATTAGAGTTGGCCCTCCAAAAGGTTGTTGAGCTTGAACATATCATAAAGGAAATTGTAGTAAATCAGCTGGGAAATGAGGGAAAGGCTTTAATCCAACAAAACAAAACCTCAATAATTAGCCTGGGAACAATAGTCAACAAAGAACACAAGGAAATAGTTTTAAATCTACAAAAGAAAAGACTCAAGTGTTTAGATTTCAAAAATGAAAGTTACAGCTTGCAGAGAATTTGCAAAAAAAACAACAGAAGGAATACTCAAAAAGTCAAATTGATTGAAGGAAATGAAATATCATAGGGAATTAATACTAAAGGAGAGGAAACTAATCAAATGGAAACAGATGAAAATGAAGTAAAACACATTCAAGAAGTAGGAGCACCTCAAGAAAAAATGAAAATTCAACAAACAAAAATCAAGAGGAAACACAAGTTGCACAGAAATATAAGGAAGATCAAGCCCAGAAAAACAAATGAAGAGCAGCCAACACTCATGAAGTTTGCTGAAAGGGCGCCTGTGGCTGAGGGGCCACAGGGGAAACAATTAGTAAGTCTTCTTATGTTTTACTTATATTTACTTTAGTTATAACTAGGAATGGGGACAAGGTTGCTGAAGTGGCGGTTTTCACGCCAAGTTGGTTTTACAGGGGTTACCAATCACTGGTAGCCCCTGTAAAGCAAATAAATAAAAATGAAATAAATAAAATAATTCAAATTAATATGAATAATTTTGCAAATATTGAAGCAAAAGACAAGGAATATTCACCACCCACAGGGTGCTTGCCATGGATTAGGGAAGCATATGAAATAGGAGCAAATATCAATTTCAAAGAGATGATAGAAATTTGCAGGGATATCAAAATAAACTTTGCTGAATATATTTATGAAAGTATTCAACAATTTCCCTTTTGAAACATCAATGAATACAAAAAATCTAATATAAACTGGCTTTGAAATAGGAACTGAATATCTTAAAACTGAAAATTTCAATGAAGTATTTAAGGCACTGTCAAATAAAGTTGGGGATGCAGTCCTTGTGAATACATTTAAACCTTTATTCATTTTGTTTGCAGAGGCATGGGGGGCAGATAAAAGTTGGGCGCCCTCTGGAACAGTATTCAAATTCGGCAAAACATCCTACATCAACAGATTAGTTCAAATATACAATAAATTATGCATGTTCTCTGAAAAATATACCTTGTAAAGGATTTGCGTTGCGGTATACCTAGGAATCCTACTACATTGCATATTAAAGACTAACATCAAAAAATTGGAGGATGTACTTATACAACTTGATATATGCCAATTAGCACTAGAACGCCAGAAGACACCACAGGGGGATAGAACAGTTGAGCACATCCTGTATGACTCCTTTGCACTGGCATTGCTATATGGGTTTTACGTGCCTCCCAAAAAGAACCTGCTAATTAATTTGCTTACCTGACTCTCTTTTATTAAGTGTTTGGCAACCACTGGGGTGCAGGGCTCCACCCCTCTTACAATTGCATCCAGGGTTGTCCACCACGTACAGAAGAGTACGTGGATCCAATTAGATGCTCTAGCTGAAAGTTTGATTTTGGGGTATAATTCCCTGGAATAATCACATTCCCTTTGCAATTTGCATCTCCCTAATAAATTATCTTCCCTTGCAAATTAACTTTTATATTTTTTAATTTTTAATTTATTTTAAATATTAAAATTTTAATATTTAACTTCTAATATTTAAATTTCAATATTTGAATTATAATAGTAATATATCTAAATATATTATAAGACAGTAGTTATAGTAAGCAAACACATGAAATAATAAAATATGATTTAAAATGTGTTTATTTACTAACTTGTCGAGTACAGATTCATTTATTACATAGTTAAACAATGAGAACTGAATTTATCTGCATCAAGTGGCCCGCTCCACTTATATGTTAAACAAGTGATTGTTTAGAACTCAAATTATCTTTCCCTTGTAATATGATTTGATAAATATATTTGATATGCTTGACCTGCGTCCTAAGTACTAATTAGTAAGCAATACATAAAAATCATTGGTGGTTGTATTGTGTGGCTATAGTGGCACTAAAATAATAAGGATCAGATGATGATCTGGAAGGTCCAATTTGTGGCTTAAAAAAGCTAGAGTACCAACAAGGATTCACAATTATTTAAATGAAATTAATCTATTTCTATCTTTTTTAATATATATATTTTTTAGTGCAACAGTCAATACAGTATTTAGTGCATTATAATAAAAATATGTGTCTTTATATCTAGTATAATTAATTTTACTTACTTTTTCTACGTATTCTTATATGTCTATAATAGAATCAAATGTCACATCATTATATATAAATAATAATCGTTGAGTCCTAATACAAACAAAATAAATAAAAATAAAAACAAATAAACACCTGGAGCACCCATTTATCTTATTGGCTCAGAGGCCAAGGCTTTGGGGAGGAAGGATTCTGAGTGCTTGTAAAAAGCTGCCACCACATTGTGTGGCATATCAAATTGGCTGACCTCAAGGATGTTAAAGAGATCCTTGGTGTCCTGAGGGAGGCCTTTCTTCACCTTATTTTTGATCCACCCAAAGACCTCCTCAATTGGATTCAGGAATGGGGAATATGGCAGGTGGAAGAGAAGTCTCATTGGACAATTGGTAAGCCGGTGGCTGGGGGAGTGGCTGTTTTTGTCAATGGGAGGGAACTTGGACATAACCAGATCCACTTTGTGGAGCCTGAAAGTATCCAACACAACAATGTTGGTTGTGCCCCAAAAATTAATCTAAAGGTACTCCTTGACAGTTTGGAGAAAATCAAGAAATGTCCTACTGTTATGGGAGCCTTTAATCATCTGGTATTGGTCTAAACTGCGAGGACCCAGAAGAGCAACCATCAAATATGTCTGGGAACGGACAGCTGCACAATTGGCTACACTGTCCTTGGACCCCTTCTTGATCCACCCATGCCTAGACCTGAGTGAGGAGGAAAACAACAATTTGTCAATGTAGAAGAACTGGACATTCCCAGCCTCCTTTAGTGCCATATATGTCTCGGCATAAATGCGTTGATCCTCGATGGTATTCTCATTGTTTCTGTTGTATGGCAAAGCTCCCAGCACTTTCCAGGAGAAGACCAAATCAACCATTGCTTTGTAAACAAGGGTTTTAGAAAAAGAAAGCCCAAACTTTGTGACAAGCATTGATTGGACAGCAAGTGTGTCCAGGTGGAAATTCTTGGTAAACCACTGTTTGATTGCTCCAATATGCACAGGCTTCAAGAGTTTGGGCTGCCGCTTAGCCTTGGCAGATTTTGCAATTTTCCCGGTGTTGCCATACTTGGTGTTGATGTTGGAAATGTATCTGGCTGTGACACCAAATTGGGACGCAATATCCTGAACCGCCATTCCCCTGTTCAAGCAGTTGAGGAGAGCTTCACGCCCACTATCTGTCAATCTAACACTAGCCCTTGGCAGGTACCGCAGCATCCTGACTAGCAGGCTTAACACAGGGGATGGGGATCTTTGTGTAGAAGGTGAGATCATGCTTGGTTGCGCTGGTGCTGGCGCCATCAATGATGGCATAGGATACAGGCGCAGATGGCTCTTCAGTGGCTGACCAATGTATCATAGGTGGTGTCAAAGACACAGGGGCAGGAAGTAGCAACTCTTGGATCAAGAGTGCAGGGCTGGGTGACAACTGGGTAAACAGTGGAGGTGTATGTAACCTCATTATTCCTGATGACCTTTGTGTAGGAGACTTTGGTTGCAGGCCTTGAGAGCAGCTTCTGTCTTGGATTGAGGCTACTGTTCCTGGCTTGAGATGCAGGAGGTAGTTGGCTGGCGCTGACACCTTGGGAGGCCTGTGTGTTGGCATAAATCCTCTTGAGTTGGGTTCTGGGTCTGTTCTTGGACCCTCTGGGACGCCTTCATGGACAGGCTGCCCTGCAGGCTGGTGCAGGAGATGGTTGGGAATGTGATTGACAGTCCATAAAAATAAAATAAAAAATATATTTTAGATTAAATATTTATTTATTTGGATTTATTGGTTTAGTTGTGAGTAGTTGTTTTCTCTTAATTTAGCCTTGAATAGTAGCAGATTTTCTATATCTGTGATTTGAAGTGAATAGTATTGTATAATTTCTGGGTTTGGATGATTTTAAAGTTTAATAACTTTTTATGTCTAAACATGGTTATCAAGATTGAATTTTTCATTTGATTTTTGTTGTGGTGGAGCTTCTTTATTTGGGTTGGTGTTTCCTAGTGTGCTTACTGTACATTCAATTTGGGTTCCAGTTCCTGCAATTATTATTTGAGTTTACTAGTGGCATTCAAAAGTGATTTGAAATTTGGTTCTTGGATTTGACAATCCTGCAATTTCAAAAAACATAGTAAACTTAATGAAAATGGTTGATAATTTGAACGCTTCAAAATTAATTCCAGTTAATTCATTTTGTCCATTGGAAATATGCAGTTTGACTTGAACTTTTCAAAGTGTCTATGAGCTCCTGCATTTTTAAAAATCCAAATAAAAATACAAAGAATTAAATTAAATTAAAAAAGGCCATCCCACAAAAGTGGTTCAAAATTTGGACCAAGGATTTGACAATCCCGCATTTTTACATTCAGGTTCTGAATTTACAGTATTAAAAATATTAGTTGTTTTTCTAGAGGTAAAAGTGATAATGAGATATTTTTGTATTTTCAGAGTTACTAAAATGAAAGTTGCTCTTTGATGACCTTAGGTGATAATATTTTGATGAGGTAATTATTCCATTATAAAGGAAAGTAGGGGTGGCAGTAAGTGGGGAGACAATGCTAATGTAAGGAGGATAAAGATATTTATTAATTAAACTTATGATAGTATCATTAGATAAACTATTTTTTATCTAATAGGTAAAAACACTATATATTTGAAAAATGAGATGTCAGCATGTCTTAAATTTAAAGCACAAGTAGATGTAGTGTTAAATTAATATTAAGGGTTTGGTAAATGTATATACTGTAAATTCAGAACCTAAACATAAAAATGCGGGATTGTCAAGTCCTTGGTCCAAATTTTGAATCACTTTTGCGGGCAACTCAGCTGAGCGAAAAATAAAATATTTAATAAAATCAAACATTTAATTTGACTTTTTTGATTTATTTAAATTGAAAAATTTTAAATTTCTTGAGCAGATAACTCAACTAACAAAAGACAAAACACAGCAAAAAAATGCGGGATACATGAATCGGAAATGCAGGATTCTAATGTACAATTTGAGATTTCCTGTATTTCAAACAAATCATAGACATCATGGAAAACTTAAAAAATCTGAAATTGCAGGATTTTCAAATCCAAGAACCGAATTTCAAATCAAAAATGAGGTGAATTTGAAATAAATATAATTTATGGGTGTCTCAAAAAGGATGCTAAAGGATCTAGAGTGGATTTGTGCTAATTTTTTTAGGAATCATAGGCATTCTCAAAAATCACCCTATTTCATTTTAGGATGGCTAAAATTTAGATGCTTGATTACAATAGATTTTTTAAAACACTAATAACAAAATAGAGTTATATATTAAAATCTGTTTTTATCACATTGTCTTTTCCTTGATGTGTTGATAGTTTATTTGCGTTGATAATGGTTGCATTTAATTGGATAGTTACACCTCCAGTCGCCTTGGCAATAGGAAATCAAGTTGCCTCCACGACCACAGTTGGTCTTGGGGAGGCGACTTGATTTCCTATTACCAAGGTGACTGGAGGTGAAACCATCCAATTAAATGCAAACACCTTATCATCAGCAAATGAACTATCAACACACCAAAGAAAAGGCAACATGGTAAAAACAGATTGTAGTATATAATTCTATTTTATTATTAGTATTTTCTGAAATCTACTGTAATCAAGTATCCTTAATAGTAGTACATGAATACATAGTGTAGTAAACTGATGGTTTATCTTTCCCCCTTCTTCTTCCTTGAAAAGAAGTTTTGTTGGCCCCTTGGCTATGCCAGGGGCCAAAAACTTTTATAAAAATTTCTGCATCATCAGGAGAGTAGCTCATAAATCATTATATGGTTTTATGGTCTCTATATTAGTGATTTAGAGTGCAGAATATTGCATCATTTCCAGTTTAGATAATTTTACATTTCACTTAATTTCATGTCTAAACATGGTTGTTGAGATTGAATTTTTTCATTTGATTTTAGTTGTGGTGGAGCTTCTTTATTTGGGTTGGTGTTTCCTAGTTTGCTTACTGTACATTCAATTCGGATTCCAGTTCCCACAATTAATATCTAAGTTTACTAGTGGCATTCAAAAGTTATTTGAAATTTGGTTCTTGGATTTGAAAATCCTGCAATTTCAAAAAACATAGTAAAATTAATGAAAATGGTTGATGGATTTGAGCACTTCAAATTTTATTCCAGTTAATTCATTTTGTCCATTGGAAATATGCAGTTTGACTTGAACTTTGCAAAGTGTCTATGAGTTCCCGCATTTTTAAAAATTCAAATAAAAATAAAAAGAATTAAATTAAATTAAAAAATGGCTATCCTGAAAAAGTGATTCAAATTTGGACCAAGGATTTGACAATCCTGCAGTTTTATGTTTAGGTTCTGAATTTACAGTACTTATTTGATGATAAGTACAGTTAATGATCTTATGGGTATATCATTATTTCATTTTTTTAATGATGTTGAATAATTAAATTTTTAAAATTAATCACAGTTAAAAGTTAGCAGATATATTTATAACATAAATAAAAAGGTGGGATACACCATCTAGAAAGACACAGTCTTGAAAATGTGTCCAAAAACGCCATCTAGAAAGACGCCACTTCAAACCCTATCCCGGATTTCTGGATAAACGGCGCCAGATAACTTAAAATATTAATAAAAGCCCAAAATAATTTCAAAAACATTAAAAAACATATGAATAGACTTAAAATCATCCAAGGATTCCAAATCTGCAATAAAAATGTGAGGTCAGATAATGCCAACTATAGTGCGCAAAGCTCCAAAGTTGACACATCAAAAATGGTGATATTTTTTGTATTAAATTTTAACTCTATAAAAAGCATAAATATATATATTAAAATTTTCAAACAAAGCATACAGATAGACTCAAAAAACATCCAAGGATTCCAAATCTGCAATAAAAATGTGGGGTCAGGTAATATCAACTATAGTGTGCAAAGCTCCAAAGTTGACACATCCTAAAACAGTGATATTTTTGTGTTAAATTTTAACTCTATATTAAACATGTATATACTAAAAATAAAGTTAAAATCAAATATTTGAAAAAAGAGATTTATTGTTAAAATAGTGATTATAAATTAGATCCAAGGGCTGTGGCAATGCCTGTGAGATGGGTAAGGCAGCCTTCTCTGGTGTAATAGGCCAAAACCTCCTTGGTAACATTTGCAAACTTGACCTGCTGGCCAGCATGCTTGGATACAACAGCTTTGCCTTTGGTGGCCTGGGAGTATAGCTGATTTCCATGAGCATGCTGAATTTTCAGCTTGTTGATGATCATATTGAACATAGGCTTTTTTGCCTTAACCAGGCGGGAAAATTGATTATGTCAACCTTCAAGTGAGGAGGTGGTCTTAGTTACTTCTGCTTTGGCCTGCTTATAGCAGTTCCAATTAATTGAGTTATTGCCCTTGCAGATGCGGCAATGTCCCTGGAATACACCCACCCACTGGTGCTCAAAGTACTTAATGAAAGGAGCAAATGCTTCTTGGTTCCCAAGAATGTAATTGTTGTTGAGAATCTTGTTGTAAAAAAGGTTAAACTCTTCCTATCTGACCATGGCCAGAGCAGCAAAGCAATTGAAGATCTTTTGGGCCTTCTTTGTGCCATCTTTGAATACCAGCTTATTAAGGGCTGGGGTTTTCATCAGGTTCTTGCCAGAGCCTGGCAGTAGTGAAAGAAGCAGCCTTGGGGCCTTCTTCTAAATACCTTGATAAAGGCGTTGGCCTGTGCAGCCTCAAAGTCAAACTATTAACATGGTATGGTAGGGAAGGGACTCTGGCGCCTTTCTAGTTGTGGCCTGTTGCTCCTGGGTGGCCTCTGGGCTGACCTTCTTCTTCTTGTGTCCCCTTTTCTCAGTTGGCTCTTCTTCAAGCATGGGCAAGATGACACCCAGTTTCAGCTTGAGTATATCCAAGGTGTGAATGTAAGTCTCTTTCCTTTTATTAGGGAGAAAAAAGAAGACAAATGAGATTGTATGTTCATTGACCTGACCATGGATGGCCCAAAATTGATAAAATAGCTTTGGATAAGAGGAAAAAGTCCCATTGGCAAACCAGGTATCACACTTTAAAAGGCGTACAAGATCATCTTGTGTTGAAAAACACAAAATACAGTTTGGTGAACCTTGCCCATTTTTGTGTAGCAGAAAGGGCTTGTCAAGCATGGTAGTCTTCTGGACTTCCAAAAGTACAAGCTCATTGATGCTTCTAGTGCTGACACCAATATTGGCATCAATCAACTGTTGATCAGTCACATACTGTTGGAGTCTGGTCTTTTCTCCAACCTCCTCTCTCTGATCCTCATTCAGGTAAAGGAGAGCATGTGTTACCAGCTCAGTTGAAGTCAAGTCCTTGTTGAAAGGAATGGCTTGGTAAAGGTACCAGCACATAAGGTAGTAGAGTATCATATCAGAGCCCAAACAGTCATGCTCAATGATGGGCTCTTTGACTTGGGTAAACCCATTGTAGTTAATCACCTGGGGCAACCTAGACTATCACACTGGTAGTGATGGTGCGCCATATTTTTTCTTCTGGTCATTGCATGTGAAAAGGAAGCCGCCCTTGATAAAGCTAGCACCCCCCTTCTTGGTCATAATGGGAAAAGAGTCAGGGAAAACAGCCAAAACTTTAAATTGTCCGTTGACATTGCAGATATTGGCAAATGCATGTAAGTCCCACTCTAGGATGGGCTCCTCCTCTGAGGCTGCAGAACCATGATCACCAGAGTTGTTTTTGGAGACTCTTTCATTCTCATCTTCATCATTGAAGTGGATGTGCTTCTCCTGGGGATCAGAGGAGGAGTAGACAAAGGGAGAGTGTGGAGGGGTGGGGCTATCAGCCTCAGGCTTGGGGGAAGGTGTGGGGGTCTTGGCAGGCGTTTTTTCTTTAGGAGGCTGCTTGGAGAAGGTAGCTTTGGTCTTTCTTGCCTGAGCGGGAGCAGCCATGCTCTTGGGAGCCTTGGGGGTAGCGTTGGTGGTAGGCTTGGGAGGCATCTAAGAGTGAATTTGCATCAGAAAAGTTCAAATTTGGAGACAATTTTTAAAGAGAAAATGAGAATGTTTTAAATATAAAAGTAGTCAATATTTTTACATGGAATTAGAGAAAAAAGCTCAAATTATATACCATCAAAATTATCTTATTTTTATTATGTGAAAATTAAATTTTTATTAGTAGCGCAAGTATGCAAAACTGTGAGTTTTGACTGAAAACTTGCAAGTAAAATGGCGCTTTTAAGATGCTGTAGCTCAAAATATAGTGATTTTAACCATTTTTTATATTAAATTAAGAAATCTACAGTGGAAGCTACTTCAACTGGGCCAAAGAGTAAAGCTTGAATATTTTTAGAACTAGCTTATACAACTGGGGTAAAAAATACCCAGTTGTTTAGAGGAGATAAAAAATATATATATGCAAAGTTTCAGACGGTTTCTTACATTTTTTATTTAAGTGAAATTTGGCGCTTAATTGTACTTTTTAAAAGTGGAAACATTCAATTTGTGATGGTGTGTTTTTTATAGCGTCCTATGGCACCATATGTTAAAACAGGTTAATTCTTAGTGCCGCATTGGTGGGCGCCACTCCTATTGGATGCTTAGAAGCTTAGTAGATTTTGTAATGGGCGCATTTTGCACAACAGAAAAACCCTCATTACTATATAAAATCACTAGTAAAACATTTTATTGTTGAAACCCAAAGAACAAAGTTCATACTATGATAAGAAATAAAGCTAGCATATTATACATGGTTTTTTGAATGGCTGTATTAAAGTGGGTAGTACTATATAAGTGGTGCAAATTTAGGTTGATTTATTATATGGAGTATTAAATTAATACCATACTTTATTTCCAATTAAAAAGGAAAAGGCTTGGATTTATCACATAAAAGTATCATTGTATAGACAAATAAAATCAAAGATAGCGCCGCTGTACCATTTTAGTAAAAGCTTAGGCGCCAGCTATTAAAAACTCCAGGCGCTGCGGCACTGCCTTGCAAATATTTTAGTTGCCGCAGCGCTGCTTTTCAGTGGGTTGGATTTTGTTATTACAATTATAAATCTACTACTGATCCAAAATATCTTTTTTCAATTATCTTATTGAGACTAGTGCTTAGAAATATTATTAATAATTAGATTAACATTTTGGGGATTCAAAAATGGCACAGCAGCAGTGCTTGATGTAAAAGTAAAGCAGTGCTTTGGCATCTAAAATATTTGCAAGGTGGCGCCACAGTGCCTGGAGTTTTTTTGGGTGGCGCAGTGGCGCTTTATGTATGATAGATATGGCACAGCCGCACATGTCATTGGGTATTCTGCAGTAATGATCCAAAATTTACTGCCAATTGAATATATATAAATTTTATATTATAAATTTATGACAATGAGGTTGCAGTAATTCTATTCTGTGAGCTCTGTCATGATTGGCATCATTGATTTTATAATGCTAATTTATGGAGTTGGCTACTGTAATCCCTAATCCATGGGCTCTGTCATAATTGGCATCATTGCTTGGTCAAAATTTCTAACATATCCCCCCCACTTGACCAAACACTACTTTCTTTCTTCATCAGATGAGTCCCAACTCTAGCAGCAACAGCAACAACAATATGCGTAAGCCTACAACAAAATGATGGCTTCAATGGATAAAGCAGAGCAGCACGCTTTTTGAAAAATAACACACTCAGTTTGTATTGGTTTCTTGAATTGACTTTGGGCCAGTGACTCTCAGTTTTGCAAACAGAACTGCACAACCACTGTGGCTGGCTCTGAGCGCAGTACTGCGCCAAACTCTAGAGCGGGAGATTTCCATGATGAGGACTCCATGTTTGAGGAGCCTCTTCCTATCAGAAGTGCGCCTCCCAGTGGCAATCCTTCTGGTGCTCAGCACCCCTTTCCTCAACGCCTTCCCTCCACTGGCGCGCCTCCCCCTACCCCATCTGCCATGCTCTGCACCTGCCGCAACTCCAACAATGTGGTGGTGGACTACCCCAACCTTCTTAGCAAGTTTTGGATCTGCCACCATGAGGAGACAATGTATAGCTTTTTATAGGCTCTGCATTCTGATGAGGATGCAATGACCCCAATTCAGGTAGGGGAGTTATATCACAGCCAATATAATGCCTCCTGTTTGGTTGCTGAGGTGCGTCTAGGGCTTCAGTCAGCTACCTTAGCCCCAAGTGAGATTTCTGCCCAACATGCTCATACCATTGCCATCTGAAATGAGTATATTGACAAGGTAGCTCAGGTTTGGGCTCTTGAGCTTGCCGCTGACCCCTCCTTCCATCAAACCTTGGACTTGCCAATCCAAGCTAATACCAACCATTGCTTCTCTGCCACATTATAGGTGTATCTCCAAGCTGTTACCACTGGCAATGATTCCCTTTACCTTCCTTTGGCTGCCGCAACTTGCCACTTCATGAGGTATCCTCCTGAGAGTTGTCAGCCTGGCCAGCCCAGGTATGCTGGCTGTTGCTTGGAGAATTACCACTCCCTGGCTTACCAGCTCTGCGTCCCCCTACCCCTATCCTATTCCTACATGGAAGATGTGTTGGTGGACTGCTTCACCATAGGTGCTGCATTCTCTGCTTGTAGTGGCTGGAGCTGTTTGGTGCCAGTTAGTCAGATCTGACTTCCCTTGTGCAACAGGTCTTCTATGTTGCGCAACTCCCAGTTGGCCTGGGCCCAAATGCTGGCAATCCTGGCTCACGTGCGCCAGCGCCTGGACAACAACCGCTACACAATCCCCACCCATGAGTGCCCAGTGATCACTATCCAGCGCCCTGCCAAGCATGCCTGCCTTGCCAACTGTCAGGCCTCTCCTCCTGCTATGTCTTTGGCTCATCAGTGTAGAGGTGCCCCCAACATAAGGGATCAATCCCAATGAGCCTGCCTTTTCCTTTTCTTGCAATAAACTTGCTTTTGCTTAACCTCTTTTTTATTGTTTCTATTATTTTTTAGTTCTTATTTTTTTATTATATTAAGCTTTTAATTATTGTAGTTATCTTCTAAATTTAGTGCTTATAGAAATATTATTGATTAGCAGAGTTTGTATGTTGGGTATTTAAATCTTGCGCTGCTGCAGCATTAAATATAAAAGTAAGGCGCCACTGCAGCATAAAAGATGTTTGCAAGGTGGCACCTAGGACTTTTCCAAGTACTATAAATTTAGAACCTAAATGTAAAAATGCAGGATTGTCAAATCCTTGGTCCAAATTTTGAATCAATTTTGCAGGATGGCCTTTTTTAATTAAATTTAATTCTTTGTGTTTTTATTTGGATTTTTAAAAAATGAGGGAACTCATAGACACTTTGAAAAGTTCAAGTCAAACTGCATATTTCCAATGGACAAAATGAATTTACTGGAATCTGATTTGAAGTGTTTAAATCCATCAACCATTTTCATTAAGTTTACTATGTTTTTTGAAATTGCAGGATTTTCAAATCCAAGAACCAAATTTCAAATCACTTTTGAATGCCACTAGTAAACTCAAATAATAATTGTGGGAACTGGAATCCAAATTGAATGTAAAGTAAGTAACTTGGAAAAATCAACCCAAATCAAGAAGCTCCACTCTGGATAAAATCAAATGAAAAATCCAATCTCAACAACCATGTTTAGATATGAAATTAAGTGAAATGTAAAATTGTCTAAACTGGAAATGATGCAATATTCTGCACTCTAAATCACTAATATAGCAACCACAAAACCATATAAGGATATATGAGCTACCCTCCTGATGATGCAGAAATTTTTTAAAAGTTTTTGGCCCCCAGCGTACGCCAGGGGCCAAACAAACTTCTTTTCAAGGAAGAGGAGGAGGGGAAAGATAAACCATCAGTTTACTACAAAAGTGTTAATGTATTACTATTAAGGATGCTTTATTATTAGCATTTTTTAAAAATCAACTGTAATCAAGCATCTAAATTTTAGCTGTCCTAAAATGGAATAGGGTGCTTTTTGAGAATGCCTATGATTCCTAAAAGAATTAGCACAAATCCACTCTAGATCCTTTATCATCCTTTTTGAGACACCCATAAATTATATTTATTTCAAATTCACCTCATTTTTGATTGAAATTTGGTTCTTGGATTTGACAATCCTGCAATTTCAGATTTTTTAAGTTTTCCATGATGTCTATGATTTGTTTGAAATACAGGAAATCTCAAATTGTACATTAGAATCCTGCATTTCTGATTCATGTATCCCGCATTTTTTTGCTGTGTTTTGTCTTTTGTTAGTTGAGTTATCTGCTCAAGAGATTTGAAATTTTCCAATTTAAATAAATCAAAAAAGTCAAATTAAATGTTTGATTTTATTAAATATTTTATTTTTCACTCAGCTGAGTTGCCCGCAAAAGTGATTTGAAATTTGGACCAAGGATTTGACAATCCCACATTGTTACGTTTAGGTTCTGAATTTACAGTAGGTGCAGCGGCGCTTTTTAGTTGTTTAAGGCGGCGCTGTGGCGCTTAAAGCTGGGTAGTTTTGCAATTGAATTTGTGGAGTTTTGGTAACCTTATTTTGATAACAGCCTTTTTATTTTGATTTGAGATAGCGTTTTTGTGATGCAGTTTTTTGTGATGGCATATTTTAGGGTATTTATTAAGTGTTTTTATACTAAAAAAATCTTATTTAGATAACACTCTTTTTATTTTGATTCAAAATAGCGTTTTTGTGATGTGGTTTTTAGAGATGCTGTATTAGAAACCAATATTTAAAAAATAACTATTTAATAATTTTTATTAAGTTTTTTTTTAAATTTTGCTGATGTAAATGCCTGACGCCATCATTAATGTTTTTTGAGATGGGGTGTATTGCACTAATAAAAATGAGGTATGAATCAAAATCAATACAAATTATCAATGTACTTCATGTTAATGAGCTGGGTCTTTTTATTTTCATTAATCTTGATAAAAAATTATATTTTAAAAATTCAACCAGCTGTATATATTTCAAATATTAATCATAATTAAGCAATGCTTAAATTTAGAAATCAGATATTGCCTCTGGTATGGGAGTTATTCCAAATTACATATAACAGGATAAACAAATATTTTATTGCCTCAATAAATACTCCAAACTTATCCTCACAATAAAGGAATTTGTTTTTAGCCCCTAAACCACAACTTCATGTTACAACTGAACCAATAATAGTTCAGTATTTTATTGGGGAAGACAACAGTCTAATAGAAAGGATAAGAATAAGAATAAGAATAAGATGATGTTTATTGGTTATTACAGTGACTAATATACTATAGGGGAAAAGCCACAATCAGGTGGTACAGTGAAAAGTTCCATATAAGGTTTGGGGCTGTGGAATAACTTACATGGGGATCAGTGTGTTAAATTGGCAATACTTCTAATTATGAGATAGTGCCTTTAATTTGACATTGCTATCAGATTTATCCATGATGTTAGACATGTCATGGGACAACTCATTGAGCACCCCTGTGTATTGTGAGATACATTGATAGATAAGGATGAAATCTTGGTTGCAACACCCCCCTTGCCCCCTGCTTATTGTCAGGCACCAGGATTAGAGCCTGTGGAAGGTCTGGAAAGGTAAACAAAAAGAGATTTTGTGTGAGAATGGTACAGCAGGGGCATAAGCAATCATGGTGGAGGGTCTTGGTGTTTTCTTGGGAGTCTTTGAGCTGATATATGTGATTGTTGTGGACAGCAGATATCTTGAAGGGCCTGAGGTGGTTTAGGCTCAAGATTTGCAGAGTTGGGATTGAGGGCATAGACAGGATCACCCACAGCATATCTTGCCTTGAGGTGTTTAGTCCCCCCTTGATCCTCTCTTGCTCTATGCTGCAAGCTTTGGCATGCCATTGACTCAGGGAGGGAGTAGTTACAAGGGGAGGTTTTCGGGGGACAATGGGCTGTAACTTCCCTTGTTCTACCCCTGTTGGGCCATCAGGAGTCCCAAAGGCCAGAGCACTGGGGCTAAAATTTGTACCCCAGTTGATTCTTGCTTGTAATATAAGAAGAGCGGTGGGGAGATGTTCAGTCCAGGCAGTATTTGGGTGCTCTTGCAAGAGTTTGGCAATTAGTTGTACCAAGGAATCATTTAGGCGCTCTACACACCCGTTGGCCTGAGGGTGGTATGGCATTGTGTTCACTAGTTAAAGGGCATTTTTGATACAGTATGCTTTCATGATGCTGCCTATAAGCTCAAGCCCCCATCAGTGATGAGATCTTTAGGGCAGCCAAAACAGGCAATGATCTTTTGCCAATAAACCATATGATGGTGGTGGCAGTGTGATTAGTGGTTGCCCATGCCACTGGCCACTGGGTAAAGTGGTCAATTGCTGTGATGATGGACTTCTTGTCTAGCCTATTTTCAGGCAGGGGACCCACAATGCCAAGAGCCCATTGCTCAAAGGGCAAGGCTGGCTTGGGTGGAGTGGGTTTGGACGTGTTCTTTTCACACCAAAAACACATCTCAAGGAGGTCCAGGATATCCTGATGCATACAGGGCCACCAAACCTTATGCTTCATGATCTCAAAGAGGTTACATCCTCTGATATGACCTAAGGTGCAGTGGTAGTGCAGTATTGGGTCTCCTCATTGTGTGGTAGGGATGTAAGGCATCTTTTCACCTATCTTTGCCTGATGGCAGACATTGCCAGCATTAGTGGTGAGCTGGCTTTAACTGTCCTTCAGTTTGGAAATTTTCAAGGAGTTGAGGGCTTTGTAACAGGTGGTCTCAGGGCTTAGGTAGAGCATGAGCCAGTCTGGGTCTAACCTGTCATCCCCTGTGATGCACGCTACATACAGCCTAGAGAGCTCCTCAGCTGTGACAAGTTCTTTCCCAGGTTTGTACTCAATGTGCAACTGATACAGGGACAGATGCTTGACCCATCTTGTCTGGTGTTAGGTAAAGTGTGACTTAGTGTTGAAATACTGAGGAGACTTGTGATCTGTCAAGACTTGGGGTGGGAACCTGGCCCCTTCCAGGTAACAATTCCATATCTTGATACAGTGCACAATTGCTGCTAACTCCTTATTATGTATGGGGTAACATTGTTCAGAGTCAATAAGCTTCCTAGATTTTTAGACCACAGGAAGGAAGGTACCCTCATTGGTTTCCACTCTTAGTATTCCCCCTATGGTGCTATCAGAGGCATTTGTCACGGTAGGTTCCATAATGCCTGGTATTTCTTTTCCCAATAACAAAGCTTGGAAGTTGGGTAAACCATTATCCAAGTTGACCAAATTGATAGATTTGAACCAAAATGTTGATAGGAAATGGGCTACTGCTGCCCCAGGTTGTCATTTGGATTAGATTCCCCCATGCAAGTTGACACTGATAAATAGACGTAATCTGAGAATCACTTGATCCAACCTCATTTATCAGAACAGCCAGCAGAAATTAATCACTCAAGGGTTTTTTTAGGTACTGTAAAAGTACTCTCTAGATGATGTAGACAGAATAGGAGGCATGGATCCAGGGGGTATTGCTTAGTCAAGATTTGGTACATATTGGAAATTTTCACAGTTCAACTTGTGAGAGTTGAGCCCTCCCTAAATCACTCAATAAACCAAATATTCTCCTGGACTAGCTTGATTTTAAAATGCATCCAGTAGTCAGCCTACTCTGCTACATTCCGTATAACTTGATCCTAAGTCAAATAATTATGGGGAGAGGGGGTCCTGCTTTGGTTAATCCATCATTGGCGCCTCCTAATGTTACTCCAATGCCTCAGAATCTTGGGGTCTTTCCTGCTGAATCTGAAAATGAGACAGTTCTACCTTCTCAACATCCAGAGTTCTACACAGAAGACACTTCAATCCTTTCTCAGGCCATATATCTAGGACTCCTTTGATTGGGTTTAATTATTTTTTTAACCCCCAGTGTTTCTTTTGGAAATTTTACCAAACAGTATTTGAAGCTTTGTTGGTGGTTAATCATCAACTCTATGCGGATTTTGGTGGTGATTCCCCACCACATGGAGACTGTTACAGTATAAAACCAAATGAAAGGAATAGTGCGTCCCTGCAAGACCAGAAACCAGCAAAGAACCACCGCCAAACCCTTGAGAGAAATAGAAAATTTAAATGCTGTCATTGACAAAAAAATGGGTCAAAGCTGGGGTCACTCAAATAGCCCGGGAAAATCTGGACTTGCCATATTTTTGTCCAGATAATTATGACAAGAAAATCACATGTTATACATTATTTGGTGATGGTAGCACTTGGCCCGCTGGGTGCTGGAATTTTGTTGAATTATGGCATCATTGGCTCAAATTCCAATGCAGGACCTCCAACTGCTGAAAATATTCTAGCCAGCCAATCAGATGCCACAGAAGCTCCTCCTCCCCCATCCCAAATTCCCTTAAGACTTTCCCAATTCCCCTCTAGAAACAAGTTTCTGGATAGCTCATTTTCACTCAAATAAAAAGAAAGTTTTCCTAAAAATGTGGGATCATCTGGGGCTGTTTGCCCTCGTCTTTGAAAGATTAGTGTTTATTGCCTTCAAGGTTACCATTGATTCTATGGCTGCACCCTGGCCTGCTCTTAACATGTTGATGCCTTCAGGTTCTTTCTCTAATTTACCCCTGAAAACCATTTGCATTATGACAATTTTTACCTCCATCTTCTGCTATACCACCACTGGTGCCAAGATGATTGAATCTGTCCTCCTAATTTGGTCTCCTGTTGCTCAAGCAACTCAAAATTTGTTTACTGTATCCTCATTGTTTGTCCCTGAATCAGGCAGCTTACTGTTTCACTCTAACAGAGTCCTCTTCTTACTATCCATTGATTTCTGTCACATCTAGAGGCAGAATAGGCTCATCTATGATTAGCCTCTCATGATGCTGGGTAAAAAAGGCAAAGGGTCCCCCAGGAAAAGCAGAGGTTACCTGTGACAAGGCCATCAAAGACAACCCCTTGTCTGCAGATGTCTACTGGGCGCGGAATGGAAAAATCTGGGATAAAGTAACATCTCTTACTCATTCACCTATCAAAGAGCCAACAACATCTCTGGCTACTGTAGAGACTGCAGATGAAAAAAAAAGTAGGGTTCTTTACAGGCTTCTGAAGCATAAGGCATGGCAGCCTACCCTCTCCAGAGACATCCACAGAGTACTCAAACATTGTGAGGTCTGGGAGAAGATTTTCAAACGCAACACCCCTCCCAAGTCAGCACTGCCAATCCATACTCAACTACCTTGAAAGGGGCAACTGTGGTAAGTTTGACTCCCTGGTGATTGACTCCCTTAAAATTGACTCCCTGGTAGTTGACACTATAGTAAAGTGAAAATTCAGCTTTTGCCCTGATCGACAACTGGAAATCAACACTTTTTTAATTATTGGATCTTGATGTACTGAAAACTCTTATTATAAAAAATTAAGTTATACAGCTATGGTATACTAAAGTGATTTCAGAGAGCTCAAAAATAAAATAAAAAATGTACCCCTATGAATGAGAATAAGGAGAAATAAGCAACTATTTCTCATTTTACTATGTAATTTACACTCTTCATTATAAAAATATTTTGATTATCATAAAAATTAAAATTCCAATGATCCAGAAATAAACATAAACACAACAAATAAAGTTATGCAAAATATGAAGAAATATTAAAACTTATTTGATATGGTTCATATAAGTACAACTGTGAATATCATATGTTTCATTAGGAAATTAACAAAAATTAAGATATTTAACTTACTTTCAACTATAAATATTCATCTCAAACTTACCATGAATACATAGAAAAATCACTGATATCTAATTAAATTAAAAAAAATTAAAAATTATAACTAAAAACTGAATGATCAAAGATGATAAGTAAAAATTAAAGTTAAAAAGTTAAAAGTAAAAATTATATAACTGAGCAAGTAAGAAGTTTATTCCTCATCATTCTTTCCCCATTTCATTTTGGTCCCTTCCAGGAGGGCAGTGGCAATAAGCTCAAGTTTCTGCTTAAGCTCAGAGGCCTTGTATTTGTGCTTAGCTGCACCCTGGATGGCCTTGGTGAAGAGGGTACAGCAGGTGGTTGGCTTGGTGGGGGGGCACAGTTGGAGAGATCTTGGAGCTCAGAGATTGTTTTCTCTTGCTCATGCTGCAGGAGAGAGAAGAACTTATTGAACTTTGGGTGAATCCCAAAGTTGGCTTTAAGGTGCTTGTGATAAGGCTCTAATGCCAAAGTGGTCTTGAGCTCCCCGTTGACTGCTGCCTGGTACACGTTCCAGCTGGCCTTAGCGCATGCCTTGCCTTGCCTCTGTGTGACAACCTTCCCAATCCACTGGGGCTCAAAGTACTCAAGGAAAGGCTTGAACTCCAGGTGCTTCACTATGTAGGGATCCTTTGAGAGCACCTTGAAACCCTGCACAGTGTTCTCTGGCTTTAAAAAAGCTAAGGCACTGAATTGTGCCAGCACAAATCTGCAGGTGTCCAAAGTATCCCTCCAGCTCAACCTACTAAGCTTGGCATGGGCCTGCACGTTACAAGCAACTGCTTGGCGGAAGTGGAAGTGGCACCCCTGCACCTCCCTGCTGAACAGCTGCTCAAATGCATTGAACTGAGCAGGCTTAAAGTCCATAATGCACACGCAAGGCCCAAGAGCTCTTAGACTTGCCTTTTCCTCCAAGTCCAGGGTGGCCTGGTCCTTGTCAGAGGCAGGTGGGTTGGCGCAGGTGTGGGGGGAAGTCTTATTGGATTTTTCATTGTTTGCGTGAGGAAGAAGGGCAATTGCTTGGCAGAGGATGGAGAACATGCAGGTATAGATGGCCTTGGTGGCCCCAGGAAGAAGAAAGAACACAAGTGGAATCACCTGGATGTCAATCTGGGCATGGACCATCCAGAGCTGCTTGAACATCCAGGGGCAAGTGGCAAAGGTACCATCAACTAGCCAGGTTGACGCCCTTTTCAACTCCATCAGGTTCTTCTGAGTTGAGTAGCAGATTATGCGGTCCTTGGCAGCAGGCCTGTTGTCATGGAGCAGGAAGCGCTCCCCACTTGGAAGCTGCTTGAGCTTGTGGGTGAGTGTAAGCTCTAAGAGGACGTCCAAAGCCTTGGGGGAAGGGGGATTGGCGGCAATATGCTTATTGGTGATGAACTTAACCAACTGCTCTTGAGTTGGCACCAACTTAAGATTGTTGGGTTTTAAGTGCTACAGGGCTTTAATAGTCAGATCAGATGACCGGAGATGAGAGGATGTGGGTATTACTTGAACAAGGTAACATTTTAACATCTAAGTGATTAGATGATTGGGGGGCTCACAAGTGTGCTCCCCCTTCTCTGCTGTTACTTGCTCCCAGCCCTTAGTGTTTAGCTGGGGCCTGCAAGTCTTATCCTCACAGACAAAGTGCTTGCTCTTGGTTTGGCGCTTTTTTATTGTTACAATTAAAAATGTAGTTATCAGCTACGTAGCCAGGGCCGCCCTTTATGGACATGATTGGGAAGTAATGGGGGAAGCGCTTGGGAACTTTAAACTCTCTGTCCACATTACAGATATTGTGGATGACCAGTGGATCCCAAGCCACATGACCAGAAGCTTTGAAATTCTTGGAGTACTCCTCCGGCTCATCTTGGGGATCAGATGAGGGAGGGGGGAAGAGCCATCAGGAGGGGGAGGGAAGGGTTCTTTAAGGCCTGCTTGGATGCCTCCTTTTTCTTACCAGAAGAAGAGGTGGGCTCCTTGGCAGCCTTTGACTTTCTTGGTATGCCGCTCCTTGGTAGGCTTGGAGTTGTCCTCTGAGTGGTAAAAGGAGTGATTGGTAAGATCACCATCAGATTTATTGGGGGAGGAATTTTTGGGGGAAGGTGAAGGGGATGTGGAAGATGAGGGTGGAGGGAGGAGTAGGAGGAGATGGAGTGGGAGGAGATGGGGTTGGAGACTTTGCCTTTGCAGGCTTCTTGGCACGCTTGGTAGTGGGGGCAGTTTCTTTGGAGCCCTTGAAGGCTTGGTGCTTGGGCTGTTGGCTGTTCTTCTTTGATTTTGTCTAAAGAAGAGTTTAGTATTGTAAATAATAAAAGTATGAAAGATATGAAAAACAGAGGTAAAACAAAGTAAAAGTTAAATGAAAAACATGCAAATAAAGTTTTATTTATCAAGAAAAAAATAAAAAAGTAAATAGAAGAAAAATAGAAACTCAAAGTATAGATAAAAAGGTTAAAACATAGAAAATAAGTGAATTTATGATGAAGCATCAAAGATGTTAGATTCAGCATAACATCTTAGGGCTAAATCAATATAAAAGTATAATAAAAAATCAAAAAATTATCTAAAAGTTATATAGAGAGTAGCAGAAAGAGTAGTAGATTATAATTGCAAAAAAAATATTATATTGGAATTTTTTTATTGGGAGTTGAAAATTCAAACCATAGTAAAGTGTTGCGTTTGGCACTGTTGATCAGCTGGGAAAAGCTGAATTCTCACTGTCAAGTATGCCAGAGTCAAGCAGAAAAATCAAATTTACTGTTTTTTACATATAAAACTTGCTTAAATTTAAAACAGATTCAAAAGTTAATCCAAAAGCAAGGCAGTTTCATATGCTCAAAAATAAAATAAAAATACAACATAAGTTAAAAAAGTAAATGTGTAGGAAGGTGTTTATTAGTGATTAGGGCATGCTGTGAGGAGCTGGGAGTGAATTATTTACCATAGTGTTGGTTAAAACTATAAGAAGCTCTCTGTACTAATCCCCAAGTTAAAGTGACAAGTGGATGAGTGTTGAGTGGCGCTCATAGTCTTCACTTATTAATTTAGCCTTAATTCTGAGCCTTTGATTAGTTAAATCCAAAACCAATTGCGTGGCAAGTGGATAGATTCAAACAAAGAAGGAGTTGAGTTTCTGTTTTTTATAAATTACATATGAAATATCTTAATAAATTGGGCTTAATTTATGTGGCACCACATAATCCACAAATCCGGGAATGACATAATGTAAAACAAGTGGGGTATTTGATTACTGTTTATACCACTAAATCCGGTATAGTGGTGCTTGGGAGCCTAATTGACAACTATGGACACTAATAACAAAAATTTAATAGTAAATAACTAATTTTATATAAGTGCATATGTATTTTATTAATAAAATTAAAATTTGGCTTAAAAAGTATCAAACTGGTCACTTTTTGTTTTAGAGTGTTGAACACAGGTTTTTTCATTTCTATTAGTAAATTTACTTATAAACTGCCCCTTAAATTGGTGTTTTAGCTAATCAGATTTATTAAACAGAGTTGAGTTCAAGTAAATTTAACCTTGGTTTTTGGTTTCAAATCCCAAAATTACTAGTAAAAATTAGCTTAAAATTGGTTAAGCCAAAAATACTAATAGATTCAAATATGTGGCACTCAACTCCCTGGTACTCAACAAAGTGTCAAGTACCAGGGAGTTAATCACCAGGGAGTTGAACTTATCACAGTTGCCTTTCAAGGTAGGGGTGCTAGACATTGTAGGGCAATGCTGGGAAAGAGTAATAACAAGCCGTACATAATCACTGCTATTGAATTTTCCACGCAATGGTCAGTAGCCCAGGCTGTCAATGTAACAGAAAACATGGGATAGTAAGAAGCGGCTTCTAAGTGGTGAGGAATTACATCCTGAATCCACATAGAGCTAATAATTGACCACCAACACGGCTTCAGCTACCAATTTGTAAAATCTCCAATGGCAATACTAGGGTTAAGTAAAACAATTGATCCTAAGCAAAGTAGCCCAGGCTAAATAGCCTGTGAAAGCATCAGAGTGTCTTCAGAATAAAATTCAGGACATTGAGATGCAACACAGTCTTCAGCGTCAAAGGCAGGGGTACAGCTCCAAGATCAGCAGGCAAGGAATTAACCTTGGGCAGTGCTGATGACAAAGTTCCAACCACAGGGCCCCATCTTCCAGGGATGATCCAGCCAAGAATCAGATTGTAGGGGATGTAATGCCGCAATCAAACTACAGGATGCCTTTTAAAAATGTAAGTTGGGCCAAGGGGTATATGATTTTTATTGAGTAAATCTTTGGGAGGACTCAACTATTAAGGGCTGAAACAGTGAAATTGTTCAATATGTATCAAAATCAACTAAGCAATACCACCTGGATCCTGAGCTCCTATTCCTTCCACATCATCAAGGGAGTATCTGGCCTAGGTTGCAAAGAACCCTTGGGTGACCAATTTCTGATGACCATGCAGATAAATAATTTCATATCTGGTGAGCCTTAAACTACATCAATTTATCAACGTCAACTTACAGGGGGAATCAGATTTAACCGGCAAACTGGAGCAGCCGTAACCCATTTGTAATCAACCATTTGATTCAAGTCCATTAAATAAGTCAGTTTTGTTAAAGGGTTCATAGCTTTCCTACTCAGCCAAATAGTCCCTGGCATTATGGAACTTACCGTGACAGCCAATGTCCATATAGGCAGCAATGTTCAAGGATCCATAGACAGAGAGATCATTGGCAAGTTCTGAAAACTAGAGCTGCTGATCACCAAGCATGGCAAGGAACTAACTTCCAACAATACCAATGTATACCTGGCAAAGTAAGGAGTGAGACACACTGTGGCAGTTCCCTATCATCCTCAGGCCAACATCAGGGTAGAGCAGTTGAATAGTAGCTTAGTGCAAACCCTTGTCAAGATCACTGCCAGGACCCCTGAAGATTGACCAAAGCTGCCACCAACTGCTCTCCCTCTTGCTGCACTGGAGGGACCAGATCTTCTGGGAAGAGTCTTTTTGAACTAGTTTGCGGCACACAGCCAACTATAGCTCAGACCCTAGCAGGGCTAAAGCTAATCATGCCCAAGCACGTTCTACCCAGATCTGAACCTCAAGTCCTCCAAGTAAATGTTGACCAATTGATCAGGGGAGAGAGACACCTACAGGATATGTCTACTCCCCTGCAAGGTAGACATGAATTAGGAGATGAGGTCTGGATAACAAATGCAGACAAGAAAAGTATGACCCAAGAAAGTAGGCCTCATCATTATCCAAAAGGTAAATGGCAACAATACTTACCCGGTAAAAGTCTTGGGCAAGAGAAGACAGGACCAGGTCCCAAACTGAAGTAGGCTTATACCTGGCCAGGCTTGACAGAAGCACCCAAAGATTTTCATCCTAGCAACTGAGCAACAGCTGGTAGAATATAAGCCTGCACCCCGGACAACCTTCCTGTAGACCTTCCACCAGAGGAAGCTGACCCTCAGCTGGGGGGTGTTGAAACCAGGGGTGTGACCTTCCAGAAAAGTTCTGCACAAGAGACCCTGTGCCACTTGAACTGGCTCCCCTGCAACCTGGAGCCAGATGCAGAAGCTGGCAGGAATTTCCAAACAGGTAATAGGGCCCAGGGTTGATCCTGACTTGGTGGACAGCATGATCTGGGGCTTGGCTGGTGACAGGGATCAAGCTGCCCCTGGCTGTTCTGATTGGTTGAATGTTGTGGCCATGTTCTGCTTAACATGGTTCCCAAAAGGGTATAAGTGACCCATCTCAATAGATATAGTTATGGGGTTAGGATGTTTCCCCTGGGTAACTCAATAATACAGCATGGTTATACTATAGGGGTAGATGAATGGTTTGGAGCTAAATAAGGTATCCCACTTTATATAAGAAGAGCTGTGATAGACCAGTTTGTATTTATGTACTGGGAGCTGAGGATGATGCCAGTAAATGTGAGGAAATAAGCGAGGGTTTTTATTAACATGCTCTTTATCTGGAGGGAAGAGCTTCTTGTACTGTTTGGGAAAGATAGTTGCCACCAAGGGAAAAATACACATGGAATTATGATGGTGTAGGGATTGGTGGTGTTATGATTATATGCTTCAAGATCCTTAGTGGTGATGGTGTAAATTGGTGGCGACCCATATATGAAGATACATGGCATAATTATGCTTGGGGTTGAGTGAGGGTATGATGCTAGATATGTCATGGAGTGGCTTGATGGGTACCTCTATATGGGTCATTATTTGTTAGATTAAGCCAAGGCGCCAGCTTAAGCATTTCAAAGCCTTTTAACTTCTTTGGTATCATTTAAGTCATAAACTTATGTTTTTTGAACATTAGTATAATGTTTAGTTTACTGAAGAAAAGTTTAATAGTGTAAAATATACAAATAATAGAAATAAATCTTATTTCTATTAGCTGTATTTTTTGCTAAAACCCTTTTTTCTATTTTAATAAGCCAAGAATTAAATATATGAGTTGCATGGGAGAGTAATAGCAGCCCCAAAGCTATAATTGCTATTACCCTATCTTTGGCTCATATAATTAATTTCTTAGTTATTTTTAGAAAAAAAAGTTGTTGTATTTAAAAGACTATTTACTCTATGTGAAATATAAGTTTTTGTTGTGCGTCCAACTTCATGAACATGTCCTACTAATCCTTTAGTAGTATCAGCTCTCTTTGTTTCTCTGTCATCTGTGCAGAACTTTGCACAATAATTTATTTTGGAGTACTCCTTAACATCCTCAAATGTCAAAGGTGAAACATACAGCTCACCATCTTTCATTAAATATGAAAGATTAACATGAAATGCTTTGACTTCAAGCCAGCTTTTTTTAGGCCTAGATTTTCTATCATAGATGTGAAAAAAGGTTTTTTGGGAAACATCTGAATTATTTACAAGTGTCTCATATAAACCCTTTGTTTCTTCCTCTCTCTCAAAAACCATTTTGAGATCATTTATATTTTTTATATACATCTCATTTTCCTTTTGTTTAAATATTTTAGATAATACACCAAAATGACCATCAACAATACTTTTGCCATGACACTCAACAAATCTATTAAACTTAATTGTTCTTTTTATAATTTTAGGTACCTCTTTAAAAAGATAATATAAGAATTCATAAGATCTGAAATGATTACCATTATCACTCCAAACTTTAATATTTTTAATATTCTTAAATTTATTATTTTTAAGCAGACTTATCAAACACTGACCTGAAAACAAAGAGTCATGAGATAAAATTTCAGATAAAAAGTCATGATACTCATATTTAATTTTCTCATTTTCTTTAAAAGCAATTGCAAATCCTAATAAAGAAATAGGTATTTTCTCATAAAAACAATTATTTGTCTCTATAGGACCCCCACCTATTTTATAGTTTTCTTTATAGTCCATTACTTTAACACATGAATTATTATCAAGATTATTTATATCACTAATATATTCTTTATTTTGATGCTTATAAAACTTTTCATGTAGGTCAATAGATTCCAAATTTTCTTTAATAGATTTAGGCAATGGCAACTTCTTTATACTCAAATCCTTTTTCTTCATTTCTAATGACTTTTTTAAGTTGCAAATGTTACACATATCAGTTTGCTTTTTGCTTTTAATTATATTATTAGGAATAAGCTTATAAAAAGTGGAAAGTGAAATAGAAATATTGTTTTTTATTTTCATATCTTTGTAAATTTCTTTTTTTGTTTTTAATAATGAGTATTTTATTTTAGTTGAGTATTCACTCAACTCTTTTTGTAATTCTTCATAAATCAATCCAGGGGACTTTTTAGTGAATTGGCTAGTTGGAAATGAATTTTTTAATATATGTTTTAAAATATTTTTTATGTTTTCTTTCTTTACTGAATCATTTTTTCCTTTTTTATTTTTTGAATTTAATGATGCTTTTTTAGCATTTTTTATTTTTTTAGAATATGAATACTCATTTTTTATCATTTTAAATCCACAATCCCAAAGCTCTTTCAGACTGTAGCTTGATGTAACCAATGCTCTTAGGAAAGGAAGGTGCTTGGCAGGGGACTCTGACATCAATTCCTTTAGGTTGTTAAGGAAATCATCTGTTTTAGAATTTTGTATGACAGGTAAAAAGGTACTTTTTCCAAACTCTGTTTTTAATAAGAAATGCTCAACAAAGCTGTTAAGATCACTGCCATCAGTAAAAAGGAATGTTTGTTTAAGCATAGAGATTCTTTCTCTCTTAGTAGAAGCCCCCAGTGAGAAGAAGGGTGTCATCTGAGGTGCAAACTTGATAGGTTCCATAATGATAGGGGTTGGGTTCCTTGGCTTGGTTCAGGCAGTTCTTGCTTGGAAATAGATGTGCAGTTATCAGAGAGGAGTAAAGGTGTAGATTGTAAAGTAAATTTCTGTAAAGTTGAGCTGTTTAAATACCATGTTAGCTGAGCTTTCGCACTACAGGCATAAATCCCCAACTGATCTCCTTAATTTATTAATATCACCCCTGAAGTCTGATATCATTGTTTATTTACCCCTTTTTATATTCTGGTTAACTGTTGATATCTCGGCAAATAGTACTTCAATCTTGCTCAAACTAGTATCATTAGAAAGCCCTTAATCTCAGCTTTCAGAATTGCGCTGCAACTTTATATTTCAATACCAATTTAGTATCTTGAAGTGGCTTTGAATGTAAGCTTATAAAATTATTATTTGAAATAAAATATGCTAATTAACTCTAAAAGTTTGATATTTTAATCAGTAAACTAAATTTAAAGTATAAATCATTATTTAGCTTACTTTTAGTAACCAACTCAAAAACCTTTTTTTAAATAAACTTAAGTTTATTACAACCTTTAACAGTTCTTAAAAAATGAACTTTATATATTTTAAATCTATCAAAACAAAAATGTTTTTCTAATCACATATAAATATTTGCTTGTATAATTAAATTTGTATCTTATTTTTATAGATACAATGACTAAGATCATTTTCCATTTAGTTCAAATAAATTTTAACCTTTATAAAATTTAATTAAATAAAGCAAGATTTTGATACATTCTTTTTTATGTTTGAATTTTTTATACATATTATCTCTAGCATACAGTATAAAAATATAATTTTATTAAATAGTTGTATAAAGCTATTTTATTAATATTAAATACTTAAAATTTTGAAAAGAAAAACTTTTACTCTCTTATAAGTTCTTATTATATATTTTCTATAAAATCTAACTTAAGAATAAATTACTTATGCTAAATGAGATCACTGAAATTTCAATAAAAGTTCAGTTTTAATTTTAGTTTTTTTTTAACTTTTTACTAGATTTTTTTTAAAAAATCCAAAATTATTTAATATTTATTAAATATGCAAAAAAAGCTATCTGCCCTCTTTTTAAAAAGAGGGATTCAAAAATGATTATATTTTAAATTAAATATTTTAAAAAAGCTAAGATTTTAGGCAACAATTTAATTTCCAACAAAAAGCATCATATCAGTTTTTATTGTATTTTTAGGTTGCTCTTTTTAGAATGATGTTATTTTGTACTAATCAGCTTTCAAGAAATAATGGTATATGAAATAAGATTGTTACTAGCTTTTAATACAGTTTAATTTAGCTGTAAGTAGAAAATTATTAATTTAATATAGGTTTTATATTATAAGGATTAAATAAGATTTATTTTGATAAAATTGTTGTAATTATTTAAATTTATTGATAAGAAAATTAAAACAAAATTTTAAAGTTTTAAGTAGCACAGTTAATAGGAAACAGATTAATCTAACAAATAATGACCCATATGTTGTGAGATATGGTAGCAGCTGGATTGACCAAAAGGCTTTACAAAATCAGAGTTGTAGTGATAAGATGGATTGTAATAGGTTCAAAATGGCATGGTGAAAACACTATATATAATTAAGTTGTAGGTTTATTAACTATAGGTTCTTTTTGTTTAAATATCTTGGTGATTGTTTCTCAAAGCAGCTTGCTACTGCCCAGAGAATGTACAGTGAAGTAAATGCAGCTGCAATTATTAAGAAGAAAGCAGCTGCATAGACATCGATTGCATTGGCTCTGATGAAAGCCATTTCTCGGCTGGCCATTGTCAAGTGCTTGAGCTCGCATGGCACTTCACCATACTTGTGGGGATATATGGGGCGGCATGCTTGGGCAGTGTAGGCATACTCTTCAAAGGCATCGGCACCCATCTCCTTACGCCGGCTGCCCATGTGGGCAATGATCTGCATCCGCTTGACATTGGCAGCAATGGTTCTGCTTTTGTCGTCAAGCATGGATTTGATTTTTCTGGCAAGGGTGGCAGGGGTGGCGGAAAGCCTATTGACGTACTTGCCGGTGCCAGCATCCTCCAACTTGCGGGCGTTGCGTGGCTGGTCACCAAAGAAGGGAATGGTCAACATGGGAGTTCCTGAAAGAGATGCTTCAGCTATGCTCTCCAAGCCGCCGTGCGAGATGAACAGTCGGGTGTTTTTGTGCTCCAAGATAGCAGCTTGAGGCGCCCAGGGAAGGAGGCGGATATGAGGATGCTTGTCGTTGAAGAGAGTGTCGCGAGCTATTTCAGTGCCGTTGAAAGTGAATCTCTCGGGAAAGTCGTCAGCAATGGTTTTGCCCAGGCCCCAGAGGATGCCGTCAATGGAGCCTTCAGCAAGCGACGAAAGCGAAGCAAGCACAAGATTCTCAATGTCGAAGTCGGCAAGCAAGACAATGGTACCAAATGCAATGTATAGAGTTCTGGGGTGGGCATCGAGAAATTTGGTTAGTTCGGGTGTCAGTGAGGGGTAGGAATCTGATCTGATGGGGCCTATCATTTTGATGTTGGGCGGGAGAGGAGTTGCAGCCTCTAGCCCTTCAAAGGTATTGGCGATGGCAAGGGAGGTGGAGAAATCGCCAAACGGAAGGGAAGAGGGAGGTACGTTGTGCTTTGCTCGGATTTGATTCATTCTTTTCATGAATTCCCTGCCATAGTAAGCTCGCTTTATCGGGACAAATATTTTATCCTGGAAGCGATGGAAGAAACTGAGGTTGTCTGTGGTGATGCTGCCGTAGTTGAGGCTGCTGGTGATGAAGGAGGAAGGGGCTATGCCAAGCATATCGGTTGATTGGAACCCAGTGATGAGTGGAATTCCTTTCATCTCGGCTACGTCTCGGCAGGCGGGGGAGAAGAAGTCGCATGCGATGATATCGGGGTTCTCTTCTTCAATGACTTTGCTCAGGGAGGGATAAACGGCGGCGTAAGCGTCAATTAACATGATGCCAACGTTGTCTAGGAAATGTTTGAGATGGTCTTGCTCTTCGCGTCTGCCAAGGTTCTTTTTTGTTTTTGCATGTTGGTTCTTGAAGCTCCCAAGAGAGGCAAACCGGAACTGGTATGGCTTGTTGAACTGCTCATATCCATCAAACGAGGCATAGACCACGGTATGGTTTCTTGCTCTAAGCAGAGATCCTATCTCCAGGAGTGGCTTGGCATGAGATGAAGTACCGTATCCCGAATGTACGACAACCTTTAGCGGTTGCATGTACTCGTGGGAAGCAACGAGGCTTGTAAACAAAAGACTTATAAATTTCATAAGCTTTCCTAGGATGGATGACTGGCTTTTATAACCTTTTAGCCCCGCTCGATGTCCATTGCATCATCAGTGGTTTTTTTCCGTCCTGGATTGCGAGGGTTTCAATGCACCTGCTATCTATCATGCATGTCTCCTCTTTGCATTGTCATGTAATCAAAATTGGATTTATTTAAAAGCTTTAATGCCTTGTCATTTTAGCAAACTATGCACTTGCATATATGAAATCATGTCAATAGTTGCTTATTCCATGCTTGTGATCTCAGATCCAGCATAGCTTGAAGTTGTGGGTAAACCTTTTTCCGAGTCTTCACTGCTGACACCAATTAAGCTGCAGTGCCACCTGATCCAGCGAGCGATACATGGCTCTTATATGCCTTGAACTTCAACCAATGGACCCTTACTCACATAGGCTGACATTGTAGATTTAAAATATTTAATAAACAGTATTGCATAATATAATTTCTGAACAGATGATCATGAAATAAACCATTTCGATGATTTGATGAATCCAGAGGTTAAACTTTAACTCCACTTTTTGAAACCAGTCCGTAAATTTACTAGGAATCCACCTTTTAACATAAAAATTGATGGAATTAGAACCGACAAAGTCTAACACAGAAAGCAGGTGTTGTACTATACCGGACCCAATCTTTATACACCTTTTGCCAAACCGGCTTGGGTTCCTTGCAACAATCCCAACCAGCAGATCCTGCACGCGGGATCAGGAACCTTGCAAAGTGGACCACATCCAAGGCTGGGACGGGCACCAAAATCGCCACAATTGGGTTTGTGACCAAGCTTTGCCGGTCACAGTTGGTTTTGTAACTTTGGCAGCTGGGCACAAATTATTCTGTGACCTTGATTTCATATCACAATTCATGCAGATTTGTTTTTTGCTTTTAGGGGGCAGGTCACAGTTTCAACTTCCACATTTTGCAACCTGCTCCTAAATTCACAAAACAATATGCATGGATTGTGATGTGACCAAGCACAACCTCATTTGGTTTTGTGTTGTATCCAAGCATAAGTGTGCAGACTATTCCTATGGATTTAAAAATATATATTTATACTTTTTATAAACGGTTCACTATAATTCTATAAAGCAAACTGTAGTTCAATTAAAGCTATAACTGTGAGATAATAGCAGATAGAACTTTAATAAATCTTAGTTAAAAAATAAGATCCACCAGCTGGACTTGCTCTAATCTTACATCTTGTGCCTTGAACAGAATGGTATCATATGCCTCATCCTTAAAAACCATTCTAAGTCTACATCCTAAGCTTTTCACAGGATGAAATCATTGATTTCATATTTGAAAACCACCCTCTCAATATATTTTGTGATCTACACAATGGAGGGAGGCACAAATTGTGACTTACTGTCAGGATACCAAGAGTTCCGCACTACCCCTTCAGGTGGAGGGGGCAGGAGCAGGTAAAGACATGGCCCACCAGATATGGGGCCTAACTTTACCAGGTAAGAGAGGGCCTTCCTAGCCACGGCCCAAGGTCTAGCCACTGGCAAGGCAGAATCAATCAACCCAGCAAGTGCCAGGTATAGCACTCCCAGAAATTGACTATTCTGGTCAGTGGCATCATAAGTGGGGGGGTTGAGATGAACAGTTTGGGTATCAAGGGCGATTCCATGGGGACCAGGTAAGCAGAAGGGTTGTAGTATTTCCTGTTGAATATCAGGGGGTATATAGTATTTCCTTGCCGTTGTGGACAATGTGGTAGGGATCCTCATGAGTGTCTGGGCGGTTGTACCACTACATGTCTTCCAAAGTCTAGGGTTTGTGGTTGGGATTAGGGGATACTCTGGGAAGTGCACAGAGTCAAACAGAGCGTCAGGAGGGCAGTAATAATTGAACACTTCTGGGTCTCCAGCTGGCGCTTGGTGTTCAACTCCTGAAGGTGATTTCTGGTGTCTAGGTGAATGCAGATAGAAGAGTATCAAAAATAATTATGGAATCAGATCGGTGAACCAAAGGTTCATGACAACTTTATTTGGTAAGAATGACAATACAGAATCTTTCTGGTGCTGCTGGCTTATATACTCATTCACATGCAGGTGCCTCTGGGCATTCTTCTGGTGCTATCTGGGTAGCAAGGTTTGGCATCTCAAATTCTGCTGGTTGGTTGGCTGTTTCATCATCATTTTTGGGGGCTTCAGGAACAGTTGCTTGGCCTGCTATTGGCTGTGGCAAGGTTAGTTGCAGGTGTCATGGGGTCATTTCCAATTTGATTGCTTGATTTGGGCTGGGCTGAAAAGCAATCCTGAGGTTGAAGAACTTGATTAAAAAAGAGGTTCCCAATTGGGAACCCCAAATTATAAAATGGAGAGTGGGCTTAAACTGGGAACTCTGGGCAGCTAAATTTAGCCTTCCCAAGACCAATCAAACCCACCAAGGCTTGGGCATAGCTTTTGGTGCCCAGGACAGGTCCCACAGCTACTGACAGGGTGGGAGTGATTCCTGCACCTGGGTATTTGCTTTTCAAAGCAAATCCAGGTGCAGGCAGGCTCCTGCCACCTGGTGGCTGGGAGCAGGTTTGAATCTTGCTTAGGGATTTGAAATTGTGCTTCTGCAACACCTTCTCCAAAATTTGTGGCATAAGTCCACTCAGATTGTGTTGTGACCCAATCCAAAACATCCAAAAAATGGTTTTGTGACACTGTGTTTACACAATTGCCGTTCATGTCCCTACCCTAACCACATCCCTTGATCTTGTCCTGATCTGAAACATCTTCAAGATAAAATCACATTATAAACTTTAATAACTGGTCCAACCTATCTTAATTTAAGGCTCAGACTTTATATTGGCATTAAATCAACCCAACTAGGCTGGAAATTTAACTGCAAATGAAACAACCACCTTACTTGGCTTAAAAACTATTGTAAAACCAATAAATATCAGGATCTCACTACCATGGTTGATTGCAGGGGATCTAGCCCATTGCAGCAAAGCCAATCCATTCAAAAAGTCCAAAGTCCCACCTTTAAATATAAAAAACATTGGCCCCTTACTGCCAACCATGGGATATGTAATCAAGCCCAAGCTGGGGCCAAAGCCACCTTAGCCTAGACCTGGTATCTTTTGCAGATCAAAACTAACTTTGATAGATCCTCTACAGCCTTGATTGCTGATATGAATCATCCAAAACCCTTTTAAAAGCAAGCACTTAACTTTGGCTTGTTCAGTAAACCCATCTGCCTTTTTCTGAAGCCTGGTTATGAACCAGCTACCATTAAGGTTGGCAATGTCGCTGCTTTTACAGGTTAAAGCCTAGATAGCCCAATAACTTTACACAGGGTTATGGATATACTTTTAAAAAGTATAAATACCTGGAAGAGAGAAGCTTTACCAGAGATTAATATCTGTATTGTTGAGTAAATACTTCCTGTAAGTATATAAAGCAATATAGAGGGAAAGTTAACAAGATAATGATACTATGGTGAATATAAAGGTGAATTGTATAGCGTGATGACAAGCCACATATTGTCCATGTACATTATGGCATTCATGAGGCTTGTCCAAGGGATGTTAATGTTACAATTTAAAATGCTTAATCCCCATACAACTTGAGCACCTGATAAGAGTGTCACCAATTACTCATTAACTGCCGTAAATTGGGCCTTTCTAGCCCTTCTGGGCACTTCTTGTTTGGCTGCTTGCTTAACAAGAACAGGAAATGCTGTATTCACAATGGATTTCCACTGATAAGATGGCCTTAAGCATTTATCTATCTAGTGGAGGTAACAACTAAGAGTAGTCAAATGTATATCAAGTAGTAAGTGTAAAAGTATTCTTTATTAATGTCGCAACATCTTTGATTACTCCCTCTTGGGGAAATAACACCCCAAGTAGTTCACCAAATGGCCCACCACATGGCTCATCAACTAGCCATTAACTTGGTGGCACTTCTATTGTTTGCCCATCTATTACAGGGATAAAACAATCCAGATCCTAAAAGGAACGCAACTTGAATAAGCCTCATAGCTTAAGAGGAACATTACTCAGATAAGCCCCATGACCTCCATGACGTACATGGACAGTATGTGGCTTTCCATGATACTATATATTACCCTATATCCATATCCAATAAAGTATCATTCTCTTCTTAATTTACCCTTCATCTTGTTTATTATACTTCCCAGAAGTATATACTCAACAGTGGTAGCACAGGTAGGTTATCCACACCTACACAACTATAAGGAAAAATTCCTCCCAAGAAAAAAAAACCAGAAAATAAACCTTCCTGCAGGTTGAAGAGACTACAAAGAGGGAAAAACATCCTCACAGGTTTCACCATCTGCAACAACGTCCTTGTCCCCACCAAACAGTACAACCTTCTCCACGCTAAAAAAATCTTTAATCCGCCTACAACTTTTACAAGCCCGCAGGTGTCCAAGATACCCAGTATTGTCTTTCAACGCCTACACAGCAGAAATCAGGGCTTTTGCAAGGTTACACCGGGAAAATGCCTTCCTCTGGATCAACAGTACACAAACCAAATTTGAACAAGTAGACTGTTCCCAAAAACTCTGGGTCAGTGAGATTGCTCTTTGCATCACGGGAACTGTATCACAATTTGTAAGCGGGTGGATAAGCCAACACCCTGACCAGAAGGCAAACTGAGACATGTTTAAAACCACATTCCTCAAAAAGTTCTCCATGAAGGACTCTGACGTTGTGATCATGACTGAACTCAGAACCTTCAAAATGATAGGAACAATCAAGGAATACATTGCTGGATATGAAGACCTACATGACTGCACCCCCAACACCATCAACTTTGATGAAACTGGACCACAACTGGACTTCTACAATGGAATTCCACACAAATTAGACGTCAGTTTGACATGACCTGCTGCAAGAACCTTGAAGATGTATTCCTGGAGGGAAAGCACGTGGCACAGAAGCCTGACAACCTGCATGCAACAAACAAACAAAAAGAGAGTCCCACAGAAAGAAAAGACCTCAAACTAATAAACAGAACAACCAAGCTAATAATACCTATCCTTGAAACAGGAACTACACTGCTCAAGCTAATCAAGCAAGCACTGAAGACACCAAAAAGGAGGGAAAAGCTCAAGGGAGTGCTTAGGCAAGTCTCCCTCCCCCACTTTACAAGACTTGTACAGGGACCAGGACGTTGACTCAATTGCCATGATCCAAGTACCCTCCAGTGATCCTCTACTGTTTGCTGCCCAAACAGGAAATAAACTCCTCACTTATTCTTTCTGCTTTTGCAGATATAAGGGCACAGCACTATTTGACACTGGAGCAGACCAATCCTTGTTGATAAGAAATTTTATGGCCTTGTGAAACTACCTACAGGCCAAAGCAGTATCAAGAGGGTCATCATGGCAGACAACAGGAGCACACCAGTCACCCAAGAGGCAAAAGCTTTCCGCGTCCAAATAGGAGATATGCAAACCATGCTCAGTGGCCCTATCATACCAATCCCCAAGTATGATGTTATAACTGGCCTGGATTGGATGAGAAAGACCAAACCTCATATTGACTGGGATAGCGCTACCCTCACCATACAACAAGGCAAGGTGCACCACCATGTTTACCCAACCCATCTTGACACACTTAGGAGAAACCATGTGTTTGTGAAAATCATGGAAACAGAAGAGGAAACCAACCCTAGAAAAATCAATTGGAACACCTGCATGTACAAAGTGATCCATTTCAAAAAACACAGAAACTAGACACAAGAACAATTCCATCCAAGACCAGCTAGTTAGTGAGTTCCCTGCTGTCTTCCAGGAAACCTTACCAGGACTACCACTCAATTGGGCATACAATACAAAATTGACCTCAAGGAAAGTGTCCCCAAAGCACGCCCCATTTACCGCTTAAATCCACAAGAATACAACACCCTAAAAGCCTATCTTGACAAAGAACTTGAAAAGGGGCTTATAAGACCTTCTAAATCACCTTTTGGTGCTGCTGTCTTCTTTGTAGTAAAGAAAGATGGAGGACTCTACTTAGTCACAGATTACAGAGCGCTCAACAAAGTCACAATTAAGAACAGGTATCCCCTGCCCTTGATTGACGCCCTGGGGGGGCCCTAAATCTTCAAAAAATTGATTTGATAGCAGGCTATCACCAAATTTGCATAAAGCCTGAAGACATCCCAAAGACTGCGTTTAGAACCAAGTACAGATCCTTTGAATGTGTTGTCCTCAATTTTGGGATGACCATTGCCCCCAGTAACTTCATGACCTTCATGAACAAGGTCTTAAAGGAACACATTAGGAAATGTGCAATTATCTACCTGAACAACATCATCATCTACAGCCCAAACTTGAAACAACACTGGGAAGACTTCTGCCTGGTCCTCTGCACCCTTGAAGGAAACCAAATGATTGCAAAATCATCAAAGTACAAATTCTTTTTGGCTGAACTTCCATTCTTTGGTCACATATCAACAAGGACAGAATCAAACCAGACCCAGAAAAGATACATGATATAACCAAAATGCCACCTCCAAGAAATAAGAGCAAATCCCGCACTTTCCTATGAATGGTGGCCTATGTAAGAAGATTAATCCCTGAATGGGGTGTCCTAACAGCCCCCCTGTCTGCCATTACGGGCAAAACAACCAAGTTTGTCTGGACGCCACTACAAGACCAGCACTCCTGTCAACTAAAAGAACATATGACTACTGCCCCTATCCTCCAGTACCCAAATTACAAGGGAATCTTTGAACTAGAAACCAATGCATCTGACTACGCCATAGGAGGAGTACTCCATATCCAAACAGCAGAAAAGGACTTCCTCCCTGTGGCGTACAAGTCAAGGAAACTATCTGACGGCAAACAAAGATATCCCATACACAATAAAGAGTTGGTGGCCATCATACATTGCCTCATGAAATGGCAATGCTATCTGGAAGGGGCCCAAACGTTCAAAGTACTCACAGACCACAGGTTGTTAATATTTTTCAAAACACAGCAGCACTTGTCAAGAAGGCAAGCTGAGTGGATGAGCCTCATACAGAGGTACCCAATGCAAATCAAATACAAGCCAGGCAAGGAAATGCTCACTGCAGATGCCCTGTCAAGGCTATACAGCAAACATGTCCTATGCGCTGATGGGGACCTTGATTGGCCCATGTTGATCATGGGGAATCTCCAAGAAGGGTTCTAACCTGGAACCCCAATGGACATCCAAAAGAAAGTCCTTAAGAACAAACATCTGTTCAAAAACGTATATGGCACATTGCACCAAATCCTTCCAAATGATGACACCATACCTTAAGTCCCATCAACCCAAAAGATTGACACAATCCTCCAATATCACAGAGACTTGGGACACACCTGCATTAGAAACTTGCACGTTATCTCAAGACACGCTGCTGGTGGCCCAACATGTTAGATGATATCCAAGAAATATTAGAACAATGCAAAGTCTGTGAAAATTACACCCAAACTAAGGCACCACCCAAGTCAGTAGCACCAGCATCTATCACATAACCCTTCAAGGTGTGGTCACTGGATATTGTGGGACCAATTACTGGCAAGAACAAAGGCAAAAAGTACATCATAACAGCTATCAACTATGCCACCAGATGGCCTGAAGCACAAGCTACAAAGGAACATAAAGGCAATTATATAAGGCAATTTATTAGGAAAGAAATCATAGCCAAGTTTGGAAAACCCAACCTCCTGATCACAGACAGAGGCACCAAACTCAAGGCCATTGACACCAATATCTATCTCTCCAAGGACAGGATAAAACATATCATTACCAGTTATAACACTCACAAGCAAATAGACAAGTAGAACAACTAAACAGCTCACTAGTGGAAGTCCTCAGTAAGTTATCTGCTAACAATCCAAAAGCTTGGGTCGACATATTACCAACAACACTTATGGTCTGCAGAACACAAGTCAACCACAATATGGGCAAAAGCCCTTATGAACTCATCTATGGTCATAAACCCTCACTTTTCAGCACAGCCACAGGACCACAACTGCTGCTCACAAAGGAGATACTAGACAATACTGATCCCAAGGTACTACACACCAGAAAAGACCAAGAGAGGATGGAACGCCAAAGGGTCTAGCAGGAAGCAATCCTATTACAACAAGAAAGATTCCAAGTCAGGGATAAAATATGGGTTGTCAATCACAATCAGCATAAGTTGGATCAAGGGTTATGTGGGCCAAGCATTGTCATGGAGGTCAAACCCAACAATAACTACCTCATCAAAGGAATTGGCGCCCAAACTGAGCTGAAACACATGCACTATGACTGACTCCGCCTGTGCAAAGCAAGAACAGCTCAGCACAACTCCAGACTCCCTGTCCCCAACGCTAAACTAGACCAATACCAAGACCTTATCCCTGACACTCTCAAGTTAGTTCCCAAGGCTATGCCTTCCAGCACCCCAGGGGGAGATGTCACAATATCTTTGATTACTCCCTCTTGGGGAATTAACACCCCAAGTAAATCACTAAGCGGCTCACTGAGTGGTTCAATGCCCAGTCAATAAACTGGTGGCACCATTATCAGTTAACCATCTATGACTGGATCACTCAATCCAGGTCCTAAATGGAACACAACTTGATTAAGCCTTGTGACTCAAGAGGAAAATTACTCAGATAAGCCCCATGACCTCCATGACATACATGGACGGCATGTGGCTTGTCATGATACTATATATTATTCTATATTCATATCCAATAAAGTATCATTCTCTTCTTAAATCTTCTACTTATTTTGTTTATTATACTTCAAAAGAAGTATATACTTGACATTGAGAAAGATAGGGAGATTTATATAGTTCATTCAGTGCTAATGACTCAAACTAATGTCTGATGTTAATTAGCACTGTGGATCTGGAAGGGGTTTGGGGGCTAAGGCAAGGGGGTCAAGGCTTAGATATCAGACATCTTATCAGTTGAGCCACACATTATAATGACTGTGCTTAATTGCATTTGACAATGAATTAGCATCAATGAGCTCTATCTTACATCCACATACCTGATAGAGAATAATGCATAATCTTAACTATCTATTATGATTAGCTATCCTTCTGATAGATTAATCAAACATGAACTTGGTAAATATTATGGCATTACCCACCTCTTGATTAGACTATCAAACTAGTAATCAGGCCTAGGAACAGTCTAAAAAACAGTTACATTGGCAGACCTTTACAGCAGTAACCTCTCAGACAGACTATAGGTTTTATCTCTTTATCCCTGGCAACTAGGATAGCAGCTCATGGATTTTTTATATTAGAGTTTTTTCTTCCCAACTTGCTACCCAAAGGGGGAAGTTATCTACTCATCACTAAGTCTACTCTACAACTAGGATGTAGATAGCTTAGCAATTGAGCAATAAGGAACAACAGGAGGAAGTGGTCTTGAACCATGGCAGGGTCTGGGAAAGCACTCAAAAACTCATTGAATCTAATTACACTGGCATGGTTAATGAAATCCTCCTTGGTGGCAACAGAAGAATAGGCTATCACACTGATATGTGTAGTGACAAGGGACAGACACTGAACAGCTGAGGACTAATTATATTCCTCAGTAAAAGCGTCTTCTAACTTCTTCTATGTGGACTTAGCTGATTCAGTTTGAGATTATTGAACCAAGGCAGTCTTAGCATTGTCCTTTAGATTTCTCAAAAGAAGTATCATGATGAAGAGGAGCTTCATATTGATAGCCTCAACTTATACAGGAACAGAAGCTGTGGACTTCAAGTTGGCTTAATCAGAATAAGTCTTGGAGTTGAGTTACTTCATCTGCCAGTTGTACCAAGCCATGTCAATGAATATATGATGTGAGAAGAAGATGGGATTTTTGGGAGAGCACATGGGGTAGGGATTGCCTTGCTCACCTTTTACAACCAGATGTAGAGGGCTGTGGTGGACTTCCAAGTCCAATAAAAAGTCATCATATTTCTTAGCATCACTTATAGCATCAGTCATGACATTGATAGGTGTCAATGAAGGAATATAATTTCCATTAGCATAGTCATGTCTCAGAAAGTGGGGAGAAAGAGTGGTGACAATCCAGTGTGCAAAAGGCCCACTGGTGATGCACATGTCTTTGGCAGAGTTTAAATTAAGGCCAAACAAGGTGCTGTTGAGGGCAAGGCCATTGTAGGACTCTTGTGCGTCAATTGTGCAAGATCAGTAAATAATAGTGATACTGGGGGTAGTTTCATTGTAGCTCAGACTCATAGTTGCAATTGAACAGGCAATTACAGGTAAGGAAAGCCAACAACCAGTGAATGTACTTGTGCTGCTTAACATATGTGATAACATATTTGTCAAACTTTGACAGCTGATCTGGTTTCTGCTTCTTTTAAAGTGTCTTGATGGCATCAAGGTATGCCTTGAGTTCCTCTGGTTTGAGCTCAGAAATTTACTTGTAGCAACTGGTTAGAAACTTGTACTTCTGTTGCATCTTGCTGGGTGAAGAAAAATGTGGCAGTCCACATGTTTGGTGGTTTGCAGGCGGGGCTAATGTTGGCCTAGCAAAAGTTTGGTTGTTTGTTGCAGGTAAAGGCCTAGTAGGTAACATAGGACTACTAGGGGTAAGTAGGGTGAGCCTAGTAGGTAACATGGGACTACTAGGGTAAGTAAGGCCTGGCTGGTAGGTAACATAGGACTACCAGAGGCAGATGTTGCCTCCATCCAGCAGAAGAAATTGTCTGCTTTGGGCTATAGTGCTTCACCTTGCAGGGAGCTGTGGCTGCAGAAGGGTGAAGACTGAAATAGCAAGCAGGGAACCTTGTCTGTCTGGGGGGAGTATGTTTTGGACCCCTGGCTGGTAACGCGGGCTGCCAGGGAGGGGAAGAGCTCTGAGGGCTCTAAATATCCTGATACAATTACAGGAGGTCTATGAGCAAGCATCCTACCTAACAGACTGATAGGGTGTCCTCATTTATGCCCCTATGGGAGACTTTGGTGAGAGCCCAGAGTGAACATTAGAGGGTATAGATTTGCTTGGAGGTGTCACCAAGGCAGTTTGCTTTGGGAAGCAAGCTGCAGAACTTGGTGTGATCAGGCCTCTGGGAAGTAGAGCTGATTACTCTGCAACTGAAAGCTCAGACTTAATCACCTGGGTGAGTAAAGACAACACATAGATATTAATCTATGGTTGAATGGCCTAAGTGGAGTGCCACTTATAAGGGCCCAGTCAAACGTCAGTTCAATGTAGACTCATGCCTGGGTCTACAAGTTCTGGTAACAGGGACTGAGATAAAGAATTGAGGTGGTTCACATAATTAACAGAGAAGAATAGTAAGAAGGACTGTTTGATCACAGTGAAAGCTAGTTGACAGACTTTTAATTCATATTGAATTGTGGGAACCAATATGGTTCAGTGTGCAGAGGGAACTAAGGAGGTTCCTAGTGAGGATTTGTTGAGGAACTGATTGAGGATAAGCTGAAGGACCAGAAGATTATGATGCAGGACTAGGTGATCATGATACAGGAGCTTGCTGAAGGATCAGAAGATGATGATGAAGAACTGGTGGTCCGGATAAATGAGCCAAGATTTTGCCAAATTGATTTGCTGAGGTGGTAAAATGTGGAATTTTTTGCCTTGGTTACGTATTAAAATCAAGAAGGAATGTGGATAAAAGTGTGGGTAAGATATTTATTTATTAAGTTCCTAGGATAGACAAAGGTATATTGCTATGAGAGCTGGATACAAAGTTGTTTTGGTGGGATGTTTTCCTTGGATTTTACAATATTTGTAAGTATATGAGGGAAAACGTTGAAGAGGTCCACAAATAACAGTTTAAATAGTATTCCACTATTTAAATCAGTTCAGGTTAAATTCAGAGAATACTGGTGTCAGAATTATGGACCAGTTAACGCTTTGATGCGTGAAGAGCTGTCAATTTGAGCGGTTTGAGCTGTGGAAATTATTTTCATAGTTGGATCCCAGTGGAACTTCAGAAATGGTCTATTTCTGCGCTCTGTATTCATTGGTTGAGTTCTGGCATGTTTCCTGATGAAAATGATTGGTTGGAAGCCAAAAGCTTAAAGTATAAGCAAGGAAATAGTGAATTAATACTTTAAGATTTTGAGAAAGTAAGTATGTAAGCTTAAGTTATTATAGGGAAAAGTGAGCGGCAATGGTTTAAGCTTCTGAAGAAAGCCATTTTGAAGGCAGAACCGTTGGGAAAAAGACAATATAAGAAGGTGGCTGGCAGGAAAGTTACAGGGTCTTTTGAAAGTATTTTTGAGGTCTTTTGGAAGGCTTTTGGAGGTCTTTCCCAGGTCTTTTGAGTTTCTGCCAAGAGGTTTTTGGAAGCCTTTTGATCACCAGCAGGAGCTTTATTGGACTGACAAATGGAATAACAAGGCCACTGGAGCTATAAAGAGAGCTGAAGCCCACAATAATGGAGCAGGAGCCCAAGAATAAGAAACTGGATCTTAAGTGCAGTGCCGGAGTCCAAGTTTAAGGTTCCAGAGTCCAAGTTTAAGGAGCAGGCGTCAAAGTCTAAGGAGCAGACGTCCAAGACTAAGGTGCAGGAGTCCAAGACCAAGTACAAGGATTCCAAGATATTGTTGGAGGACTCCAAGTATTGGCAAATCTATATTGTTTCCTTGACCCCCGGGCCATATAACAGAAGGTTTCTAAGGGGATCTTCCTTCTGAGAAAGAATAAAAGCCCATTTTGACCCCTATACATATTTCTGAGATACATTTTCCCTTACTAGAGAATGACAACCCCTTCCAGCTGGTCCCTGGCTACAATTCAGGACACACTTGGGGACTGGTAGACATGAACCCCATAGTAAAGTTGTTAACTTTTTACCATAATCAGACAGCTCCTGGGGAGGTTTACAATGTGCTTGAGTATCATTTATAGCTTGCTGTTTAACCTCAGGCTTTTTGTTATCAGCTGGAGTTTCATTAGCAACTTTCTTGTTATTTTCTCTTTATGATCTTGAGACTACATCATCTTCAGAGATAACAGTTTTCATGACTCTTGTTTCATAATCTACTTGTTCTTCTTTTCTAGCGTCAATTACCAAGTATGCATTGTTGGAAGAAGTTCCTGGGCCGTTAAAACTTTGTGTTTTATTATTTCTTGCCCTTGAATTGCCTTAGAGTTCTTTTTGACCACATAAATACCATTGAAGATAATTGTATAGATATTTCTGGTATTTGTTGTAATAAATGTTTGAATCAATTCATTTTCAGTTTGATGATCAATTGATTTCATCTTGGCACTGATTTTTTCATTATTGTAACTGCTTATAACACCCATGCTTTTGTGAGCTGTTAACAATACCCTGATGAAGCTAAGAGTGTCTGGGGTCACAAGACACACAAGAAAATGCTGTTTCACATTTGGCTGAGAGGTAGTAGTTATTATACACTAAGCATCAGGACAGCAATAGCGCCCATTCCAACACTTTGTTGACATGGCCACTGTTGACTCAATATCTTGAACCTACTATGTTTTTTGCTAGTTGCGCTAGCTTAATTCCCATTTTTAAAGTGCACAGGGGTGCAAACCCAGAAAACACAACAAAATTGTGGCCATTTCAACACAATTTAATAATAAGCTTAATAAAAAACTTGATTTACCCCTATTTTCCCTTTACATTTACTAGTAAAAATTTATTTATTCATCAATTTGTTTTCACAACGTAAAAGTGTCAATGTCAACACTTTTTAAGCCTAACTTATTTTTAATAGCAAAACTGAAACATCTGCAATAAAAAATTAATTGCACACATAAAAAATTATTTTTTATTAAGTTAATATATTTAAATACGTATTGTGCATATACTGATTGTTGAAATGTTCATCTTATAAATTTATCTGTGGCACTTATTCTGTCTTTAATATATTAAATGGATTGATAGCTAACAGTAATCCAATAATTTAAGTGTGATTTACTATGTAATTTACTATGGACATTTATTAATAATAATAATGTTGACAATCAGAAATGAGTCTATTTGCTTTTGATCATCCACTGGTGTGGATTTAAGCAAATTAGAGTGGCGCAATTAAGCCTAAATTACTATGCCACCTACTATTACTGTAAATTCAGAACCTAAACGTAAAAATGTGGGATTGTCAAATCCTTGGTCCAAATTTGAATCACTTTTGCAGGATAGCCTTTTTTTAATTAAATTGAATTCTTTGTTTTTTATTTGAATTTTTAAAAATGAGGGAACTCATAGACACTTTGCAAAGTTCAAGTCAAACTGCATATTTCCAATGGACAAAATGAATTAACTGGAATCAGATTTGAAGCGTTCAAATCCATGAACCATTTTCATTAAGTTTACCATGTTTTTTGAAATTGCGGGATTGTCAAATCCAAGAACCAAATTTCAAATCACTTTTGAATGTCACTAGTAAACTCAGATATTAATTGCGGCAACTGGAATCCAAATTGAATGTAAAGTAAGAAACTAGGACAAATCAACCCAAATTAAGAAGCTCCACTCTGGATAAAATCAAATGGAAAATACAATCTCAACAATCATGTTTAAACATGAAATTAAGTGAAATGTAAAATTATCTAAACTTTAAATGATGCAATATTCTGCACTCTAAACCACTAATATAGCAACCATAAACCCATATAATGATTTATGAGCTACTCTTCTGATGACGCAGAAATTTTTTAAAAGTTTTTTGGCCCCCGGCGTAGCCAAGGGGCCAACAAAACTTCTTTTCAAGGAAGAAGGAGGGGGAAAGATAAACTATCAGTTTACTACACTATGTATTCATGTACTGCTATTAAGGATACTTGATTACAGTAGATTTCAGAAAATACTAATAATAAAATATAATTATATATTACAATATGTTTTTACCATGTTTTCTTTTCCTTGGTGTGTTGATAGTTCATTTGCTGTTGATAAGATGTTTGCATTTAATTGGATGGTTTCACCTCCAGTTGCCTTGGCAATAGGAAATCCAGCCGCCTCCCCAAGACCAACTGTGGTCGCAGAGGTGGCTGGATTTCCTATTGCCAAGGCAACTGGAGGTGAAACCATCCATTAAATGCAAACACCTTATCAACAGCAAATGAACTATCAACACACCAAGGAAAAGACAACATGGTAAAAAAAGATTGTAATATATAATTCTATTTTATTATTAGTATTTTCTGAAATCTACTGTAATCAAGCATCTAAATTTTATCTGTCCTAAAATGGAATAGGGTGATTTTTGAGAATGCCTATGATTCCTAAAAGAATTAGCACAAATCCACTCTAGATCCTTTAGCATCCTTTTTGAGACACCCATAAATTATATTTATTTCAAATTCCTTGCAATTATGATTTGAAACTTGGTTCTTGGATTTGACAATCCCACAATTTCAGATTCATTAATTTTACATGATGTCTATGAGTTGTTTGAAATAAAGGAAATCTCAAATTGTACATTAGAATCCTGCATTTCTGATTTATGTATCCCACATTTGTTTGCTGATTTTTGTCTTTTGTTAGTTGAGTTATCTACTCAAGAGATTCAAAATTTGCCAATTTAAATAAATCAAAAAAGTCAAATTAAATGGTTGATTTTATTAAATATTTTATTTTTCACTCAGCTGAGTTGCCCGCAAAAGTGATTTGAAATTTGGACCAAGGATTTGACATTCCTGCATTTTTATGTTTAGGCTCTGAATTTACAGTAAGGATGGCAACAGTGGTAAAGCCAACACTTTACCTTTTTCATACCTGAATACAACTGATTAACAACTTCCTATAAGTGCAATGGTAAAATATTATATTTCCATCTCCAAAAAATCTTTTTAAATTATTAAATAAAGAACTTTAGTAATTTTTTGACTTATTTTTATGTTTTTTTAATTTTATTATGTGAGCAAAAATAGACTAAAAATGGTTAATATTTGCTGGTTTGCTTAAATTTAACTAAGTGTACTATGAAAAAACATAGTGAATTTTGAAAAAAATGTTGTCAGTGCCAATGTTGTCTCTGAAAATGTCTACATTTTTTCTAATTGACAGCAGGAAATCAGCATTTTTAAACTAATCATCATTATAATGTTGATGCTTTTCAATTTGCATATATAAAACTTTATGTTTTACATAAAAAAAAATATGAAATTTTGATATATTATATTTTAAACTTTTCTTTTTATATTTTTAATGTTTAAAATAAATTTTTATCTAAAGTTACTACTTTTGCATATTTCTTTTAACTTTTAACTTGTTATTTAAAACTCTGAAAAAATAAAGACTTTTACAATATTTTTATATTTTAAATTCCACTAAAAGCCCTATAAGTATAAAGTTTAGATATGATGATTCTTATAGTTATTTTGTTTTATTTTTAAATACAAAGCTTTATTTTAGAACTTGTTACTTATTATTTTAGGACAATAATACTTCCAAGCAGCAGAAGGGTACCAAGCGTCCCACCAAGCAGAAGGCAGCAACCACCAAGAAGGCTGTCACCAAAGCCCTCCCCTGAGCCCTCTCCTGAGAAGAGCCCTGCTCACTCCACTGGGGGAGAGGAATCTGATGGCTCCCTTACGGACCACAGTTTTTACAACTCGGCTTCAGATAAGGAGCCCATCAAGAAGTGATGCCAGGCCCAAAAGGCTCCACCCAAGGATAAGTCTCCCACACATGAGGAGCACCACAACAAGCCCCCTTCTTCTTCCTCCTGCCAAACTCTCCTCCTTTTATCTCATCTGGGGATGACTCAAAGCCCCACCCTGATTACTTCCCTGGCTTCTGCCATGCTCCTGCTAACCCCTGGGACCCTTTTGTGGCCCACAATATCTGCAATGTTGAAGGCAGGTTTGAGGTTCCTTCCTCTTTACCCAAATACTTCCACATTATGAATGTGAAGAGTGGGCCCGCCATGGCAGCCAATGGTTACATTTTCTCCTGCAATAATTACAAATGGAGCTTCAAGAGCTGCTACTATACCTGCAAGGACTGCTCTTGCCCAGTGCGGCTCAACACTGAGCACTGGGACAAGGTCAAAACCATCAAGGGCAAGCACACTTGTGTGATGCCCAACACAACCATTGTTTACCTTCTCAAATGGTACCTTGTGCAGATTGTGCCTACCTCCAAGTACCTTTCCCCCACCCACCTGGCTGTGCTTGCCTGTAAGCACCTCTCCTCCACCAATCTGAAGAGGGTGCCAACTCACATCCAGTTGGTTAAGTTTTTTAGTGATAGGCGCCAAGCCCTCAACCCCCTGGCCAAGAGTGCCACCAATGTCAAAGACCTGGCCCTCTCTGATGCCCTCAAGAAGACAGAGGATGAAGAGATGTTCCTGATTCATGGCAATGGTCAGGAAGTGGAGTATATGATTATAGCCTATGCCACAACTCAAAACCTGGAGCAGCTCAACACTACTACCACCTGGCTGTGTGACAGCATTTTTGCAACCTATGCCACCCTATTCAAGCAGCTTTGGGTACTGCATGGGCAGTTTGACGCCCAGGTCATCCCTCTTGTTTTCTTCCTCCTGCCTGGTGCTAAGACTGAAGTCCACGCCAGCCTTCAAAATTGTCCAGGATGCTTTGATCTCCCTTCCTGTTAACAAGCTCCACCCTCCCACCCACGCCACCAGAGCAAACTTTTCATTTCCTTTGCTGAGAAGAATGAGTCAGCCCAGGCCGCTGAGCAGCTAGCTTATGCGCGCTCACTTGGGCCAAAGGTGCTCATTATTGACTTTGGGCTTGCTCAGTTTAGAGCATTTGAGGCTACCTTTAATGGAGAAATTCAGGACTGCTTCTTCCATTTTAGGCAGGCCCTCACCAAACACCTCAAGAGAAAGAAGGAGCTCTTTGATAAGTATATTAATGATGTTAAAGGGAAGTGCTGCTTTGCCTTGACAAGTTTGATGCCTTGGCTTTTGTGCAACCGGAGCATACTGGGATTGGCTTTGAGGCCCTCCTGGAGAATGCTTATGTCAAAAAGCACTCCATCATTTTCAAGGGCTACCTTGATTACTTTGAGAAGCAGTAGGTTGCTAAGAAGGCAACTGACAGGAGAGGGAAGAGTGGGGCTACTGCCCCTTGGAACTGCCAAAGCTCTTGTCTTAACAGAGAGATGAAGACAACCTCCAGCCTGAAGGTGTGGCACAAGCACCTGAAGACAAAATTTGGGGCAAACCCCAGGTTCAATAAATTCTTTGCCAAGCTTCAGGAGGAGCAGGAAAGGAATGTCTCCAAGTTTAGCAAATTGGCTAACTTAGTGGCCCCCAAGAAGAGAAATTGTAAGAATCAGGACTATCAGGAGGACGTCCAAAAGGTGGTGAAGAAGAAGTATAAGGTAGCAGAAATAAAAATTATCTTGAAGATGTTGCTACTGCTCTTGCTAGTGGCTTCAATTATCCTAGTAAACTTTGCTTTGACTGGATCCTTTTCACTTTTAAATTTTTATATTTATTTATTTATTTGTATTGTAATAATATTTTTAGGTATATATGATAAGTTTTACCTTTAGTTTCAAGGTGGTTTTGTAAGAAATATCTTATATTTTGTTAATTTATCTTTAAAGTATAAGATACTTTTAGTTGTGCTTATAAAAAGTATAATAAATTATATATAGAAATTTATTATATTTTGTATTTGTTACATTATTTCAAATAAATTTATTTTTGATTTATTGAATTTTAAATTTTTATGAGGAAAAATATTTTTATAATAAAGAGTGTTTTTTACATAGTAAATTGAAAAATACTTTCTTAAATCTCCTTAATCTTATTAATTATGTTATTTTGGTGCATTTTTGAACTCTCTGGGGTCATTTTAGTACAATAATTCTATTTAAAAAATTATATTAAAAATGTTCAGGGTAAAGTGTGCTGTTAATTAAAAAAGTGTTAACATCTAGAAGACAACATTATCTAAAACCGGGTTATCACTTTACTATAGTGTCAACATGGCCACTGTTGACATGGCCAATGTCAACATGGGCGCTGTTGCTGTCAGGACAGGTATAAGAGATTTCAAACATAGCATCAGAGGCACTATTGGTTTCAACTTGTTTCATTTTTAGAATCAACTCAATTCTGCTGGTATTGGTTTTATCCAATAATATACAGCAATTCCATGTGCGCTTTGAGTATCCTGAGGTGTTACCATCAAAGATAGTTGATCTTAGGTAAATATGATTGATTAGCAAACTGATTAATTTATTGTGTAGATTCATTGTTTTCTGCAAGCTTCACTGTTAGTTGACTTCAGAGTAGCATTTAAGAAGTCCACTGTGACATAAATCATTGTCTTCAATGTATTGTAATCCCAACCATCCTTTGCAGGTTTTTTGCTACACATTTGCTTGCTATAATCTTGGGAGTACTGCAAATTGGTTCAGCTAACCAAAAAGAAGAATAATAACAGATTTTAATAGAGAAGTTATTGAAAGGCAGCAAGAGCGTTAGGTGCCAATCAGCAATAAATCCCTATCTACATCTTGGATTTTCTCCATTATGGAATTGTAACTTGTGGAGGCACCATTTAGATCAATATGTAACATGTGTTTGTTTTCCAGTAAGGGAGTATTGAGAAGACTAGTTTCAATAATAATATTCATCTCCTTCTCTGATAAGTTGATTACATTATTGGTGGTATGTTTTCCTAATCCTGCTGAGGCATCTGCTAGGCTACCAGCAGCGTTGGTCATGACTCCAGAAGGAAGATTAGTCACTTTGACTTTAAGATTAATGGTTGTGACACTGGTAGGAATGCCAAAAGTGCTGAGTGTCTCCAATAAAGGATCAATATCATTTCCATTTAAGGTGTCATCAACTTGCCTCAAGTTGACTCCTGGTTTGTGGGATGAGTATTTGGATTCATCATCATGGTTAGCTTTGGAGTTTCTTTCAGTCATCTTCCTTGGGTTAATGGCTTTAAAATTATCATATATGGCTTTTGGGAGCTTATCAGGGTCCCATGTGCACTCAAGGGAATACTGGCCAGGCAATCAATTGCTAAGGCTAATAAACTGGTTGGATTTTCCAATGTAGTTTTTGCCTGTAGTGATTACTTCCAGAGGATTCACCAGTTTAGTACACTGCTTCTCAAGACCATCATAAGAAATTCTGGTCTCTTGCCCTTCAGGCAGAAAGGTACTCTCCCTATCACTTTGAACTGAACCAGAGTTATCTTCATAAGATAAATTGGTGTGTGACAGGGTGCATCTCAGGAAGTCTTTAAGATGACTATCTGGTGACTACAACTGTGTAAGAAGCTGTTCCAATAATCCTCTCTATTTCTGGGTTAAGACTGGCTCTGGGGGTAAAAGAGCTCACGTCTGATAACTCTTTGTAGATACTATTATGATTATGCAAAGCCAAGAGAAGGAAGAATAGTATCAAATGAGTTTTTGAAGAGTGATTTAAGGAGATAAATGATCTTCTGTCTCTCAGTTTAACCAGTGGTAAACTTTTCTACATCATGGAGAAAGGCACAGACATACTCCCCAAAGTAGAAAAATGGTGGTTCTTGTGATAGAAAGGAGGAATCAAGAGGGTTGGGTTTGGGAGGAATGACTTCTGGCAGGCCATGAGAGCCCCCCACAGCAAAGACAGAGTTCTGCATTGGAAGAGTGTGGGCCTACAAGGAGAGAAAACACAGGAGATGGGGGTAACCAAGGGGCAGGTTAGACACAGATTGAGCACCAATGTTGTATTTGTGCTAGATTACTTGTGTAGAATCTTGCTTACTCAAAATACAAACTTATAAATAATAACAACAAAAAGTTGAGACATAGTTCTCCAAACCTAATATGTATAGTCCAATTATAATTTACGTAAATATCAATCTTTATTATGAATATCAAGGGAAGAGTTGTATATGGAAGTTTTAATTTTAATTGGCCACAGATCCTCTGGGCCTCATCTCTAATATGGGGTTCTTATTGCCTTTCAGCCCATCTTCTAATGAGCCCCAAAGATGGGCTAAATGATCATCAGTTATACCAAACTACTCAATCATCCACCTGAGAGTACTGTAGTACCATTGTGAATAGTAGCTTAGAGTATAGAGAGATAATGACGTCAGTAGTGACTAGTTTACACCATCTAATTCATGACATTAACCATGTTTATTCTTGGGGAATTGATCACCTGAGAGAGAGCAGTTATAGATGTTGGAAAATCTCCCCCTGGGGTGCTGGAAAGCAGAGCTTCTGGGACTTTATTGAAATTATCCAGGATCTGTGCTTGATATTGATCTATTTTAGCATGGGGGACAGATAGTTGGAAACTGTGTTGGGCATTTCTTGCTTTAAAAAGGCAAAACTGATCTTGGTGCATAAGTTTCAATCTAATACAGCATCAATTCCTTTGACAAAGTAGCTGTTGTTTGGTTCAACTTCCATATTGACCCCAGCCCTCTTAATCCCAGCTTCAACTTGTTTAGATTGTGATTCACAGCATCATATCTAATCTCCTACTTGGAATATCTCTTCCTAGAGTAGTATTGTCTCTCTTTCTATCCTTTCCTTTCCTTTTCTCCTTAATCTTTCCTGTCTTATTTTACTACAGGGTTATTGTCTCCAGATACTCTTTTAGGTAAGGGTAACTGTGGCCCCAGAGCAGTACTAAAAATAATTAGCCCTTGTCCATATTACAGTTTACCCAGGTGCAATATACTGTAAGAGCGGATAGTAACATACCAGCCCAGAGGCAAGGGCTGTTAGTGTAAAGTTTGTGCAATGGTTCTAAAATTGAGCTGTCTATTATTCCAGCCCAACTGTTAGCCTGGAGTAAGGGGCTTCTGGTAGTAAATTTGATGTCATCTTTGCCAAGGTAGATATTGGTGCTATTGGTTACAAGTTTAGATTCTCTGTCTTTAATGAGAAGGTTAGGGTTCCAAAACTTGGAAACTACTTCCTTACCTATGAACCACATTGAATTATCTTCTTTTTTTACTTTATAGCTTGGGCTACAGGGCATCTTGGTGTGTAGTGAATGAATGTGATGATGTATATCTTGCTTTTGTTATCTCCTAGCATAGGTCTTGTAATGTCCAGCGTCCATACCTTAAACAGTTAGGTTACTGAAGCTGGCATCCCATGTTTCTTTTGGGGTGCCTTGGAGCCTGCATATTTTTCACATACTTCATGTTGATTGTGGGCTTCTTTGATGTTTTCCAGCATGTTTGACCACCAGCAGCAGGGCTCAAGCTACTCATAGAGGTTCCTTCTATGGATATGCCCTAGTTCTCCATGATAAAGAAGGACTGTGTCAATCTTTTGTGTTGAAAGGATGTGAGGTATAGTGTCTTGGCTTGGCAACATGCAGTGAAAAGATCCATAGGCGTTTCTGAACAGGTTTTTGGCCTTGAAGACTTTTCTTAATCTTCTTTAAAGATGCTGCTGAGCTTTTAAGGACACTAATTATCTGTGGTTAACTAACCCATTGAATATCTGTATGCCTTCCAGATACCAGCACCATTTCATTTGACAATAGACAATCACTATTAATTATTTATTGTGGATGTAAATCTTTGCTCACCATCTGAGAGTTTTCTTGACTCATATGCAACAGGGAAGTGGCCCTTGTCTGTTGTCTGTATCCTGAGTGCTCCACCAATGGTGTAGTCAGAGGTATCTGTTTCAAGTTTGAAGATCTTTTCTTGGTTGGGTATTGTAATATGTGCACAGCAACCATGAGGTATTTTGGTTGGCAGGAGTGTTGCACTTGTAACAGTGTCCTGAAAATTTGCTTTATTTGCCAGTGATTGCAGATAGCAGGACAGTCAACACTCCTTGTTCTGGGATGAAATTTCTGATGCATGCCATTATCCTCAGTAAGGTACAGTGTCTTCTCTTGCTCTGAGGTGCTGGTATGTTGGTTATGGCTCTTACCTTTTCAGGATCAGACTTGATTCTGTCCTTGCTGATGATATTCCCCAGGCAGGGTGAATCATGGGGAAAACCCACACTTGAATGGTTTTGCAACCATTTGGCTATCTTCTAGTGCTGTGAGTAAAGTGCAGATATCTTTACAATGCTGTTTCTTAGCAGGGTGTAGATGTTTATGCTATACAGGTAAATCTTGACATGCTTTCCAATATTCTCTTTGAACACCTCATTAATAAACATGGTAAAGGTACTGGGAGCATAGGCCATGCAAAAGTTTATAACAACACATTCCAATGTCTCATATTTGGTTGTTAATGAAGTTTTTTTAGATATCCTTGGGGTTGACTCTGATTTGATGGGGCAGGAAGATATTCCACCAATTATTTTTCAGGTGACTAATTTTCAGTCAAATTTGATCTAACTATAATTTTCTGTGTGTATAAAATTTTAACTTAATAATAAATAATTTTTTTAAATATAGTCTATTTAATAAAATCTATGCTTCACACAACTAATTGTTTTTATTTTTTTGTATTTAAGAGTCTTAACTTTAAATATTTACCTTTTTAAGGCTAAATATATTGAATTTCACTGCTAGAAAATAAAATAGAAAAATCAAAAGTTTCAAAGAACAGCTTTTATAGGGAATTATTTATTTATTTTTTATTTCTGATTTTTTTATTGCTTCAAAGTATAAATTATATATGAAAAAAGTATAGTTGTATAAAGTTTTTCTGAAACCCAGTCAACTGAAAAATAACTGACAGAATGTCTTCCTGCCCCAATTCAATGGTACCCCATAGCCAGGTCAAACTTGGTGAAGAACTGTGATCTCCCCAAGGCATCAAAGAGGTCATTGATTAGGGACAGGAATACTGCTCTTAATGTCAGGACTAAGAATTTCAGTCTCAACTGAACTTTCCTATTTTATTTATATTTATGACAAGGCTTCTGTTTTGGTTTTTTTTGGTTTGTTTCTTCTTCATCATCTTTGGTTGCCTATATTCCCAGAATAATGGACTATTTTAGCCCAAACTTATGTTGTCAAAAGCCCTTGATTCCAGCTTTCAGAATCTTACCCCTGAAAGTATATTTTTGGTTTAAGACTATGAGTAAATCTTGCTTGAAAATGATCCCCCTATCATCCCTTTTCATAGAACTGGTTATAAAGGTCCTCAAAGATATACTATTCCAAGAAATTTACTTTCCTCTTATTTAGGATCATCAATAAATCTATTGTATTTATACTAGCTATATCTTTTTTATCTTTGGGAAATAGTAGTTAATTGATGATGGCTAAGAACAGGCTTTGATACAAATGAAGGTGACATTGAAAAATTCTGAAACCTTACACTTAATTTTAACCTTGTTAGGTGCTCAGTAGTTGGTGACAAGACATAGTCCTCCATCTTTATTGGCTAAAAAGAAGATATCTACATTAAAGGGAGATTTATATGGTCTTATGAGTCCCTTTCCTAATGCTTCATCTAGGTACTCTTTTAAGTCTTCAACTCCTTACAGCATTAAAGGGTAGTTGAGGCTTGATTTAGGGATACTTTCTTTGTGATCAATTTTTTTGAATGCCTCTGTCAGGTATAATCATACCATCTTTTCTTTTGAAGATGGAAGGGAATACTTGGACAAAACTTTAATATATGGGATCCTGTTCATGCGTATCTTTCATGTTTTCAAAGTGAAAGGTCTTGTATGTGCAGGTATTCCAGTGTCAAGTATATACTTCTGGGAAGTATAATAAACAAGATAAAGGGGAAATTCAAGAAAAGAATAACACTTTATTGGATATGAATATAGGATAATATATAGTATCATGGAAAGCCACATGTTGTCCATGTACGTCATGGAAGTCATGGGGCTTATCTGAGTAATGTCCCTCTTAAGTCACAAGGCTTATTCAAGTTGTGTTCCGCTTAGGATCTGGAATGTTTGATTCCTGTGATAGATGACTGAATGATAGTAGTACCATCAACTTAATGACTAGTTGGGGAATCATTCAGAGAGTCACTCAGGGAATTAATTTACTGAGAGGGAGTAATTGAAGATGTTACAACATCTCCCCATGGGGTGCTGGAAGGTGGAACCTTGGGAATTTTCTTGAGAGTGTCAGGAATACAGGCTTGGTACTGATCTAGTTTCGTGTTGGGAACAGGGAGTCTGGAGTTGCGCTGAGCTGTTCTTGCTTTGCACAGACGGAGTCAGTCATGGTGCATGCGCTTTAGTTTGGTTCAAGCGCTAATTCCCTTGATGAGGTAGATATTGTTGGGTTTGACCTATATGACAATTCCTGGCTCACGTAACCCTGGATCCCACTTATGCTGATTGTGATTGACAACCCAGATTTTGTCCCCAACTTGGAATCATTCTTGTTGTAGTGGGATTGCCTCTCTCTTGACTCTTTTCCCCCCATGTCTTCTTGGTCCTTTCTAGCATGCTGTACATCAGGATCACTGTTGTCTGGCACCTTCTTAGGTAGAGGTAATTGTGGCCCTGTGGTAGTACTAACAATGGCAGTCTTTTGCCCATAGATAAGTTCATACAGGATTTTGCCTGTATTACGGTTGACTTTTGTTCTGCACACCATGAGTGCTGTTGGTAATATGTTGACCCAAGCTTTTGGATTTTTAGCAGATAAATTACTGAGGGCTTCCACTAGTGAGCCTTTTAGTCATTATACTCTTTCATTTGCTTGTGGATGATAAAGGATAGCTGTGATGTGTTTTATTCTGTTCTTGGCAAGGTATATATTGGTGTCAATAGCTTTAATCTTTGTCCCTCTGTCTGTGATCAGGAGGTCGAGGTTCCCAAACTTGGCTATATTTATTTAGCAATAAATTGTCTCACATTGTTGCCTTTGTGTTCTTTTTTAGCTTGTACTACAGGACACCTGGTTGCATAGTCAATTGCTGTTATGATGTAATTTTTGCCTTTGTTATTGCCAGGCATTGGTTCCACAATATCCAGTGATCACACCTTGAAAGGTTATGTGATTGATACTAATAGTACTGACTTGGGTGGTGACTTGGTTTGGGCATGCTTTTCACAGACTTTGCATTGCTCCAGTACTTCCTTGATATCATCCAGCATGTTGGGCCACCAGTAGGGTGTCTTGAGATATTCATGCAAGTTTCTGCTACTGGTGTGGCCCAGATCTCTGTGGTATCAGAGGATTGTGTCAATCTTTTGCGTTGACAGGAAGTAGGGTACAGTGTCACCATTTGGAAGTATTTGGTGTAGCATGCCATATACGTTTTTGAACAGGTTTTTGTTCTTGAGGGCCTTCTCTTTGATGTCCATTGGTGTGCCAGGTGGGAACCCTTCTTGGATATTCCCCATGATTAACATGGGCCAATCAGGGTCCCCATCAGTGCGTAGAACATGTTTATTATATAGCCTTGATAGGGCGTCTGCAGGGCAAATGTGGTAAGTTTGACTCCCTGGTGCTCAACACTATAGTAAAGTGGGAATTCAGCTTTTTCCCTGATTGACAACTGGAAATTGACACTTTTTTAATTAACAGATCTTGATGTACTGAAAACTTTTAATATAAAAAAATTAAGCCTTACAGCTATGTTATACTAAAATAATTCCAGAAAGCTCAAAAAATGCAATAAAAACAGTACTTTAAATAATAAAAATAAGGAGAAATAGGCTATTATTTCTCATTTTACTATGTAATTTACACTCTTCATTATAAAAATATTTTTATTGCCATATAAATTAAAATTCCAATGAAACAAAAATAAACAAAAACATAACAATAGTAGTTATGCAAAATATGAATAAATATAAATTCATTATTTGATATAGTTCATATAAGCACAACTGTGAATATCATATGTTTTATTAAGAAATTAACAAAAATTAAGATATTTCACTTACTTTCAACTATAAATATTCATCTCAAATTTACCATGCATACATGAAATACTCACTGCTATCTAATTAAATATAAAAACTTAAAAATTAAAACTAAAACTGAATGATCAAAACTAAAAAGTAAAAATTAAAGCTAAAAAGTTATAAAAAAAGTAAAAATCATATAACTGAGCAAGCAAGTTTACTCCTCATCCTTCTTTCCCCGTTTCATTTTAGCCCCTTCCAGGAGGTCAGTGGCAATAAGCTTAAGCTGCTGCTTAAGCTCAGAGGCCTTATACTTGTGCTTGGCTGCATCCTGGATGGCCTTGGTGAAGAGGGTGGTGCAGGGTGTAGGCTTGGTGGGGGGGACGCGGTTGGCAAGATCTCAGAGCTTGGAGATTGTTTTCTCTTGCTCATGCTTCAGGGGGGAGAAGAACTTATTGAACTTTGGATGAAGCCCAAAGTTGGCTTTAAGATGCTTGTGATAAGCCTCTAATGCCAAAGTGATCTTGAGCTCCCCGTTGATGGCCGCCCGGTAAACGTTCCAGCTGGCCTTGGTGCGGGCCTTGTCTTGCCTCTGTGTGACAACCTTCCTAATCCACTGGAGCTTGAAGTACTCAAGGAAATGCTTGAACTCTGTGTGCTTTGCTATGTAAGGATCCTTTTAGAGCACCTTGAACCCCTGCGCAGTGTGCTCTAGCTTTAAAAAAGCCAAGGCACTGAATTGTACCAGCACAAATTTGCAGGTGTCCAAAGTGTCCCTCTGGCTCAACCTACTAAGCTCAGCGTGGGCCTGCACATTACAAGCAACTGCTTGGCAGAATTGGAAGTGACACCCCTGCACCTCCCTGTTGAACAGCTGCTTGAATGCATTGAACTGAGCAGGCTCAAAGTCCATGATGCACACATGAGGCCCAAGAGCTCTTAGCCTCGCCTTTTCCTCCAAGTCCAGGGTGGCCTGGTCCTTGTCAGAGGCAGGTGGGTTGGCGCGGGTGTGTGGGGGTCTTCTTGGATTTTTCATCATTGGCAGGAGGAATGAGGGCAATTTCTTGGCAAAGGATCAAGAACATATGTGTTTAAATGGCCCCAGGAAGAAGAAAGAACACAAGTGGAATCACCTGGATGTCAATCTGGGCATGGATCACCCAGAGCTGCTTGAACATCCAGGGGCAAGTGGCAAAGGTATCATCAACTAGCTAGCTTAAAGCCCTTTTTAATTCCAGCAGGTTTTGCTGAGTGGCATAGCAAATTATACGGTCTTTGCTGCCAGGCGCATCATCATGGAGGAGGAAGTGCTCCCCACTCAAAAACTGCTTGAGCTTGTGAGTGAGCGTAAGCTCAGAGAGGACATCCAAAGCCTTGGGGAGGGGGATTGGTGGCAATATGCTTATTGCTTATGAACTTAACCAACTGCTCTTGAGTTGGCACCAACTTGAGATTGTTGGTTTTTAAGTGCTGAAGGGCCTTTATAGCCAGATCTGATGCGCAGAGGTTGGCAGAGGTTGGGATTACTTGGACAAGGTACCACTTCAGCATACAAGTGATCAGGTGATTGGGGGGCTTTCAGGTGTGCTCCCCCTTCTCTGCAGTAACTTGCTCCCAACCCTTGGTGTTTAGCTGGCCCCTGCAAGTCTTGTCCTCACATACAAAGTGTTTTTTTTGGTTTGTTGTTTTTGATTATTACAATTGAAAATGTAATTACTGGCAACATACCCAGGACTTCCCTTTACAGACATGATTGGGAAGTAACAGGGGAAGCGCTTGGGAACTTTGAGCTCTCTGTCCACATTGTAAATATTGTGGATGGCCAGTGGATCCCAAGCCACATGACCAGAAGCTTTGAACTTATTGGAGTACTCCTCAGGCTCATCTTGGGGGTCAAATGAGGGAAGAGGGGAAGAGCCATCAGGAGGGGGAGGGGAAGGATTCTTTGAGGCCTGCTTGGATGCCTCCTTTTTCTTACCAGAAAAAGAGGTGGGCTCCTTGGCAGCCTTTGACTTCTTGGTATGTTGCTCCTTGGTGGGCTCAGAGTTGGCCTCTGAGTGATAAAAGGAGTGATTGGTAAGATCACCATCAGATTTATTGGGGGAGGAATTTTTGGGGGAAGGTGAAGGGGATGTGGAAGATGAAAGGGGAGGAGTAGGAAAAGATGGGGTGAGGGAGATGGGGGGAGACTTTGCCTTTGCAGGCTTCTTGGCATGCTTGGGAGTGAAGGCAGTTTCTTTGGAGCCCTTGAAGGCTTGGTGCTTGGGCTGTTGGCTGTTCTTCTTTGACCTTGTCTAAAGAAAAGTTTAGTTTTGTAAATAAAGCAGTGTGAAAGATATGAAACACAAAGAGGTAAAGCAGAACAAAAGTTAAGTAAAAGATATGCAAAAAAAGTTTTATTTAGCAAGAAAAAACATAAAAAATTAGATAGAAGCAAAATAGAAACTCAAAGTATAGATAAAAAGGTTAAAACATAGAAAATAAGTGAATTTATGATGAAGCATCAAAGATGTTAGATTCAGCATAACATCTTAGGGCTAAATCAATATAAAAGTATAATAAAAAATCAAAAAAATATATAAAAGTTATATAGAAAGTATTAGAAAGAGTAGTAGATTATAATTGCAAAAAAAATATTAATTGGAATTTTTTTATTGGGAGTTGAAAATTCAAACCATAGTAAAGTGTTGTGTTTGGCACTGTTGATCAGCTGGGAAAAGCTGGATTCTCACTGTCAAGTATGCCAGAGTCAAGCAGAAAAATCAAATTTATTGTTTTTTACATATAAAACTTGCTTAAATTTAAAACGGATTCAAAAGTTAACCCAAAAGCAAGGCAGTTTCATATGCTCAAAAATAAAAAAATACAACATAAGTTAAAAAAGTAAATGTGTAGGAAGGTGTTTATTAGTGATTAGGGCATGCTGTGAGGAGCTGGGAGTGAATTATTTACCATAGTGTTGGTTAAAACCTTAAGAAGCTCTCTGTACTAATCCCCAAGTTAAAGTGACAAGTGGATGAGTGTTAAGTGGCGCTCATAGTCTTCACTTATTAATTTAGCTTTAATTCTGAGCCTTTGATTAGTTAAATCCAAAACCAATTGCATGGCAAGTGGATAGAGTCAAACAAAGAAGGAGTTGAGTTTCCGTTTTTATAAATTACATATGAAATCTCTTAATAAATTGGGCTTAATTTATGTGGCACCACATAATCCACAAACCCGGGAATGACATAATGTAAAACAAGTGGGGTATTTGATTACTGTTTATACCACTAAATCCGGTATAGTGGTGCTTGGGAGCCTAATTGACAACTATGGACACTAATAACTAAATTTAATAGTAAATAACAAATTTTATATAAGTGCATATGTATTTTATTAATAAAATTAAAATTTGGCTTAAAAAGTATCAAACTGGTTACTTTTTGTTTTAGAGTGTCAAACACAGGTTTTTTCATTTTTATTAGTAAATTTACTTATAAATTGCCCCTTAAATTGGTCTTTTAGCTAACTGAATTATTAAACAGAATCAAATTTGAGTGAATTTAAACTCAGTTTTTGGTTTCAAACCCATAATTTACTAGTAAAAATTAGCTTAAAATCAGTTAAGCCAAAAATACTATTAGGTTCACTTATGTGGCACTCAACTCCCTGGTACTCGACAAAGTGTTGATCACCAGGGAGTCAAACTTACCACAGTTTCCTCTGCAGTAAGCATTTACTTGCCTGGCTTGTATTTGATTTACATGGGGTACCTCTTTATAAGGCTCATCCATTCAACTTGTCTTCTTGATAGTTGCTGTTGTTTTTTGAAGAATATCAATGACTTGTGGTTGGTTAGCACTTTGAATATTTGTGCACCTACCAGATAACATTGTCACTTCATGAGGCAGTGCATAATAGCTACCAGTTCTTTATCATGTATTGGATATCTTTTTTCACCATCAGACAGTTTTCTTTATTTGTATGCTAAAGGGAGGAAGTCCTTTTCTGTAGTTTGGATTTGGAGTACCCCTCCTATGGCGTAATCAGATGCATTGGTTTCCAACTTATATATTCCTTTGCAATTTAGATACTGAAGGATAAGGGTGGTGACCATACATTCTTTTAGTTAGCAAAAGTGTTGGTCTTGTAGTGGTGTCCAGACAAACTTGATTGTTTTGCCTGTAATGGCTGACAGGAGAGTTGTCAAAGCTCCCCAGTCAGGGATGAATCTTCTAACGTAGGCTATCATGCCTAGAAATGTACAAAGCTCACTCTTATTTCACAGTACTGGCATGTTGGTTATGGCTTGTATCTTTTCTGGGTCTGGTTTATTTCTGTCCTTACTGATTTTTTGACCAAGAAAAGAAATTTCAGACAATAAGAAGTTACACTTTGAAGGCTTGGCAACAAGTTGGTTTTCTTTGAGGGTGCGGAGGACCAGAAAAACATCTTCCCAGTGTTGTTTTAGATTTGGACTGTATATGATTATGTTGTCTAGGTAAATAATTGCTACCTTTTCAATGTGTTCCTTGAAGACCTTGTTCATGAAGGTCACAAAGGTACTGGGAGCGTTCATCATATCAAAATTGAGGATAACACATGCAAAAGAACCATATTTGGTTCTGATGCAGTCTTTGGGATATCTTCTGGTTTTACGCAAATTTGGTGATAGCCTGCTGTCAAATCAATTTTTGTGAAGATTTGGGACCCCCCAGGGAATCAAAAAGATATCAATCAGGGGCAGGGGATACATGTTCTTAATTGTGACCTTGTTGAGTGCCCTGTAGTATGTGAATAGGCGGAGTCCTCCATTCTTTTTGCCACAAAGAAGACAGCTGTGCCAAAAGGTGATTTGGAAGGTCAAATAAGGCCTTTCTCAAGGACTTTGTCAAGATAGGCTTTTAAAGAATTGTCTTCCTGAGGTTTGAGGCAGTAAATGAGGTTTGCTTTGGGGATACTTCCCTTAAGTCAATTTTGTGTTGTATGCCCTGATCAGGCGGTAGTCCTGGTAAAGTTTCTTGGAAGACAGAAGGGAATTTAATGACTAGCTATGCTCTGATTGGGTCTCTTACACACACTGTTTCTGTACTTTTAAAGTGGATAACTTCATACATGCAGGTGTTCCAATTAATTTTGCTAGGGTTGTTTTCCTGTTTTGTTTCCATGATTTTCACAAATAAATGATCCTTCATGAGTGTATCAAGGTGAGTTGGATAGACATGATAGTGCACCTTGCCTTGTTGTATGGTGAGGGTAGCGCTATCCCAGTCAATATGAGGTTTGGTTTTTCTCATCCAATACAGGCCAGTTATAACATTATACTTGGGGATTGGTATGATAGGGCCACTGAGCATGGTTTGCACGTCTCCGATTTGGACACAGAAAGCTTTTGCCTCTTGGGTGACTGGTGTGCTCCTATTTTCTGCCATGATAACTTTTTTGATATTGCCTCAGACTGTGGGTAGTTTCATGAGGTTGGCAAAAATTTTGTCAACAAGGATTGGTCTGCTCCAGTGTCAAATAGTGCTATGCCCTGATATCTGCAAAAGTGGAAAGAATAAGTGAGAAGTTTATTTCCAGTTTGGGCAGTAAACAGTAGAGGATCACTGGAGGGTACTTGGATCATGGCAATTGAGTCAACGTCTTTGTCCCTGTACAAGTCTTGTAAAGTGGGGGAGAGAGGCTTGCCTAAGCACTCCCCTGAGCTTTTCTCTCCTTGTTGTTGTCTTCAGTGCTTGCTTGCTTAGCTTGAGCAGTGTAGTTCCTGTTTCAAGGATAGGTATTATTAGCTTGGTTGTTCTGTTTATTAGTTTGAGGTCTTTTCTTGCTGTGGGACTTTCTTTTTGCTTGTTTGTTGCATGCAGGTTGTCAGACTTCTGTGCCGCGTGCTTTCTCTCCAGGAATGCATCCTGGAGGTTTATACAGTAGTTCATATCAAACTGACGTCTGATGTGTGTAGGGAAACCATTGGAAAAGTTCAATTGTGACCCGGCCTCATCAAAGTTAATAGTGTTGGGAGCTCAGTCATGTAGGTCTTCATACACTGCAATCAATCCTCAATTGTTCCAGTCATTTTGAAGGTTCTGAGTTCTGTCATGATTACTACGCCAGAATTCTTCATGTCAAATCTTTCAAGGAATGTGTCTTTGAACATATCTCAGTATTTGCAGTGATCAGGGGTGTTGTTCAAGCCATTTGCTTACAAAGTGTGAGGCAGCCACTGTGATGCAGAGGGCAACTTTGCTAGTCCAGAGTCTATGGGGGTAGCTGACTTGTGTGAATTTGCTTTTGGTGCTATTGATCCAGAGGTTGGCGTTTTCCTGGTGTAACCCTGTAAATTTCCCAATTTCTGCTGAGTGTAGGTGTTGAAAGACGGTACTAGGTATCTCAGGCACCCGCGGGCTTGCAGAAGTTATAGGCGGGTTCAGGAGTTTACAAGTGTGGAGAAGATTTCACTGTTTGGTGGGGACAAGGACGTCATTGAAGATGGTGAATTTTGTAAGGACATATTGTCTCTCTTTGTAGTCTCTCCAACCTGCAGGGAGGGCCGTTTGTTGGATCTTTTTTTAGAAGAAATTTTTCATAAAGTTGTATAGATGTTAGATAACTTACCTGTGCTACCACTGTCAAGTATATACTTTTAAAAAGTATAACAAACAAGATGAAGGGGGAAAATTAAAAAGAGAATGATACTTTATTTGATATAAATATAAGGTAGTATATAGTATCATGAGAAGCCGTATGCTGTCCATGTTTGTCATGATGGTCACAGGGCTTATCTGAGTAATGTTTCTCTTAAATCACAAGGCTTATTCAAGTTGTGTTTCTTTTAGGATCTGGATTGTGTAATCCCTGTAATAGATGGTCAAATAATAGTGATGACACTGACTTAATGATTAGTTGGTGAGTCCTTCATTGACTCATTTGGTGAATTACTTGGGGCGTTAGTTCTCTGAGAGAGAGTAATCAAAGATGTTGTAACACTAGTTAAAGTATTAGAGTTATTTTTTGCATTTGCTAATTGACTAATTATAAATTTTAAAGTAACTAAAAAACTGAAATGTCATGGATATGATCTTTATTCTTATATCTACATAATTTTAATGTCCACATTATCAGCTAGCATAGCTCTGGTTTCTTTAAGTTTCTTCAGGGTTAAAGTAGACATGTGGTTCTAACGTATTCCAAGTAAATCAACAGCACCATTGAATTCATGTTCTGATGTTGCACTTGTTGCTTGACAAGCAAGTATATCTCTTGCTATTTTACTTAAGATGGGTACTGCAGAGAATTTTCCTATAAAATAGATATAAATGACAAAAAATAATATTATAATTATCTTTCAATACTTAAAATATTCATCATAGTAACATCACTGTTTAAATATAGTGCCAAGTTACCTATATTTTTTAGGCATGGTTTTGTTTGAGCTGGAGAACAAATGCTTCACGCCTGTTTTTGATTATAATGCCAGTATTGTGTTGAGTTTCAATTGCTGAATGCATATGTTACTGCACATATATTTTTTGGGTTGCATTTTCAGCTAGGTCATATAGTTTAGGCACTTTTTCTTTAAAGTAAAAGAGCTTATATGTAAGATCAAGTACTTGACTATTAACAATAATAAGTTAAATATTTACTTATTGCAACAAGAAATATATCTGTGATAGAATAAGAATAATACTTTTCCACTTTCTTATATGCTTTTTCTACTGATGCTCAAAGCTCATACTTATATGAGAGCTCATTAATCAGAGACTGAAGATAAGCTTTTATATCAAGCACAGCTACTAGTGCTGAAAAAAGAGAGCATGACTTTGATAGGCATTGTCATGGCCTGAGTTGCTCCCAGGATAATCTTCAGTTGAGAGGAAAAGTTGAGCCTGAAAGCCCAGTAGATGACAGGAGCTATCCACATAACATAATTGACAGATCTGACCTAAGGATGTCACACCCTCATGTGAAAAATCACTTGCTTAGTGAGTCCCAGCATGGTCAGATAGGCGAACTCAAGCTTGCTGTAATCATATGATGGTGTGAAAAAAACAAAAAAGTTTTTCTGCAACGGCATGATCTGGCTTGACTGGGCAAGTTGGCGGAGCAGAGTGACATCAGTAAAAGATAGGTGGGGTGCAGGAGCAGAAGCAGGAACTATCTCTTAGTCCAGCACTCTAGGGGATGTGACAAAGGCTGGCGTCAGTTGGAGGCAGGAAGAAATTTGCTGTCTCCTAGCACTAGTGATGGTACTGGAGGTACTCTCTGTTTGAAAGCACCAGCAGTATAAAATTCATGATAATGTAATAAACCTCTGCAAAGTATAAATGCTCAGTGTGCATTAACCAACAAAAGATTATTAAGTGAAGATGTCAGCAAGAAAAGAGTTGCCAGTATTCACAGCTATATTCTGCTGGAGAACTGCAATTGTGCTTACTGACAACTTTTTATTGGCTGTCAAAGAGTTATTCTTGAGCTAGGCTCTATTGATGAGCCCTGATTTGTCAGTTAAGTAGATTCTTTCACTATTTTTGCACTGGGGAAACAGGCAGGAGAATTTTGAGATCATTTGTAACCCAAATCCTAATTCTTTAGTTTCAGATAGTTTGAGTCAATTAAATTTTTTCTGCTTGGCTTTAGAACATTTTATAAATTGCCTCAAGGTTTGGCTTTTACCAGGGTTTAATTTCTTACTTGGCATTAAGGTTTTCTTTTGGTCAATCAGTATGATCACCAACACAATTGTTTGGTCGCGCAATTGCTCAATTGCAGGCATTAAACTTATGCAACATAAGGTTTGTCTGGCTTATTCTGGGCCCTGACAGGCATACTAAGGAAGTTGTCTTGTCAAATATGGCTAAAGCACTAGCCAAATTGTAGTAACTCTACCATTAGAGAGTCTCATTTTCTTCTTCAGAGACTACATCACATATAGCCTATAAAATAGCTTTTAGTACACAATTTAATTTTGTTAAATTCAAGTTTTACCTGTTTGTTTTCAAGGGCTTATCTTATCATATCATAAGTTGAGTTCCATTTAGTTTTTACATCTAGCTTTGGATTGGACTCCTTTAGCTGATGAGATGCCTGATGAGAATGAAGCTTCTGCAGCTGGCTTTCACTGCTCTTGATTTCAACAAGAAGCTTTCTCAGGTAGTTGATGGGTTTTTTTTGAGCACATTACCCTATTAAAGGATAAAGAGGTATCTGATGCTTGTGAAAATATATGATTCAGGTATTTCTGTATTTCTGGATCCTTTGTCACAAAAGCCTGGATTAAAGGTTCTTCAATAATTTTTTTCTCAATTCCTGCTATAAGTGTCTACACTGCAAGATGAAAGACATACACCAAGACAACAGATGTAAAAATTAGACTTTTTTGAGAAAAATCTAATGCCAGCAGTTTTCTGCTGAAGAAACTCAAAAAACTTGACATTTACTGATGCATTGTCAAGAGTGATTGTTGAAATCTATAAGGCAGGAATTAGTTTACATATAAAATTTAAGTTTAACTAGTTTTAATTTAAATAAAAGTTTACAAAAACATCATTTTACCTTATCCTTAATACTGTACTCTGAACAACTCTATTGTATTTAGCCAGAATATTGGAGCTGGTATGCTTGTCAGGGAATGGGATAAAAGTCAAGAACATTCTTTTTAGCTAAAATTGGGAATTCATTCAGTGATCCGTAAATGCAATAAAAGAGTGCATGGTTGAAGAAGTCCATATGTCTGTTGTTAAAGCAAGCTTTGAATTAACCTTGCTAAGAGAGTTCAATTTTTTGCTCCTCATATTGCTTGTGTGTGTTCTCCAAGCATGTTCAAAAATATTCATGCTTGGAAAAAGAGGTCTTGGCTGATTTTTTGCTCAAGTGATCACAGTGTGATTCAAAAATATGACTCATAACTGAATCATCAACAACAGTAAAGAGCAAACCAGCGTGAATAATCCATATCATGACTTAATTAATCAAATCATTTCGGGATAAAATGGCTCGAACTTCAACCGGTGCAAGCTCATCATCTTGCTTTTGTTTTTTGCTTGTTTCATGCTTAACTAGCTTAGCGGCTTCAGGATGATGTTTTTTGACATGACTATATAAGGATTTGATTGAGCTCTTTGACATAACATATATTCTACAAATTAGATTTTATTATTATCATTTAAATATACCCATATTTGGGAGTCTCAATGGGAGGAACAGGGTGACAAAGCTTACAGCAAGATTTTTGGGCATTTGTATTCCCAATATACACTTTTTCTGAAATATTGAAAAACTCTCTAATATTTTTGCCTATTAATATTAGTTGGGAAATTAAGTCGTATAACCTGTATCACTTTGACTTCCAGCTGTATCAGATACTGTATCATGTGAAACATAAGAAATTGATGGCTCAGAATGTGCATCTTGTACAGTTAGATTAAAAAACACAAGAAGCTGTATACATATTAGTTTGTTCAGATAAAGCAGACACTGCACATGAGCGATGAGTGCATCTGCTACATATGTCACACAGATAGCTGAGCTCATTGACAATGAAAAGTAAGCATGAATCAGTTGATTTTTTGAAAGTTACTTTGGTGTATAACTAAAAGATACTTGAGAGGACAAGAAAAATGAAATCTCAGGTAAAAATGGGTTTATAAAGCTTAGTTAGAAAGTGACATGAGTAGCAGTGATTGTTTTTTTGCAATTTAGATAAAAATAATTAGTATTAATATAATTATGTATATAGTTTAATTAGTTCCTAACAAGGTGAAATACTGATCTACTTTAGTATGAGTTAATTAGACATGGAATTACTTTACTAAGTTGATGTTAATTAAATAAATTATTGGTTTTTGATAAAAAGTTTATTTATAAATAATAAGTTTTTAAAAATATTTTTTTGTAGTGTATTTAATTTCACATCTATCTATGTATGCTTAAAAAATAATGAAATCAATTTAAATTATAAAAAATGAATTTACATAATTTTAGATGCTATGTTGATTATAAATTTGCTGTTGGGTGTTCAATTTCTGATCACCCTTTACTTAAAAATGTGATGGCACATGCTATCACATCTAACTATTAGAATTAGTGGCACCCATTACATTTTGTTTCATAATTGGCAGGTACTGCCACCTTGTTTTTTTAGGTGACACCCACCCTCACTTTTTAAAGATGACCACTGCAGCTCCTGCAATTGGTTACTCTAAATAGTAGCCAATCACAGCCCACACCCACTTTTCCTTTGAATTTCTCACAGGAAATTTGAGCAGGCGCAGGATTTGCCCAATGTGCTGCTTCTAAATATAGCAGCACCCGGAGAAAAGCTGAAGCAGCCCTAACTAATACTACTTCTTAATTTGTTTGTAAAATGGTAGGCAAAGACTGCTCCAATTAAAAAATAAAAAGGTTGAAAACAAAAAAAAACAAAGTGGGAAAACAAAAACTCAAAGGGGCTTGTTTATAAGAAATATCTTGGTTAGACAAGCCAGAAAAAAGATGCCCATCAAAAGTGGCTAATTTTACAGCTTAACCAGAAATTCTGAAAAAATAATTAGAATTAAGCAGAGGTGATATTAGAAAGTAACTAAAAACTGGATAGTTTCCACACAATAGAGGGATCAAAGTATTGTAATAGCAACTAAAGAGACAAAATAAATATATGGAACTACTCAAACAGAAGCTTGTTTATAATGAGAAATAATAACTGTTTGGAACCAGGAAAGTTAATTTACTTACATCAATTTAATGAACCTTAAATTAAAACAAAAAAGTATGAGGGGAATGCAAGAAGGAGGCCACAAAAAGATTCTATTGCGAAAGCTAATTTAAAGGTATCCAAACTCATTTTCACTGACATTTTAAGTGGATAAGACATTGAGCTAAAAGAGTACAAAGGTATAGGAGGGGAATGAAAGAAGGCTGCCGTGAAATGATTCAAAATATTGAGATAGATGATTTAAAACTTTCTGAGTTTGAATTTCTTATTTACTTTTAAAAAGATAAATTTATATAAAAAATAACAAAGTTACGTCAGCGAAACAAGAGAAGGAGGCCGCGAGAACTGGTTGAAATTATTGAAGAATGCTAATTTAAAGGCATTTGACTCCCATTTATTAGCTTAAGTGAATCAGACTTTGAATTAAAATTGAAGTAAAGCTTTTAACCTAACTAAAAAGGATAAAAAATGAAAAGCAGGACTGCCAAAACAGCATAGCAATCGGCACCAAGAGGATATTGCGTACTGGGTTGTAAAAAGGGGAACCCTAAAAACTACAATTTTTACACAAAAAAGGCAAGAAATAAGCCTCAAGGTCTTCCCTTAATCAAATACGACAGAGAGACTAGTTTTAAAGAGCTAGGGATTGAGGAAAATTTCAGAGATGAAATCTAACCCTGTTGGGGGCTTTATGATTAGTTGGAAGATGCAAGCTTTAAGTGAGGCTTTAGAATTAATATATATCAAAGTGAGTCTGTCTGTCTGTAATGTCGCCTCGAGTGGGCTCAAGCTGTAAGGGATTTGTCTGAATTGATTTTTAGTTAAATTTGATTTTAAAAGTTGATTGTTAAGCCACAAGCTCAATTTGGCTCATCCTTACATTCAATCCCTTACATACATCTTTGAGAGTACACAGATTGAATTCAGTGGAGTGTGGTCTAAATCATGTTGAATTGAAATATAAGCCACTCGGACTTTAATAAATTGTATTTGATTACTTGCATTTTAAATTAGTGGCTAATCCTATTCAACCATATCAAAGTAGCTTATCTTTCTAGATTACCCAACTCTAGAATGGGTGGATTAAAACTGGAAGAGAAGCAGCAATTGTTTTAGATTGTTTTATATCATTGGATGGTTATACTCTGTGCTGAGGATTGAATTGACGACAAAAGAGAGCTTGGTCAATTTAAAGTGGTACAGTTTAAATTATAAATATAAATATTAGTTTAAAGATGGAGATGGTTGGCTTGGACATTTCGAAGTTCTTATTATTTAAGTGAAATAATAGAATATTCCAACTGGATGCATCACCTGATTCAAGTGGCTGTATATTGTTCAGAGTAAACCTTGCTTGACACAGCTTATCCCAAAAGAACATCAGTGGAGTAAACTAACTATGATAAAATTATGATTCAATAAAATGATTTTCATAAAATTTAGAGGACGTAGATCAATTTTTTAGATGATTCCGATCAAAATGGTACCAAACATGATAGCTCTAGCTGCTCTAGATGCTGAGATATATAGTTAAGTGCTGGAATCGGGTTCACGTCATAATCAAAGGCTTGGACTCGATTTGAAATTATCTAAATTTACTTTTAATGCACACTAAAAAGCTAAAATCAAAGTATCTCAGTGAATGCTAAGCCAATTTTGATGTCCAATAGCTTATTTTAAAGCTGCAGATCAGCTCTACATTGTGAATGGATTTAAAAAAGCAAATACTAAATTTTAAAATAATTAGTTTATCTTTACTAAACTTAAAAGTGATACTATACTTATTTAGGTTTAGTTTTATTTATACTTGGAATATACAATTTTAATTTTAATTTTAAATAAATATAATTGAAACTACATTTTAATAAAGCAATTAAATAAATTTTAATTAAACTCGTGATAAGTACTCCAAGCCTAAAAACACAATAAAATATATTTAATTGATTTATTAAATTCAACTTTAATTTTGTCCTTGGACAGGGCAACCACCTAGTAGCTAATAAGCACTACAGTAGTTTTAAAAGCTATGGCAACAACCAAAAATACCTCAGATTTAAATGAAATAATTTCAGATTTAAACAAAATCCAAGCCGCGCGAGATTCAGGATTCAATTAATTTATAAAATTTCAGTTAATAAATGGACTGTCAAACAAAAAACAGAATTTTACTAGCCCATTATATGAAATTATATCAAACATCAAGTGGTGTAGTTCAAACCACAAACAAAATGAACTGATGCAACAAGTGAAATGGATGGATGCTGTTCTGGAGTATATTATAATTCAATCAGGATTCATATGAGGCACCAACAAAAGAACTAAAATGAAACAAAACTTGAGCAATCTAGAAGCAAGATTACACAAGCATGAAATGAAATGAACCCACACAAAATGTGTAGTGTGAGCAGCCTAAAATAGAAATATAACAGTTTAACAGCCAATCAACAGCTATCCAATTTAGAAACAGATGCATTTTATTCATTTTCATGGCTCCAGATTTGTATGGAATGATTTTGAGAATCTTTCAAATATGGACTCAAGATTACAATAAAAATAAATCATTAAATTTTAAAATTTCTACTTTTAGTGATTTTATTCTAGGTTTTTTACAATGGTTTTTACAAGCAATATCTTTGGCGGCGCCAGCAGCCAAGCCAGCAGCAGCCAAACCAGCTTCAATGGAGGCGAGGCTCAGAAAGTGGAGGCACCTGTTTACACCCAAGCCTTTGAGGCGGGTAACAAGGAAGCTGACCTGTACCTGACCACCGACCCCTATGGCTTTGACTTGTTTGAGAGTCACTTAGAGTCTAGCTCTGCCCCTGCTCCAGTACCCACCCCTGCACAAGCTGCCCACCAATCAACCAATCAGGATGGCAACCTTGATTTGAAACAACTTCCTGCCACCATCCAACCTGCCCTCTTACAGCCAACCAGGCTTCAGCTCCCCCAGCCTAGTGCCCCAAGTGACAAATCATCACCGCCCAAATTCTTCAGAAAATTGTGGCACTGAATTTACAGGGTCTGTCCTGGGAACAGATTGCCACCCAGCTGCAATTTACCTGAGCTACTGTCATGCGGAAATTCAACAACCTGATGAACAGGGGGAATCTGATCGGGACGGCCAAGAAGGCCTCTGAATCACAAATATCTGAGGCATACCCAATCATGCTTGATCTCATCCAGCGGGATCCCAAGCTTTCCTTGACCTAGGTCTGGAAGCAGCTCATGCACCATAACATATGGGTCTCCAAGCGCATGGTGCAGCTCTAATGTATGGGAAAGTGGCTTTCATACAGGTTCTTACCAATTTTGCCGGCGACTAATGGGATGATGCTGAGGATTCCCCATATGACACTACCATTGAATCAATCCTGGTCTGATGCCTGACTAGTCTAACTGATGATGTTATGTTCATCTTCTATTACAAGCTATCAATGGCTTTTGATGATTTTGGCGAGCAAGAAAAAGCCGCCACCAAAAATAGAAGAAAGAAGGTCAAGAAGGGGAAGTTCATTGGTGCATTTCTGGCTGTTTCAGCCAAGGGTTTTGTCTACTATTGGACAAACACAGATTTCATCAATGGCTACTCATACAGCCACATCCTTGGTGAATTACTCAACTCCTAGGATGGCTCGAATTCCAAGTACCGGGTTTTCTTGAGCCACCAGATGGAGGGTAGCTCCACTGCCCTTGAGGCCATCCAGGGACGCGGGCACCAGGCCTCAGTCTACCCTGCCGGCCATGCAGACATCCATCTGGCTGATATTGTCTTCTTCAACATGGGATCCATATTACGGGAGTGCTGCCCTCAGGCTTTCAACAACTTTTATCTTGGGGTCCTTGACTACAATTTTCTCTTTGACCGCCAGATGGTGGCTGACTTGTTTGTGCAAATGGTTTTTCATGTGAACATGGGCAACCAATCACGTAAGGATAAGTGCTTTCCACCTCAGGCCACTGCCACTTATCAGCCTATCCAGCCAATGACCAATGAGGAATACGACAAGCATTATATGGCAGCCATCACGTGAAATCCTCCCCCACCCCCACCACCAACACCCCTAACCTGCAAGCCTAACCCACCCAATCCCAGACCCCCCCAGGCCAGCACTGCCTCTACGTCTTCCTTTCCGTGTTATTCTGCCTCCTAGGCATCACTCTCTCCCGCCCCAATAAACCCCTGCCACCAAACATTTTCTATTTGTATTATATTTATTTGAATTTCAATTGTTCATGTTCTCTTTGTTTATAGTTGGTTTTATTCTTTATGTTCAGCTTATTTCTATAAAATCATGTATTTACTATGTTGTGTATCTAGATCCAGAACATGGTTATTTTTAGTACTTAAACATAGCCCCTTGTGAAAATATTAACAACAGTCTGGTGATCAGCTAAATTTGAATTAGAAAATTATAGTGTTAACTGTTTTTAGATAAAGTTGTTACTGATCTGAATTAAAAACCTTAATGATAAACTTTAAGCCAATCAGAAGCCAAGTGATAAAGTGATTGTTGTGACATAAAGGGACATTCAATAATTCTTTGGTGCATGTGTGCTAATTAGTATGATTGGCTAGATGTTTTGCCATTGTACGCCATTGCTGCTGTGGTAAGTTGTTGATAGACTAGTAGCCAATCAGATACTGGGTTAGCACTAGTCCATCAACAACTTGTCACAGCGGTAATGGCGTACAATGGCAAAACATCCAGCCAATCATATTAATTAGTGCACATGCACCAAAGAATCATTGAATGACTCTTTATGTCACAACAATCACTTTATCACTCAGCTTCTGATTGGCTTAAAGTTTATCATTAAGGTTTTGAATTTGGATCAGTAACAACTTTATCTAAAAACAGTTAACACTATAATTTTCTAATTCAAATTTAGCTGATCATCAAATTGTTATTAATATTTTCACAAGGGGCTATGTCAAGCGCCAAAAATAATATGGTAATCAAGGAAACAATGCTAACACAAAGCAAATGACACATATCGAGATGAGCGTAAAACATATACAAAATGGGTAAAAAGATGGGATAATATAGTAGATGGAAAAACAAAAAGGAATAAACAAAGAGGCAACAGTATCAAAATAATACAGAATTTATTGGGGCAAAAGCTATAAAAACATATGGAAAGGTTAGTAAAAAAATTAAATGAGAGAACTCAAAAAACTACTCAAAGACCTCAACTTAGCAATTGCAAAAATCAAGAACATCAACCGCAAGGTCAAAGCCAAAGTTAAGTCTGCCATCCTCACTGGGGACAAAATTGACAAGGTGTCCGCAAAGGCACTAATTTCAAAAATGCCAGACACCCCAGAGAAGACCATCAAGCATCTTCTCAACATCCAGAAGACGGTGGTTGAGGGCCTCCAGTTCAAGGTGTACAATCTTTCTCTGCCGTCTGTTTGGGTTGACAACCCGGAGATTTATGAACATCTTAAACCCGCCAAGCATTCCAGGGCAAAGGATACTAAATTGCCAGCGCAATTGATTGCGCCAAGAATGGCCAAGCTGGCTGAGGCTGCAGGCAAGGAAGAAACACAAGAAGGTAGCCTAAAAAACAAAATTAATAAAATTTTCAAAAAACTTACCTTTTTTCTTAGAAAATGTAGATGGCAAACTCTGCCAAGTCCTGGTCCCCTTTGTCCTGGCCACTTTTTATGCAAATTATGCCACTCATGTGGCCAAGCAATTGTATCTGTCCCCTCCTGTTGTGCGGGAGATGGAGGACCATATCCACAGGTCCTTTCCTATGTCCAGGGAGGCATTGGCTGGGCTGACGCATGGAGAGGGGGCATCCGACTGGGCAGTTACTGCCTACAAGAATGCCCAACTAGTCCGCCTGGACCCAGTTAACCTCAGTGGAGTTTACTGTATAAACTCCATTGAGCTTGTTTGGGACGTTCTGGCAACGCTCCCATTCAAGAATGTACCAGAGATGGGCCAGGCTCATGCGGCTGCTTGCTTCTGCTTCCCATTGGAGCACACCCTGTCTTACCTATTGGAGAACTTTAGGCGCACAGTAGGCAAATTGGCTGTTGCAGATGCAACAGCTGTCAAGAAAACTAAGATTCTTCTTGTGGACTTTGGGCTAGCCTGGAGTGCAGATGAGACAGGGCTCCCCTTGGCAATGGATCTTACCTTTGTAAAGACCAGGCATGACAAGAAGATCAGTGCAGTCTATAATAAATTGTGTGAGTTCACAGAAGCCTTTGCTGGGCAAAGGCTTCACTTGGTGGTTTACCTCGGCTATCTTTTCTTCTTTGGGATGAGCGCCAGCGTAGAGGATCTAGACAGGGTCCTTCTGGGAATTGACGAGGCCTGGCTTGCACTCAACGGGAAGAAGTTCCCCCCTGGATATGACTCAGTGGACCATGTAATCCAAGACGCCCTGGTCCTGGCAGGGATTTACGGGTTTGCAGCCCCACCTGAAAAGCTGCTCCTCAGTTTGCACCTTAACCTACTCCCCTTCACCAGTAGGAGGGAGTTTTTTTAATAAGGGCGTATCCACTGTCCACGGTGTGGCGGTGAAGGTTGTGTGCCACCTCCATTGCGGGGTGGGTACATACCAAAGAACCCACTACAGGCGCACACAATAAAAACTATGATTCCAATAAATTTTATTACAATTTATATTATTTTTATTATAATAAATTTTTATAATTTTTATTTCAGCAAACCAGTTTTGCAAAATATATCACAGAAACAGTTTTCATAAAAGCATAAAATTATACGTTAATAAAATAAATTCTAACTTGTACATTTTATGTTTAATTTTTATAAGACTATTTTTATATTTATTTGACAAAAGTGATTTAAATATTTTTGCGTAATCCAGTATTGAGCGTTTGGGATTACCTCAGATGGCATAATAAAATAATATATAATAAAATAAATAAATTACTTACATCTATTGATGGATCTTCTGAATGTGATTGCAGGCGTGAAAACATCTAAATATAAAATGATAATTAATAAATCTTGAATAGTAAATAAGAGAATATAAAAAAATTGGACACACTAAGCCTTTAATTGATTGGCTGTTTGGCTAGGCACGCGGGGATGAACAAATCAGCGTGGCCATAGAATTTGGCCACAGTCTCAGCTGGGAGGGTGTGGATCCCGGCCTACAGCAAATTAAAGAGGTCCTCAGTCCCAGTTGGGGTTCCTTGCTTGACAACTCACTTGAGCCACCCAAAGACTTCCTTGATGGGATTTAGGAAGGGCAAATAGGCTGGGAGGAAGAGAAGGCGTAAATTTGCTGTGGCCAATTGCTGGGGGCCCACAGCAATGCTGGTGTCAATTGATGGAAATTCTTCAAGAATGTCAGCCACTTTGTGGAGACCAACATTGTCCAACACAATGACATTGGTGAAGCCAGGGCTTGTGCGCCTCAGGTGCTCCTGGACCAATTGGAGAAATGATAGAAAGGTCCTGCTGTTATGCAAACCCAATATCATTTGGTAGAGCTCAACCCCCTTTGGACCAAGGAGAGCCACCATTGAGTAGGCTGTGGCGCAGACTGCAGCACGCCAAGCCATCCTGTCATTGGAGCCTTTGGGGACATAGCCATACCCATTGCACATTGACGAGACAAATGTTAATTTGTCAATATAATAAAATTTGACTGTCCCCTTGGCTTTGAGGGCAGTGTACGCCTCTGCGTAGTTTTTCCGGACGTCAATGTTGGCTGGGCTGTTTCTGTTGTAGGGGGATACCCCAAGCTTTTTCCAAGAAAATCACATTCCCTTCACCAGATGGTAGTAAAAGGAAATTGAGGCCTCAATCCCAAAAGTAGATTTGACCATGGCCTGTATATTTGCCAGTTCAAGATGGCAGTCCTGGGTGATCCACTGGCGGATTGCCCATTTGTGCTCCTTGGTGAGCATGGTAGAAACACACAAGGATTTCTCTGCAGCAAGGACACAACCAGTATTGATGAACTTGTGGAAGGTCTTGCTGGCGTACTTGGGATCCACTCCAACAATGGCTGCAGCTGCCTTGTAATCACCCAATTCCCGCATTAGCTTAAGCAGGATGATGCGTTTGATGTCAGGGATGCGCTTCTGGGTGGGCTTTTTAGCGGTGGGGATTGACTTGTTGGCATTGGGCACAACACAGGGCATAGGTACCTTGGTATAGAAGGCTGCAACCTTTTTTAACACCAGCTGTCCCTCATTGGTTTGATAGAACTCAGGCTCCTTGTCATCCTCCTGATTGCCATCACTGACGTAGGGCTTGTAGCTAGTATCAAGTACAGGCTTCACCTTCTCCAGCATGGCTGACGGGACCAACTCTTGCTGGTACACAATGTCAAACACATACAAAGTAAGTTCTACCTCCTTGTTTCTAACTTTCTTTGTAGTGGTGACTTTGGTGGGCTTCTGGGTCAGCTTTGGGACCCAAGGGTTTATGCTCTGCACCCTAGCAGCTTGTGCTCCTTGAACTGGCTGTGTCAGTGCAGCGTCACTATGGAACTCTCCTCTCCTGTCTCCTCCTTGAGTAGGCACTTGGGTTGCACTAACTCTATTCTTTGACCTGCAGGGGTGACTGCAACCACGGCACACAACGGGTGCATTGGTACTCTGGTTGTTGTGTTCCTTCCATTTTAAAATTTAATAAAATATTAAATAAATTTCAATTAAGTTACTCCATAATTTTAATTTTTGCTTTTATCTGAATATGGATATTTAATTAGAGTGTTTCCCACCCAATATCCCAATTATAGATTTTTTATTTCTTAATTAGTTGTTTTTGGTTTTACAACACCCATTTTAGAATACCCAAAATAATTTCCACCCATTTTCCTAGATTTTACTGCCAAATTCAAACACCCAACACAATATTTTTAAAATTTATGTTTCAGATCTTGTGTCTTATTTTAGATACCTTGGTATCATTCATGATTACAATCCATTGCACACATTGCGTGAGTGATTTTGTTTACGTAGTGAGTTGCTATTGTGTTTCGTTTTTGGTTTGTGTTTTGACACACCTTGCTTGGGTGTATTTTGTCACCAATTCACATAGTAAACATATGGGTCATTATTTTAGGGATTAGGCCATTTTCTAATGCACATGCTGCTCAAGTCGCAGCATAACACAGTTCAATTTTGAAAAAGTAACTAATTACATATTTTATATTTAAAACATTAATAACTCAATGAAAAATTAATATTTTTTCACACTGTAAACTATCAAAATGATGCTAAGAATCTTATCTTTCTATTGGTGGAAAGATTTTAATGTGTATAATATGCTCAATATTAAAGCAAAAGTAATTTAAAAGAGTATAATCCAGATTTTATTATATGATTATATCTAATGATATAAAGTAGATCACTTCAAAGCTAATAAATACTCTTTTTTAAATATACAACAGCTTTTTTTATTTAACAAAATTAAAGATAAGATTGAGAGCTTTATTTTTGCATTTTATTTTATTTAAAAAGCTCAATTATTTAGGATTTTATGATAGTTTGAAGTTAGGGTGTTTTTATCACTGTTTAGATTGATTTTAAGGTTCAAGTGAGCTTCGAACCTCAAATTAAGCATTCTTTAAATGGAATTCTTTAATATTTTATCATTTTAAAAATATGCGGAAGAGTTACAATTAACTGAATACATCATTTTAATTGATTTGCATTGATTACAAAGAGGATATGATGTAATAATAATGTTTAGCTGCTTCACATGTATCACTTGTGCATGAAAACTGGGTATTTAATCAATTCTGCAAACATAAATTCAAGTTCAAACTATAATAAAAGCTATCACACCATTTCTTTCAGAATGGTGTCATTTAGCTTGGTATATAAGAGCTAAAGCACCACAAAGCTTCTAATCCAAAAGACCCCATTCAAAGGCCACATTCTGATCATAACTACTCCAACATTAAGGCGCATTTCAGAGATCTGACCTAATTACAGATTCAAAATACTACCATGTCCTCAGTTAAATTTACTTCTGCCATGCTACCCTTTTTTCCCTTGGGAGCTTCAACAAAAAGAGAGAGAATTGCAATGTTAAAAAAGGCATTCCTCTTTATTGCTGGTGATGATCTTGATAATTTCATCAAGCACTTCCTTACTCAAACTGAATTTGGGAAAGCTCAGTTCCTGCCAACTATTCGAATTCAAAAAGACAATGAGTTCATTGAAAACTTAAAGGATCTCATGAAATCTTCTCCCCAAAAACATCTCCCAGCCTTGCAATCTCTGGTTACTTCCAGTTACTCTTTAAAAGAGCTTAATGATATGGGCTTTAATATAACCAAAAGTGAGTTTGAATACTCAAGAAAAATAAATAAAAATAAAAATGTAAGTTTAAACAAAAAAGCCAAAAAAATAATAACTATTCATTAAAAAAAGAAATAACTAAAAAAATAATTAAAAAATTGCTGGAAAATTCTTTTGAAACAAGCCAGTTTACAAAAAAAGTGCCTGAAAAAATTTATAAAGATATAGAAAAAGAGATGAGTAATTACTCAACTGAAATTAAATACTCTCTACTTAAAACAAAAAAAGAAATATATGAAAATATGAAAATAAAAAATGAAATTTCAGTTTCAATTTCTACTTACTATAAATTAATCCCTAAAAATATAATAAAAAGTAAAAAACAAACTGATATGTGCAATATTTGTAATTTAAAAAATTCACTAGAAAAAAAGAAGGAAGAATGTGAAAGTAAAAACTTGCCATTACCAGAATCTATAGACGATGACTTAAAGACTATTAATCAGCACCAAGACTTTTATGTTCATCAAAATTGTGAATATAAAAAAGATATTAATGAATTAGATGATGAGTCTTGTGTTGTAGTTATAGATTATAAAGAAAACTTAAAGGTTGGAGGTGGTCCAATTGAGACCAATAATTGTTTTTATTCAAAAAAACCAATCTCATTATTAGGGTTTGCATTATTTTTTAAGAAAAACAATAAAATTAAATATGAATATCATGATTTTTTGTCTCAAATATTATCACATGATTCTTTATTTTCAGGTGAGTGTTTTATAAAAATTCTTAAATTAGATAAATTTAAAAAAATAAAAAATATAAAAGTATGGACTGATAATGGAAATCATTTTAGATCATATGAATTTTTATATTACTTATTTAGAGAGGCACCTAAATATATTAAGGGTTCTATAAAATATAATTGTTTTGTGGAATGTCATGGAAAAAGCATTGTTGATGGTCACTTTGGTGTAATATCAAAAACATTAAAAGAGAAAGAAAATCATTTTTATATTAAGAATATAAATGATATTAAAAATATTTTTGAGCAAGAAGAAAAAAGAAAAGAGTTATATAAATCAGCGCTATCAGGCTCAAATATTTCTCAAAAGTCATTCTTTTATATTTATGAGAGAAAAGTTAGGCCTATAAGGAAAGAGCTAAAAGTTAAAAATCTGCGCATTAATCTTTCATATTTGATGAAAAATGGGAAGTTGTATACTTCACCTTTAACATTTGAAAGTTTCTCAGAATATTCTGAGATAACTTATCATTTGAAATCACGTGATGATACCAGAGAAACAAAAATATCAGAAGATGCTAGTGGTGCACTAGGGCAAGTTCATGAAGTAGGGCAGCTTACTAGAGGGTGTATTTTAAATAGAGTTATCAGTCTTTCAAAAACAACAACATTTTTTTCTGAAACAAACTAAGAATATTTATGATGAGCCAAAGATAGGGTAATAGCATTTATAGCTTTAGGGCTGCTATTACTCTCCCATGCAACTCATCATAAATATTTTTGGTTTGTAGTTTGTAGTAGCACTTAAGATATTTTCAGTAATACTATAAGTTGCAATTTTCAATTCTAAAATTGATGATTTATTTTTAAAAAAAATCATCTAGGCCCAAGATCAATTAAAGTTTTGGAATTTGTTGATTGTATTTTAAGCTTTCTGAATAATTTGAATATGAATAATGTGATTAAGTTATAAAAGAATAAATCTGGCACCTAGGCATAACAAGAAAAATAATGACCCATATATACACCAAAAGTCAACTCACACCATTTTGTTTGTGAATCAATGTATTTTGGATTGTATTTTGAATGGTTTTGATTTGTGTGTGAGCCTTTTGTTGCTGTGTTGACTCATTTTACCCATTAATGCCAATAAACCCTGTTAACAGAGTGTATACTTTAACCTGAGAGTTGGATTTTGTTCAAATCTGAAATCATTTTGTTTAAATCTGAGGTATTTTTGGTTGTTGCCATAGCTTTTAAAACTACTGTACAATTCATCAGTATTTCTTTCAAAGGGGGGTTATTGATATAAGGGCCTGAATAAGGCTGCTTCAGCCAAGTCCCAGGCAGCTGCGGCAGGTTTCTGGCTCTGGGTCACTGGGGTTAAAGATTTATTTTATAATTCTGAAATATGCAAGCATTCTGCTTTAGCTGTAGCAGCCCAGAGCCAAAAGCAAGCCAGGGCTGAGCCAAAGCAGCCCTAGGCTTAAATATATATATGGACAAGATAAAATAAAGCACTTATTAATTGGGGCAGGAAGATGTTACATTGACCAATTTTCTGTCAACCAACAAAAAAACACTAGTTTTCTGTCACTCTAATTAAATACAAATAAAAACAAACTAATTTTCTGTCAAAAAAACAAATCCAATCAATTGCTATTTTTGACAGCTAATTAAAAAATATATTACATATTAAATTAAGCTTAAATTTCTGCAACAAATAAAAACAACCAAAACTATTAAATTTCAATAAAAATAAATTTAAAATCCTAAACTATAAAAGTTTATTATAAAATAATTAATTGTTTTTAAAAAATAGATATAAAAAGATAAGCAAACAGTTTATAATACAGTAGTTTTCAAACCTGTTGAGATAAACATATATTAGTCAGTTTAGCACGCATGAACTCAGTCTAAAAAAATCAAAAATTAAGGATTTCAATAAATTACAATAATTTGGATCCACTTTGATTTTGTTTTTAGACTGAGTTCATGCATTCTGTCAGGAATTTATACTGACTTCATTCTACCTTGGATACCTTGGCAGCCTGCCAAGCCATCTATTGGAGAAACTTCTAATATTACTAGCAGGCTTAATTGATCTGAGAAGCCTTTGTGAAGTAGATTTGGATCACTTATTACAAGAACAACCAAAAATACTATATACTCCAATTACAAATGGTTCCTGATTGGCTAGAGTTATTCCAGAATACTCTAGCAAACTGCCAGGTTAGTTATTATGAGTTTCTCCAAGGATTGAAAGGAACATGTCCAATTTGCACTAGTAAACCGCCAGTGCCATTGCAAATCAATGCAATAAAGTTCACCTAGAAATAAAGTGTCATGCGCCAAAAATAGAGTCATAAATTAGCGCCGCCACTGCTGGCACGCTAATAGATTATGTATCACTCTACGGCAATTAGTATCCAGCGCAGGATACTATGATTTGGAATCCCATGCCATTGCATGAATGCCTAACTCTGGGGGTTGATGCTGGCGGTCTGGGGATGAAACAACTACCAAGCAAGAGTTAGATATGCCAGATGATCTTATCCTGGAAAGAGAGCGCTGGCTCTATAAAAGCCCTTCTATTGGACTAATGGAAGGCAGACAATAATACCAAGATCCTACTTTAGAACCTTTTCACAGTAGAAAAAGATATCCAAGTTTGAAGACCATTGTCAGTACTCAAAGAACTAGCAAGCTGCCCGTTTAGAAAGCCGCTTGGAAGTTGCCTCCCTTGGACATTGCTAGCTGTTGCCTTGCCAAGGAAATACCAGACACCACAAGTAACACTTGTTGCCATACAAGCATCTATCACACAATGACCAAGATATCCCAATTACTCAATAAAGCAAACTTTAATCAGACCACCAGGTCTGAGAGCAGAACCAAAAGTTCTGACACATTCTAAACTGACTAATATACATTTATCTCAACAGGTTTGAAAACTACTGTATGAAATATTAGCAATTATTTAAACCTAAAGTTCATGACACTAGAGACCCTCTTAAGGTATTCTAGTATCCCATCCCTATTATAGCCCCTATGAATCAGATTGTACATTGTGTCTTTCTTGAGGGGGCAAGAAAATATCCTGTCAATTATTTTTCTGCCAACTAATTTTTTGTCAAATTTGATCCAATTCTATTTTTCTTTATACTGTAAATTCAGAACCTAAACGTAAAAATGCGGGATTGTCAAATCCTTGGTCCTAATTTCAAATCACTTTTGTGAGAAACTTAGCTGAGTAAAAATTAAAATAATTAATAAAATCAACCATTTAATTTGATCTTTTTTTGTTTATTTGAATTGGCCAATTTCAAATCTCTTGAGCAGATAACTCAACTAACAAAAAACAAAACACAGCAAACAAATGTAGGATACATGAATCAGAAATGTGGGATTCTAATGTATAATTTAAGATTTTCTACATGTCTAACTAATAATAGACAACATGTAAAAATTAGCAAATATAAAATTGTGGGATTGTCAAATCCAAGAACCAAATTTGAAATCAAAAATTAGATGAATTTGAAATAAATAAAATTTATGGGCATCTCAAACAGGAAGTCAAAGGATCTAGAGTGGATTTTTGATAATTCTTTAAGGAATCATAGGTATTCTCAAAAATCACCCTGTTTCAGTTTAGGGCAGCTAAAATTTAGATCCTTCTATTTATCAACTTAACATACTTAACAATAAAATTAAATAAAATATACACTTCCCTTTTTTGAGCTTATTTTTTTAATAAAAATTTATCATGCCTTCTTTTAATACAGTAGTTTTTAACCCTGCTAAGATAAACATATATTATTCAGTTTAGAACACATGAACTCAGTTTAAAAACAAAATCAAAAATCAAGGAATTTATATTAAATTACAATAGATTTGGATTCACTTTGATTTTGTTTTTAGACTGAGTTCATGTGTTCTAAACTGAATAATATACATTTATCTCAACAGGTTTGAAAACTACTGTAACAACCAAATAAACAAGCTGTTTTCTGACCTTGACAAAATCATGCAGGGCTACACTGGGTATTCTAACAGTGAAGCCTCTGTTTATGGCCACTCTCAACCCACAGGAACCTCCCTAAGCACTATCCAGGAGTGTATTCTTTTTTCTGTGTCCTCAAGCATGGCTCTGTTTGTCCATCATGCACAGGCAGCTGCTAACCCAAATTATATATCAACACTAATATCCAGAATTGGTCAATTGAGCCAAGGGGTCACCCAGGGAAGCCAGAATCTGGAAACAGCCAATCAGATGGCAACATTCAGTTCCCAAGATGAAACCATACCACCTCCAGCCAATCAGCCTGCAAGACATAGAAGAAAGCTAATTATCCCAGAAACTTTTCTCAAAATGGTCAAAAAGCAAGATATGCTTATATCCCTCAGGGAAATTGCAGCTGCAATGGGTTTTGCAAAGTTTACTGTGGCTGAAACCCTGCAAGCCCATGTCAACTGTGGCCCCTCTTCCTAGAAGACCCTAACTGGAGCCTGTACTTCAAATGATGGTGAAAAAGCCCATCTCTTTATGATGACCATCATGGAATGTGACCTGTGAATGCCCCTGGTCCAGGTTTGTCTCCAACTGGGACTTCATGGCATTTTCACCAATAAAAGAACAGTTAATTTGTGGATGCACAAAGTTGTGGTTGCTGATAGAATCTTGTCCAATCAAGTTCTCACTGGTCTTAGTTTGGTGGATACCAACCCCTATGAGTCTGCTATCATCAATCTTATCAAAGAGAGGGCAATGAAAATGTGCAATGACATCATTTTCTTGTCATATGCCAAGATTTTTGCAAGTATCCAAGACTATGGAGAAAAGCGTATTCAATCTAACGTCTACAAGTGCAGCCCAATCTTGTATCAATTTTTTGGGGTTTTGTTGGCAGTTTCCCCATTGGGTGACAATTATTACTCAGCAATATCAAACCTGGAAGATGGGTATGTCTACCAGATAGAGCTCAAAGACATGCTGGAAAAGTGGGCTACACAACAAGCTGTTTACACAGTTGTAATGAGTCAGAGATGGAGTAGCAGGAATGGACAGCCAAAGAAATTAGGGCTGTGGGGCATACCTGTTGGTCCTACTCCACTAACCACACTGACATGAATCTTGCAGATGTATGTCTATACAGCACTGGTTCTGCGCTCAGGCGCTTAAAGCCTGCCACATACAATGAACTGTGCACCCAAATTGAGAAGGGGTATGAGCTTTTACCTTCCATATTTGTTCAGGACTTATCAGATCTTGTTATATTCTATGCAAGTGATATTGATAAGTCTAGAAAGAACTCCTGCCTCCCCTCATGCACATCTATTTGGGTTTTCAAGTCTGCATATGTGACAGAAATAAAATTTGAGCAATTGAAGCAATAAGCTCTTTCTGCCTCTTCCCAGTCAACAAACCAAGCCTCCCTAACTCCCCCATCAAAACCAAGCCACCCGCCTTCCAACCCTGACTCCCAAACCATGACCCATTTCCTCCCCATTACTTCTGATGCTGTCCCTTTCACAAGTGCATATTATGACAACATACATTCTGCACATACCTCCCCTACTCATCCTTTGATGAGTAAAATAAACCCTTTCTTTGTGACAACTTATTAAAATTGATATTATTTCTTTTGATTTATAATTAAGAACATATTCTTTTTACATTATTGACATTCCCCATAATTAATATAATGCTGTAAATTTGATGTGGTAACATATAATTATTTTCTTGAATATTTTTCATTATCAATAATAAAGTAAGGACCTACAAATGTAAATATTTCATTAGAATATTGCAATTAAACATTAACTCTAGATATTTAAATATTATGTACATAACTCAATGCATTTTTTAATAAAATTCATTGTAAACTTGGCATTTTTCATTGTAATTTTATAATTGGACTGTGTCTATATTTGGGAGCCATTAACACTTATTACAAATATTGATACATAGTGCATTTTACAAATTGCATATTTACCTATTGATAATGATTCTGTAAAATTTAAATCAGATTTTATGTAATAGTATAATACAATGTATCAATCACGGTTTATGACCATTAATTGGCTGCTTTTCTTTGCTGTGGAAATTGTGCATTTTTTGGTACTTACACGCTAGTATTCCATTGGTTGGCTTCACACTCCATCACACAGACAATAGAAAACATAGTCACTAACCCAAGACCGTATGTGGTTAGGGTGGCAACCATGTTTTCTATCACCTGTGTGATGGGATGTGAAACCAACCAATGGGATACCAGTGTGTAAGTACCAGAAAATGCACAATTTCCACAGCAAAGAAAAGCAGCCAATTAATGGTCATAAACCGTGATTGATACATTGTATTATACTATTACATAAAATCTGATTTAAATTTTACAGAATCATTATCAATAGGTAAATATACAGACTGTAAAATGCACTATGTATTAATATTTAAAATAAGTGTTAATGGCTCCCTAATGTAAACACAGTTCAATTATATAAATTACAATGAAAAATACCACATTTACAATGAATTTTATTAAAAAATGCATTGAGTTATGCACATAACACTGAATTGACATTGTTGGAAATAGGGCCCAGTATAGTTAACATTTAAAAAACATTCATAATTCAATGAAATATCAATAAAATACCAGTTTCAAATAAAAAATTACATAATGAAAAATATAATCTATATGTTCTATCAAGATTTTGTGTTCTTGAAGAAGAGTTGTTGTTTTTATCAGAGGAATCATGCATGTTGAGTTTGGGATATCTGTATGAGGACAGATGTGCTTCCAATTGGTGTGGGCAATTGCAGCAACTGACAGAGCCCCATGATTACTGGAGCCAAGTAAAGAGAGAGTCCTGTGGTCTTTGGGATGTGACACCAACTGTGGTGGTTTGTCAGGATTCTGGAAGTAACAATAATACACTCTTATTGTACTTGACACTAATATTAATTGGTTTAGCAGTAATGTTAATGATTCTTATTTTTGTCTGCCTTCCAAGTGATCTTGAAAGGGCTTTTTATAGCGTAAAGGTAGCAGCCAGACTGACGTCTAGATGCAGATAACTCTTACTATCTAGCCTATCATCCCCAAACTACTAGTTTCACCCCCAGAGTTGAATTCCAAACCTGAATAAGGTTTTGGAATGAGGTAATATCCTAGGCTGCTGATTTCTCCTCTTCAGCCTGGATATCCCTTGACTTAGTTGAGGACAACTAAGTTGGCATCTATAGGGCCAGGTCCCATCTTGTGCTTGGTGTAATGCACAAAATTTTCATGGGTGGTCTTCTGTCTCATTTCTCAGTGAAACAGGATGTTTGTAATTTCCTGCCTTTATTTTGTAGGGCAGGTTTGTGTCTATTTTGGGATCCAGAATGCCTAGCACATATTTACAGAAGCTTCCAGATTGATCAATGATCTGTGACCTGGAATGTCTCAGGTGTCTTCTGGATTGCAAACTATATTAGTCTTGATATAGTTTCTCCGTATTCTAGAATAGACGTCTCACACCTGACTGTGGCCCGTCTATTGTTAACACATAGCTTTAGTGATGGGAATATGGATCAGTCAACCCTGATAGATCAGGATTTCCTGACATGTTGTAATTCAGATGGCTATTTTAATGCAATTCTGGTGTATTTTTCAGTGTATTATAATATTTTGTATAATTGCATTTTATTTGTATTATTTGCAATAATTGTCAATATAATGTACTATTATCTATAATTTAATCATCATGTGTTGATGATAGTACTATAAAAACCAGTTTTTTATGTAATTCAAACAAAATGTCAAATATCTACAACTTGAAAAATAAATTAGAAGCACACCTGAAAAAGGTTGTTGAAATAGAAAAAATATCAGAGAAATAGTAACAGGAAAGCTGGGCAACAGGGGCCAGCCACTAATCCAGTCAAAAGAAGATGCTCTGAATAAATTGGGAAATATTATAGATGAAAAGAACAAAAAAGCGTTACTTAATCTACAGGGAAATATTTTATCAAGTCTGAAGTTCAATGATGCAGCCTACAATTTTTGGGAGTTCTGGCAAGGGGCCAAATAAAACAATAAGAAAATCAAGCTAATTGAAGGGACTGAAATTTCAAAGAAAATTAACACAAATGAAGAGAAAACTGATCAAATGGAAACAGATGAAAATGAAGCACATTCAAGAAGCAGAAGCGCTACAATAAACAATGAAAATTTATCAAATGAAAATAAAGAGAAAGCACAAGTAGCACAGAAAATAAGAAAGATAAAGCCCAGGAAATCAAATTAAGAGCAGCCAATGCTCATAAAGTTTGCCAAATAAGCGCCTGTGGCTGAGGGGGCCATGGGGAAAACAACTAGTAAGTTTATTTATGTTTTACTTAAATTTACTTTAGTTAGAACAAGAAATGGGGCTGAGGTTGTTGAGGTGGCAGCCTTCACGCCCAGTTAGTTTTACAGGGGTTACCAGTCACTGGTAGCCCCTGTAAAACAAATAAATAAAAATGAAATTAATAAAATTATTCAAAGGAAAATGAATGAATTTGAAAATAGGGAAGCAAAGAAAAAGGAATACTTGCCACCTGCGGGGTGCTTGCTGTGGGTTAGGGAAGCCTACAAGCTAGGTGGAACAATCAACTTTAAGGAAATGAATGAAGTTCAAGGGAATATCAAGATGAATTTTGATGAATATATTTACAAATGCTGTGAACAATTCTCATTTGCAAATATAAATGAATATGATTTTTTTTAAAAAAAAACAGACTTTCAAATAGGACCAGAATATCTCAAAACTGAACTTTTCAACAAAGTTTTAAAGCATTATCAATAAAGTTGGAGACACAGTACTTGTAAATAAGTTCAAGCCTTTATTAATTTCCTTTACCAAGGCATGGGGGGCAGATACTGTAAATTCAGAACTTAAACATAAAAATACGGGATTATCAAATCCTTGATCCAAATTTCAAATCACTTTTGCAGGATGGCCTTTTTTTAATTAAATTGATTTTTTTGTATATTTATTTGAATTTTTAAAAATGCAGGAACTCATAGCCACTTTGAAAATTTCAAGTCAAACTGCATATTTTCAATGGACAAAATGAATTAACTGGAATCAGATTTGAAGCGTTCAAATCCATCAACCATTTTCATTAAGTTTACTATGTTTTTTGAAATTGCGGGATTTTCAAATCCAAGAACCAAATTTCAAATCCCTTTTGAATGTCACTAGTAAACTAAAATAATAATTGTGGGAACTAGAATTCAAATTAATGTACAGTAAGCATACTATGAAACACTAATCCAAATCAAGAAGCTCCACCACAACTAAAATCACATGAAAAATTCAATCTTGATAACCATGTTTAGACATAAAAAGTGATTAAACTCTAAAATTATCCAAACCAGGAAAGTATACAATATTATACACTTCAAATCAAGGATATAGAAATTATGTTACTGTCACAACATCTTCAATTACTCCCTCTTGGGGAATTAACGCCCCAAGTAGTTCACCAAATGGCTCACTGTCTTATCAATAGGTTGGTGGCACTCCTATCATTCAACCATCTATTATAGGGATCACACAATCCAGATTCTAAGCAGAACACAACTTGAGTAAGCCCTGTGACTTAAGAGGAACATTACTCAGATAAGCCCCATGACTTCCATGACATACATGGACAGTATGTGGCTTCCCATGATACTATATAGTATTCTATATTCTATCCAATAAAGTATCATTCTTCTCTTAAATCTTCCCCTTTATCTTGTTTATTATACTTCCCAGAAGTATAATATCAACAGTGGTAGCACAGGTAGGTTATCCATACCTACCCAACTTGAAGGAAAAATTCCTCCTAAGAAAAAGACTCAAACAATGGTACTCCCCAATGGCTGGAGAGACTACAAAGAAGGACAAGAGGTCCCTGCAGGCCTTGTTATCTACAACAACGTCCTTGTACCTGTTGAACAATACAACACCCTCAAATCCTGCAGATTGTTACCCACAATAACAACCACAATAGCACCACAGCAGCCTGAGATACCCAATCTTGTGTTCCAGTACCTACACACAGCTGAAATTGACACCTTTGCAGGACTACGTCAGGAAAATGCCTCTCTTTGGATCAACAGTACTGAAAGCAAGTTCAAACAAGTAGAATACCCCCCAAAGACTCTGGGTCAGTCAGATCTCTCTCTGTGTCACAGGAAACACATCACGTTTTGTAAGTAGATGGCTAGCTCAACACCCTAACCAGAAGTAAAACTGGGAGCTATTCAAGAGCACATTCCTCAAAAATTTCTCCATGAAGGATTCCAACATAGTGATCATGACAGAACTCTGAACCTTCAAGATGACAGGAATAATTGAGGAGTACATTGCTGCATACAAAGACCTACATGACCGTGCACCTAACACCATCAACTTTGATGAACCTGGACCATGCTTGGACTTCTACAATGGTTTTCCTATACACATCAGACGTCAGTTTGATATGAACTGCTGTATGAACCTCCAGGATGCATTCCTGGAGGGAAAGCACACGGCACAGAATTCTGACAACCTGCATGCAACAAACAAGCAAAAAGAAAGCCCTACAGCTAAAAAAGATCCTCAACCTAATAAACAGAAACCAAGCTAATAATACCTATCCTTGAAACAGGAATGGCACTGCTCAAGCTAATCAAGCAAGCACTGAAGACAACAACAAGGAGAGAAAAGCTTGGGGGAGTGCTTAGGTAAGCCTCCCCCCCCAATTCACAAGACTTGTACAGATATCAGGATGTGGACTCAATTACCATGATCTAAGTACCCTCTAGCAATCCTCTACTGTTTGCTGCCCAAACTGGAAATAAACTCCTTACTTATCCTTTCTGCTTTTGCAGATACCAGGGAACAGCACTAGTTGATACTGGAGTAGATCAATCCCTTGTTAACAAAAAAGCCGCCAACCTTATGAAATTACCAACAGTTTGGAGCAGTGTCAGGAAATTCAGCATGGCAGATAACATAAGCACACCAGTCACTAGAGAAACAAAGCCTTTATGCACTCAAATTGGGGACGTGCAAACAACAATTAGCAGCCCTATCATACCAATCCCTAAATATGATGTAATACTAGGTCTAGATTGGATGCGGAAAACCAAACCCCACATTGATTGGGACAGTGCCACTCTCACTATCTAGCGCGGCAAAGTACACCATCACATCTACCTGACTCACCTTGACACTTTCATGCGCAACCATGTATTTGTAAAGATAATGGAAAGAGAAGAGGAGACAGACCCCAGCAAGATCAATTGTAATACCTGTAAATACAAAATCATTCAATTTAAGAATACAGCATCTAGACGTGAACAGGACTATATCCGTGATTAGCTAGTCAAAGAATTCCCCTCTGTTTTCCAGGAATCACTACCTGGGTTGCCATCCAACTGCGGCATACAACATGAGATCAAACTTAAAGGAAGCATACCCAAGGCACGCCCTATCTATTGCTTAACACTCCAAGAAGACAACACCCTAAAAGCCTATCTTGACAAGGCTCTTGACAAAGGTCTCATTAGACCCTTGAAATCACCCTTTGGCGCTGCTGTCTTCTTTGTGGCAAAGAAATACAGAGGACTCTGCCTGGTCACCAACTACAGGGCGCTCAATGAGGTCACAATTAAGAACAGGTATCTCCTGCCCCTGATTAACAACCTTTTTGACGCCCTGGGGGGTCCCAAGTCTTCAAAAAATAGACTTGACAGCAGGCTATCACCAAATTCATGTGAAACCAGAAGATATACCAAAAATCTCCTTATGAACAAAATATGGGTCCTTTTAGTGTGTGGTTCTTAATTTTGGGATATCAAACGCTCCAAGAACCTTTGTAACCTTCGTGAACAAGGTTTAAAGGAGCATATTGGAAAAAGATCATTCATTTACCTAGACAACATAATCATATACAGTCCAACTGTAGAACAACTCTGAAAAGATGTCTGCCTAGTCCTCTGCACCCTCAAAGATAAACAACTCATAGCCAAGCCTTCAAAACACAATTTCTTCTTGTCCAAACTCTCATTCCTTGGACACATTATCAGTAAGGACAGAATAAAACCAGACCCAAAAAAGATACATGCCATAACCAACATGCCAGCACCACAGAATAAGAGTGAGCTTTGTACATTCCTAGGCATGGTAGCCTATATCAGAAGATTCATCCCTGACTGGGGTGCCTTGACTGCCCCTATCCGCAATTACAGGCAAGACAATTAAATTTGTATGGACACCACTAAGAGATCAAAATTTCCAACAACTAATAGAGTTCATGGTCACCACCCCTATCCTCCAGTATCCAAATTGCAAGGAAATATACAAGCTATAAACTGACGCGTCCAATTACGCAAAAGGAGGAGTACTCCAAATTAAAACCGCAGAAAAGGACTTCTACCCTATAGCATATGAATCAAGAAAACTGTCTGACAGTGAGCAAAGATATCCTATACATGACAAGGAACTGATAGCTATTGTACACTGCCTCATGACGTGGCAATGTTACCTGGAAGGTGCACAAACATTCACAGTGCTAACCAACCATAAGTCACTGATATTCTTAAAAACCCAACAACACCTATCAAGAAGACAAGCTGAATGAATGAACTTTATACAAAGGTACCCCATGACAATCAAATACAAGCCAGGCAAAGAAATGCTTACCGCAGACACCCTATCAAGGCTATATAGTAAAAATGTTCTATGCGCTGATGGGGACCCTGATTGGCCCATATTAATCATGAGGAATCTCCAAGAAGGGTTCCCACCTGGCACACCAATGGTTCATACAAGAGAAAGTCCTTAAGAACAAACATTTGTTCAAAAACGTATATGGTACCCTGCATTAAATACTCCCAAGTGGTGACACTGTACCCTACGTTCTGTCAACTCAAAAGATCAACACAATCCTCTGATACCACAGAGATCTGGGCCACACCTGTAGCAGGAACCTGCACAAGTACCTTAAAACACACTACTGGTGGCCCAATATTCTAGATGGCATCAAAGAGGTACTGGAGCAATTTGAAGTCTGTGAAAAGTACGCCCAAACCAAAGCACCACCCAAGTCAGTGATACCCGTATCCATCACATAACCCTTCAAGGTATGATTGTTGGATATGTTGGGACCAATGCCTGGTGAAAACAAAGGGAAAAAGTATATCATAACGGCTATTGACTATGCAACCAGATGGCCTGTGGTAAAAGCCACAAAAAAGCATAAAGGCAATGATGTGAGATAATTGATTGGCAAAGAAATCATAGGCAAATATGGGAAACCTGACCTCCTGATCACAGATGGAGGCACCAAACTTAAAGCCATCAACACCAATCTCTACCTTGCCAAAAACGGGATAAAACACATCACAGTCAGCCCATATCACCCTCAAGCAAATGGACAAGTGGAACAACTAAACAGCACGCTTGTAGAAGACCTAAGTAAGTTATCTGCTAACAATCCAAAGGCTTGGGTTGACATGCTTCCAACAGCACTTATGGTCTGTCAAACATGGGTTAACCGTAACATGGGCAAAAGCCCATACAAACTCATCTATGTACAAAAGCCCGCTCTTGTTAGTACAGCTGCAGGACCTCAATTATCTCTACCTAAGAAGGTGCCAGAGGCTAACAACCCCAATGTGCAGCAGGCTATAAAGGACCAAGAAGACATGTGTTGAAGCCACAGGCTTGACCCGCCAGCAAGGTTCCAACCAAGAAGGTTTGTGACCTACAATCCAATTATCTGGTCACTCAAAGCCAGACTAGGAATTCAACTCAAATTACCAAATCCAACAAAATGAACAGATGATGATCCTTCCTGGTGGATACCTTGTTTTGGCGCTTGACTCATTACCAGGATTGAGCCACCCGCTTCTTCCATCCAGCTGTGTGATCTCCAATCATGTTCCTGTTATCCTTGATTCACATGAACTATATAATCACTAGCTCACAATAAAGATTATTATCTATCTTCTAAATATTTTTCCCCGTGTATTCTGCTAAAACAGCACAGTTACAACACTGGAACGCAAAAGAGTTGAGAGAGAAGCAATCCTGCTATAACAGGAAAGGTTCCAACCCAGAGACAAGATCTGGGTTGTCAACTATGACCAGCACAAATTAGACCCAGGATTGTGTGGACCAAGCATTTTTATGGAAGTCAAACCTAATAATACCTACCTCATCAAGGGCATTGGAGCACAAACCAAGCTGAAAGGTATGCACCACAATTGACTCTGCCTATGCAAAGCCAGAACAGCCCAACAAAATCCCAAACTCCCTGTCCCCAACGCCAAAATGGATCAATACCAAGCACACATCCCCAACTCTCTAAAGAAAATTCCCAAGGCTCCGCCTTCCAGCACCCCAGGGGGAGATGTCACAACATCTTTGATTACTCCCTCTTGGGGAATTAACACCCCAAGTAAATCATTAAGCGGCTCACTGAGTGGTTCACTTCCCAGTCAATAAACTGGTGGCACCATTATCAGTTAACCATCTATGACTGGATCACTCAATCCAGGTCCTAAATGGAACACAACTTGATTAAGCCCTGTGACTTAAGAGGAACATTACTCAGATAAGCCCCATGACCTCCATGACATACATGGACAGTATATGGCTTCCCATGATACTATATAGTATTCTATATTCTACCCAATAAAGTATCATTATTCTCTTAAATCTTCCTCTTTCTCTTGTTTATTATAATTCCCAGAAGTATAATCTCAACATTACTATTCAAGGCTAAATCAAGAGAAAACAACTACCCACAAATAACCCTAAAATCTAAATAAATACATATTTAATATAAATTTTTTTATTTTTTTATGGACTTTAAATTGCATTTCCAACCAGCTCCTGCACCAGCCCACGGGGCAGCCTGTCTACAAGGGTGTCCCAGAGGGTCCAAGAATAGACCCAGAACCCAACTTGAGGGGAGTCATTCCAATACACAGACCTCCCAAGGCGTCAGCACCAGCCAACTACCTACCACATCTCAAGCCAGGAACAGTATCCTGAATCCTAGACAGAAGCCACTCTCAAGGCCTGCCACCAAAGTCTCTTATACCAGGGTCACTGGGAACACTGAGGTTACTTACACCTTCCCCTGTACCCAGTTGTCACCTGGCCCTGCACTCTTGATCCAAGAGTTGCCACTTCCTGCCCCCACGTTTTTGATACCTCCTATGAGCCATTGGCCACCACTGTTGAGTCATCTGCGCCTGTGATCTATTCAATCATTGTTGGCGCCACCGCAAGAAAGAGTGATCCCACTTTTACACAAAGGTCCCCATCTCCTGTGGTGAGCCTGCTAGCCAGGATGCTGCAGTACCTGCCAAGCGCCAGCATTGGTTGACGGATAGTGAGCGTGAAGCTCTCCTCCACTGCTTAAACAGGGGAATGGTGGTTGGGATATTGCGTCCCAATTTAGTGTCACAGCCAGATATATTGGCAACATCAACAAAAAGTACAGCAACACTGGGCAAATTGCCAAATCCGCCAAGGCTAAGCGGCAGCCCAACCTATTTTAACCCATTTATTTCAATGTAATCAAGCAGTGGGTAACCAAAGATTGCCACCTGGACACACTTGCTGTTCAATCAATGTTAGCCATGGAGTTCAGGCTTTTGGTTTAAAAAGCCCTTGTTTATAAGACCATGGTTGATTTTGGCTTCTCCTAGAAAGTACTGGGAGTTTCATTATATAACAGAAACAGCAACAAGACAATTGAAGATCAACACATTTATACCAAGACCTATGTGGCTCTTAAGAAGACCAGTAATATTCAGTTCTTTTAAATCAACAAATTTTCATTTTCCTCCTCACTCAGGTCTAGGCATAGGTGGGTCAAGAAGGGGTCCAAGGATGGTGTAGCACATTTTGCAGCTGTCTGTTCCTAGACCTATTCAATGATAGCGCTTCTTGGTCCTTGCAGTTTGGATCAATACCAGATGATTAGAGGCTTTCATAACAGCAGGACTTTTCTCAATTTTCTCCAAACTGTCAAGGAGTACCTCTGGATCAATTATCACAGTACAACCAACATTGTTGTGCTTGACAATGTTGGGCTCCACAAAGTGAATCAGGCTGTTTCCAAGTTCCCATCCATTGACAAGAATAGTCATTCCTCCAACTACTGCCTTGCTGATTGTCCAATGAGACTCCTCTTCCTCTCCCATATTCTCCATTCCTTAACCCAATCAAGGAGGTCTTCAGGTGGATCAATAATAAGGTTAAGGCAGGGCTTCCACAGGACACTGAAGATCTCTTTAAAATTCTTGAGGTCAGTCAATTTGTGATGCCACCCAAAGTGGTGGCGGCTTTTTACAAGCACTCCAAATCATTCCTCCCTAAAGCCCTCAACTCCAAGCTAATCAGATAAATGGGTGCTCCAGATTTATTTGTTTTTATTAGAACTCAAAAATTATTATTTATATATAATGATGTGATGTTTGATTGTATTATAGACATATAAGAATACATACAAAAGTTAAGTAAAATTAATTATACTGGATATAAGACACATATTTTTATTATAATGCACCAAATATTGTATTGACTGTAGAGCTAACAAATAAATAAATTAAATAAGATACAAATATATTAATTTTATTTAAATAATTGTGAGCCCTTTTTAGTACTTTGGCTTTTTTAAGCCATAAATTGGACCTCGCAAGTCATCATCTGACCTTATTGATTTAGTGCCACTATAGCCACACAACACAAAAACCAATGATTCTCATGTACAGTAGTTTTAAAAGCTATGGCAACAAGAGAAAACAATTCAGATTTAAACAAAATGAACTCATATTTAAACAAAATTGAAATTAATCCAAATCTATTGTAAATAAATATAAATTTGTTTATTTTTAATTTCATTTAAATCTGAGTTCATTTCATTTAAATCTGAATTGTTTTTGCTTGTTGCCATAGCCTTTAAAACTACTGTATCTCTTACTAATTAGTACTTATGATGTAGGTTAAGCATATCAAATCTATTTAGCAAATCATATTACAAGGAAAAGGTAATTCAAGTTCTAAACAATCACTTTTTTAAAACAAAAGTGGAGTAGGTAGCTTGATGCAGATAAATTCAGCTCTCGTTGTTTAACTACGTAATATATGAACCCGTACTCAACAAGCAACTAAATAAACAAATTTATAAATCACATTTTATTATTGCACATGTTCACTTTATTAAATTGTTTCTTTATTATAAACCTACTTAAATATTTACTATTATAAATTTAAATTTAAATTTAAATTAAAAAAATAAAAAAATAAAAATTAAATTGCAAGAGAATATTATTTATTAAGGGGATGCTAATTGCAAAGGAGAATGCAATTATTCTGGAATATTATACCCCAAAATCAAATGTTCTGCTAATGTGTCTAATTGGAACCATTTACTCTTTTGTACGTGGTGGACAACTCTGGATGCAATTGCAAGAGGGGTTGCGCTCAGCACCCTGGTGGCTGCTAAACACTTAATAAAAGGCAATCAGGTAAGTGAATTGATTAATAGGTTCTTTTTGGGAGGCACCTAGTACCCATACAACAATGCCAATGCAAAGGAGCTGTACAGGACGTGCTTGACTGTCCTATACCCCCGTGGTGTCTTCTGTTGTTCTAGTGCTAATTGGCATATGTCTATTTGAATTGGTATGTCCTCCAACTTTTTAGCATTTGTTTTTAATATACAATGTAATATGATTCCTAGGCATGTTGCAACATGAATCCTTTGAGAGGTATATTTTTCTGAAAACATGCATAATTTTTTTATATATTTGAACTAATCTGTTGATATAAGATGTGTTGCTGAATTCGAAGATGGTTTTGAGGGGTGCCTGGCTTGTATCCGCCCACCATGCCTTGGCAGACAAAATAAATAAAGGCTTGAACTTATTCACAAGGACTGTGTCCCAAACTTTATTTGGTAATGCTTTAAACACTTTGTTGAAAAGTTCAGTTTTGAGATATTCTGGTCCTATTTGAAAGTCTGTTTTTTTTAAAAAAAATCATATTCATTTATATTTGCAAATGAGAATTGTTCACAGCATTTGTAAATATATTCATCAAAATTCATCTTGATATTCCCTTGAACTTCATTCATTTCCTTAAAGTTGATTGTTCCACCTAGCTTGTAGGCTTCCCTAACCCACAGCAAGCACCCCGCAGGTGGCAAGTATTCCTTTTTCTTTGCTTCCCTATTTTCAAATTCATTCATGTTCCTTTGAATAATTTTATTAATTTCATTTTTATTTATTTGTTTTACAGGGGCTACCAGTGACTGGTAACCCCTGTAAAACTAACTGGGCGTGAAGGCTGCCACCTCAACAACCTCAGCCCCATTTCTTGTTCTAACTAAAGTAAATTTAAGTAAAACATAAATAAACTTACTAGTTGTTTTCCCCATGGCCCCCTCAGCCACAGGCGCTTATTTGGCAAACTTTATGAGCATTGGCTGCTCTTAATTTGATTTCCTGGGCTTGATCTTTCTTATTTTCTGTGCTACTTGTGCTTTCTCTTGATTTTCATTTAATAAATTTTCATTGTTTATTGTAGTGCTTCTTCTTCTTGATTGTGCTTCATTTTCATCTGTTTCCATTTGATCAGTTTTCTTTTCATTTGTGTTAATTTTCTTTGAAATTTCAGTCCCTTCAATTAGCTTGATTTTCTTATTGTTTTATTTGGCCTCTTGCCAGAACTCCCACAAATTGTAGGCTGCATCATTGAACTTCAGACTTGATAAGATTGTTCCTTGTAAATTAAGTAACACTTCTTTTTTCTTTTCATCTATAATATTTCCCAGTTTATCCAGAGCATCTTCCTTTGGCTGGATCAGTGGCTGGCCCCTGTTGCCCAGCTTTCCTGTTACTATTTCCCTGATATTTTTTCTATTTCAACAACCTTTTTCAGGTGTGCTTCTAATTCATTTATCAAGTTGTAGATATTTGACATTTTGTTTGAATTACATAAAAAACTAGTTTTTATAGTACTATCTTCAATGCATGAATATTTTCAAGATCAATAATAAATTAAGTACCACAAATATAATTATATATTAGAATATTACAGACATGTGTTAAATCCTGATATTTAGATATTATGTGCATAACTCATTGCATTCTGTATAGTAAAAATTCTTTGTAAATGTGGCTTTTTTCATTGTAATTTATATAAATGGACTGTGTTTATATTAGTGAGCCATTAATGCTTAGTAGAAATATTGATAAATAGTGCATTTTACAGCCTGCATATTTAAATTTTGGTAATAATTCTGTAAGCTTTTAGTCAGATTTTGTGAGGTAATAAACAGTAATTTATTAACTCATTACATTTTTATTACCTCACAAAATCTGACTAAAAGTTTACAGAATTATTACCAAAAGTTAAATATGCAGGCTGTAAAATGGACTATTTATCAATATTTCTACTAAGCATTGATGTCTCACTAATATAAACACAGTCCATTTATATAAATTACAATGAAAAAAGCCACATTTACAAAGAATTTTATTATACAGAATGCATTGAGTTATGCACATAATATCTAAATATCAGGATTTAACGCATGCCTGTAATATTCTAATATAGCATTTACATTTGTAGTCCTTAATTTATTATTGATCTTGAAAATATTCATGCAAATAATTATATGTTATTCATAAAATGTACAACATTTTATTGATTATGAGAATGTCAATAATGTAAAAAGAATATGTTCTTAATTATAAATCAAAAGAAATAATATCAATTTTAATAAGTTGTCACAAAGAAAGGGTTTATTTTACTCATCAAAGGATGAGTAGGGGAGGGAATGAGCAGAATGTATGTTGTCATCATATGCACTTGTGAAAGGGACAGCATCAGAAGTAATGGGGAGGAAATGGGTCATGGTTTGGGAGTCAGGGTTGGAAGGCGGGTGGCTTGGTCTTGATGGGGGAGTTGGGGAGGCTTGGTTTGTTGACTGGGAACAGGCGCCAAGAGCTGATTGATTTATTTGCTCAAATTCTTCTTCTGTCACATATGTGGGCTTGACAAACTAAATGGATGGGTGTGAGGGGAGGGGGAGCCCTTTCTGGACTTATCACTATCACTTATATAGAATATGACAAGATCTGATAAGTCCTGAACAAATATGGAAGGGAAAAGCTCATACCCCTTCTTAATTTGGGTGCACAGTTTATTGTATGTGGCAGGCTTTAAGCTCCTGTGCGCAGAACCAGTGCTGTATAGACATACATCTGCAAGATTCATGTCAGCGTGATTAGTGGGGTAGGACCAACAGGTATGCCCCACAGTCCTGATTTTTTTGGTTGCTCATTCCCACTACTCTATCTCCGCACTCAGTACAACTGTGTACACAGCTTGTTGGGTAGCCCACTCCTCAAGCATGTCCTTGAGCTCTATCTGGTAGGCATACCTGTCTGCGGTGTTTGATATTGCTGAGTAATAATTGTCACTCAATGAGGAAACTGGCAACAAAACCCCAACAAATTGATGCAAGATTAGGCCGCGCTTGTAGATGTCAGAAAGAATATGCTTTTCTCCATAACCTTGGATGCTTGCAGAAATATTGGCATACAACAAGATGATATCATTATGCATCCTCATTGCCCTTTCTTTAATAAAATTGATAATGGTTGAATAGTATGGGTTGTTATCCACTAAACTGAGGCCAGTGAGAAATTGATTGGACAAGATTCTAGCAGCAACCACAACTCTGTGCATCCACAAATTGACTGTTCTTTTATTGGTGAAAATGCCATGAAGTCCCAGTTGGAGACAAACCTGGACCAGGGGCATCCACAGGTCAAATTCCATGATGGTCATCATAAAGAGATGGGCTTTTTCACCATCATTTGAAGTACAGGCTCCAGTTAGGGTCTTCTAGGAAGAGGGGCCACAGTTGACATGGGCTCGCAGGGTTGCAGCCACAGTGAACTTTGCAAAACCCATTGCAGCTGCAATTTCTCTGAGGGATATAAGCATATCTTGCTTTTTGACCATTTTGAGAAAAGTTTCTGGGATAATTAGCTTTCTTCTACGTCTTGCAGGCTGATTGGCTGGAGGTGGGATGGTTCTGTCTTGGGGACTAAATTTTGCCATCTGATTGGCTGTTTCCAGATTCTGGCTTCCCTGGGTGGCCCCTTGGCTCAATTGACCAATTCTGGATATTAGTGTTGATATATAATTTGGGTTAGCAGCTGCCTGTGTGTGATAGGCAAACAGGGCCATGCTTGAGGACGCAGAAGAAAGAACACACTCCTGAGTAGTGCTTGGGGAGGGGCCTGAGGGTTGGGAATGACCATAGACAGAGACTTCATTATTGGAAGACCCAGCTTAGCCCTGCATGATTTGTCAAGGCCAGTGAACAGCTTGTTTATCTGGCTGTTATTAAAAGAAGGCATAATAAATTTTATATTAAAAAATTAAACTCAAAAATAGAAGTGTATGTTTTAATCAATTTTATTGTTAAGTATGTTAAGTTGGTGAATAATAGGATCTAAATTTTAATTGTTCTAAACTGGAATAGGGTGATTTTTGAGAATGACTATGATTCCTAAAAGAATTATCACAAATCCACTCTAGATTCTTTGACTTCCTATTTGAGATGCCCATAATGTTGCAACTGAACCAATTAGAGTTCATTATTTGAATTGGGGAAGACAACAGTCTAATAGAAAGGACGAGAATGAATAGAATAAGGTCTTGTTTATTGTAGAATGTTGTGGTTAATATACTATATGGAGAAAGCCACAAGGCCACAAGGGGGTGGCATAGTGGGGTGTTCTATTTAAGGTTTAAAGCTAAGTAATAACTTGTGCGGGGATCAGCAGTTTGAATTGGTAGCACTCCTAATTAGGAGAAAGTGCCTGCAATTCAATATTGCCATCAAATTGATTCATGTTGTTAGATACGTCAAGGGGCAACTCATTGAGCGCCCCCTGTGTATCGTAAGATACATTGGCAGGCGGGTCTGGAAACTTGGTTGCAACACCCCCCCTTGCCCCCTGCTTGTTGTCAGACATCAGGATTAGAGTCTGCAGAAGATATGGGAAAGTCCGCAAAAACAACCTTTGTGTGAGGATGGCACGGCAGGGGCGCAAGCAATTGTGGTGAAGCTTTTTGGTGTTTCCTTGGGCATCTTCAAGTTGATAGGTGTGATTGTCATAGACTGCAGCTACCTTGAAGGGCCCTAGGTGGTTGGGTTCTAGTTTGGCAGAATTGGGATCAAGGATGTAGATGGGGTCACCTACAGCATATCTGGCCTCAAGGTGCTTTGTCCCTCCTTTGATTTGTTTGTGTTTGATTTCTCAGGCCTTGGTACGCCATTGGTTCAGGGATGGCGTTGTCAACAGGGGGGCTTTCTGGTAACTGTAGACCGTAACTTCCCCTGTTCAACTTCTGTCAGAATGTCAGGCGTTTCAAAGGCCAAGGCGCTGGGACTGAACCCAGTGCCCCTGTTGATTCTTGCTTGTAAAATAAGTAGAGTGGTGGGAAAGTGTTCAGTCCACGCGGTATTGGGGTGCTCCTGTGAGAGCTTGGCAATCAGTTGAACCAGTAAGCCATTCAGTTGCTCTAAAAATCCATTGGCTTGTGGATGATAGGGAGCTGTAACTATCCGCTGTAGGGCATTCTTAGTGCAGTACGCCTTAATGACATGTCCAACAAGCTTGGGACCACCATCTGTGATGAGACGTTTGGGCCGCCCAAAGTTTTCCCACAATTTCCTTGCCAATGAAGCAGGTGATGGTGATGGCGGTGTGATTAGTTGTTGCCCAGGCTACTGGCCAGCAGATGAAGTAGTTGATGGCAGTTATGATGTATTTCTTTCCCAGTCTGTCTTTGGGGAGGGGCCCAACAACATCAAGGGCCCACTGCTCAAAGGGTTCTGTAGCTTTAATGGGCAGGACAGACTTGGGGGTGCAGGTTTAGATGTATTCTTTTCACACAGCACACATGTCTTGAGGAGATCCAAGATATCTTGGTGTATACACGGCCACCAAACCTTATGTTTCATGATCTTAAAGAGGTCACACACTCTGATTTGACCCAAGGTGCAGTGATAGTGCAATATGGTGTTGCCTCGTTGTGTGGTGGAAATATAGGGTGTCTTTTCTCCTATCTCTGCCCGGCAGCAGACGTTGCCAGCATTGGCAGTGAACTGGCTTTTGTTGTCCTTTAACTTGGAGATGGTTACTGAGTAAGGCCTTTGTAACAAGTTGCTTTAGGACAAAGGTACAGCATTGACCAATCTGGGTCCAAGCTGTTGTCCCTGGTGATGGACGCTACATAGAGCCTTGAGAGGGTATCAGCTGTGTTGAGTTCCTTCCCAGGCTTGTACTTGATGCGCAACTGATAGGGAGATAGATGCTCAACCCAGCCTGCTTGGCAGCATGTCAAGTGGGACTGTGTGTTGAAGTAAGGAGTGACTTGTGATCTTTCAGGACGCGGGGTGGAAAGGTAGCCCCTTCCAGGTAACAGCGCTATTTCTTGATGCAGTGCACAATTGCTGCTAACTCTTTATCATGTATGGGATAATGTTGTTCCAAATCAGTGAGCTTCCTGTACTTGTATGCCACAGGAAGGAAGACACCCTAAGCAGTTTCTACCTGTAGCACGCCCTGTATGGCTCTGTCAGAGGCATCAGTCTCAAGTTTGCACTGGCGGTTCCAATTGGGGAATTGCAATACAGGTGCAGTTGTAAGTCTTTGCTTCAACGTCTCAAAGGCTTGATATCTGGCAGGGGTCTGATGGAAGCACTGTTTAGTGTTTAGGAGCTCAGTGAGAGGTGCAATTAGTTTCCTGCAATTGGGAATAAACTTGTGCACATAGGCAACCATGCCTAAGAATGTACGCTCCTGGCCCACATCAGTGGGGGGCAGCATTCTGGTGATTGCCTTGATTTTGTCAGGGTTGGGCTTTATCCCTTGGGCAGAGATGGTGTGTCCAAGGAACAGTAACTCCAACTTGAAGAACTTGCATTTGGAGGGTTTAGCTTTTAGCTGATTTTTCTGAAGGATGTCAAGGACAGCATGAAGGTGTTGGAGGTGTGTGGTTTGATCTTGGCTGAAGACAATAATGTTGTCAAGGTACAAAACAACGCATTTCCCAATCAATTCCTCAAATTCTTTGTTCATCAAAATGGTAAAGATGGAAGGAGCGTTGGTCATTCCAAAGTTCATAACCTGACACTCCAGCAACCTGTAGTGTGTGTGGAAGGCAGTTTTTGCCTCATCTCCTGGTGCAATGCGGACCTGGTTGTACCCTGCAGTGAGATCAATCTTACTGAAGACCTTTGCACCTGCAAGTGTGTCAAACAGGTTGTTAATCAACGGCAGGGGTACTTATTCTTAACAGTCACATCATTTAAGGCGCAGTAATATGTGACCAGACAAAGGGACCCGTCCTTCTTGGCTACAAAGAAGACAGCAGCCTCGTATGAAGAGAGTGAGGGGCGGATGAAGCCCTTGTCAAGTGCGTCCACAAGGTACTGGTGGAGGGTCTCATCTTCTTTTGGTGTAAGACAATATAAGGGGCGTGCTTTAGGGGGCAACCTTTGTAGTTGGACAGCATGCTGTATTTATTGGGGAGGAGGTAGTTGGTCCAGTGTTTCACTGAACACATCCTTGTACTCTTTGAGGAGTGCAGTAAGTGCTGGTAGTGGTGAGGAGGTCAAGGGAGGGACTGGAGATGGTTCAGGGTGGATAACTTTGACTGAGCATTGATTGAAGTCTAGTTTCCTTCCCTTGAAATTGTATGAGTCTGTCTCTGTTATTCTGACAAACACAGTATTGTGAATTAATGTGCTCATTTTGACAGGATATATCTGAAAACCTACCCCATATCTATTGAGGGTGATTACAGATGTATCCCAGTTGATGTAGGGACAATTGTGACAAAGCCAGTCAAGGCCAGCAATTACATTGTAGCTGAGCCCTGCCATGATTGGCCCAGAGAGCTTAACTTGGATGTTCCTCATTCTTACATAGAAGGGTACCATCTCATGGGTAATTGGCACTCTACGGGAGTCAGCTACTTGTACTGCCTTGAATCTGCTTGGCATGTGGTCTAATTTTTGAGAATCAGCAAACGTCTGGTCAATCATAGTGTGGTTAGCCCCGGTATCTTATAATAGTTTGTGGGTATTCCCACAAAAAAAAGGGATAAGCCAAGCAGGTTACTTTATTTAAAGAGTGGCTTGCTTGAAGCATGGGGTTGTTGATATGAACTTGAAAGACAGCAAGGGTTTCAACTTCATGTACACTATAGTTGCAGGGATTCTTTGCAAGCAGGGATTGAGAGAAAGGGTCAAGTGGGGTTGTAGAACCTCTTGTAGCTACAACCCCCAGGCTTTTCCCTGGTCCTCAGTTTGTTCTAGCTGAATTTCCCCCTCCAGGGGTATTTGATCCCATTTTCCTGCTGGCAGGGCTGACAACAGCCTACTTGGTTGTGGGCGCTGCCAGGTGTTGCACAAGGTTGAGGTGGAGCATCATTTGTGCGGCGGAAGCCCATTGAAGCCTGGTTGCTGGCCTCCACAATGGCCTTGTAACAGTCATTAATGGAGGTGCAGCAACCTATGGGGACCCACTTACAGATATGAGGCTTGAGCTCATTGATTATCAGGGTCAGAAGCATAGTATTTCTGTCAGTCACGGCTTTGGGGGTGGCGGCAGGAGCTTGCTACCAGGCGACAAGGTATTTGGGAACAGAACCAGTATGCTTAATTTCCAGAAGAGGAGTTCCCACCACAATAGGTGAGAAGGTTTTGCTGTAGCGGGATCTTGTGGCCTCCCTGAATGCTACCCAGGTGACCTCAATTTCTTGGCTGGCCCAGTTAGTAAACTACACAGTGGCAGGCCCTGTGAGGCGCCCAGACGCAGTAGCAACCCACATGGGCTCAGGTACTTGACAGATACAGAGGCAGGTTTTGGTGGAGTGGTGCCAACTGACAATGTTAGCCCCTTTGACCCCACCCGCAAAGGATTCCAGCTGGAGGTTGAGCATATGTTGAGAAAGGTCCAACTGGGGCAGAGGTAATGCTGGCGTCATGCTGTACACGGCAGAGTCAATCATACACACTTGTAAGAACTAGCTGGTCTTGGTAAATGGCGTACCCGTCGGGGATGTCTCTCTTGGGGATGGGCAGGAAGGTCTCTTGATGAGGAGTAGCCATACAGCTTATACTCTGTCCTTTCTTGGGGGGAATTTTTCTTTTAGGTAGGTCATAAACCTACTGCTGCTACCACTGTTGCAACTGAACTAATAAAGGAGTTCATTATTTGAATTGGGGAAGACAACAGTCCAATAGAAAGAACAAGAATGAATAGAATAAGGTCTTGTTTATTGTAGAATATTGTGATTAATATACTATATGGAGAAAGCCACAAGGCCACAAGGGAGTGGTATAATGGGGTGTTCCATGTAAGGTTCAAAGCTGAGGAATAACTTGTGCGGGGATCAGCAGGTTGAATTGATAGCGCTCCTAATTAGGAGAAAGTGCCTGAAATTTGATATTGCCATCAGATTGATTCATGCTGTTAGATATGTCAAGGGGCGACTCATTGAGCGCCCCATGTGTATTGTAAGATAAACTGGCAGGCAAGTCTGGAAACTTGGTTGCAACAATAAATTATATTTATTTCAAATTCACCTCATTTTTGATTTGAAATTTGGTTCTTGGATTTAACAATCCCACAATTTCAGATTCATTAATTTTTTCATGTTGTCTATGATTTTTTAGACATGCAAGAAATACCAAATCATACATTAGAATCCCACATTTATGATTCATGTATCCTGCATTTGCTTGTTGTGTTTTGTCTTTAGTTAGTTGTGTAATATCCAGTTACAGTAGGTACTACTTGTAGCAGGTATGGCAGGAGGTTGGCAAACTGGAAACCAGTCAGGGCAGTGATGATCAGTTAGATGGTCATCAACCAATGGAAGACCTTAGCATGGAGGTTGTATCTTTCAAAGCTCCCAGCAAAGTACGTTAACACATAGTACATGGAGGGGTACACCACAACAGACATCATGGAATGTGGGGACACCAGGGGAGGCCAGAAACCAGAGTAGAAGAAGTTGAGTTATCCAGGGTCATAGTGAGAATCATGACCTAGCCCTTCTGGTGAGGGGCCAAAGATCTCTGGTCCTTGTTGATAGCCTCCAATCCCAAGGCAAGCTGTAAGCACAGCTGTGAAGATGATATTATTCATCCTCCTTGGATTGGAGGGAGTTTGGCAGGGACTAACTAGTTTTAAAGTTGACTTAAGTTTTAAGTGAATTTAGCTTTATTGAGAGTATTAGGCTCAGTAATAGCACAAGCTATTACTGAGGAGGGGTCCCTTATTTATAGTGCTTCCCACTTGCAAAGTTTTGCAAGTGAGAATGAAAGCAAGGGGATTGGAGAACCCAAAAGTTTGTACAAGGTGATTGGGAATTGGGGTTTGAGAAGGTGGCCAAATTCTTGTTCTTTGACAATCTGTTAGGGTTTGGCCATTCTTGCCTAGAACCAATGATTTTCCCTGGGTATGGAGTTAGGTGATGGTGAAGACTCATGGAACTTTAAAATCTATTTTTGTTTTGGAAGGCTTAGTTTGGCTGGGGTCTGGGCTCAAGAATGTGGTTTGGTCCTCTGAATCCTATTGGTTTGGAGTAAAATTATTTTTAACTTTTGAAACCTGATTTTTCTCCTCTTCTGAAAGGTCAGAATGATTTGTAGAACCTGAACCCTGGATTTGCCCTTCTTCTGAAGGGCAGAAATTAATCAATGTTTTTCCTCTACAACCAGGGACTTTTTTGATTGGTTGCAGATTATGAGAGCTTCTGACTGGCTGTGGGATGAGACCTGGGACCCGGGGAGCAAGCGGGCGAGCTGGCGGCAGGCTCGCTGGGGCCTGGCTGGCAGCTGGGAGGCTGGCAGGTGAGGGGCTGGCAGGGGACTGGCGGCGGGCCCGCTGGTGCCAGGCTGGGCAAGCGGGTGGCTGGCTGGGAGGTGGGGGTTCGGTGTCCAAGCGGGGAGTTGGCGAGAGGCCCGCTGGTGGCTGGCTGGGCACAGGGAGGCTGACAGAGGGTGCTGGTGGGCGTCTGCGCGGTTGCAGTGGGCACCTGCTTGGATGATAAAATATTCTGGCGACTATTGGATTCTGTTTCCTCCTTTATTTGATTTTTATTTTCTCTAAATAAAGGGGGGAATCCTCATTAAATTTTGCCTTTTTAATTGGACATTCTTCTATTCTTTTCTAACATTGCCCATCAGTCAGAATTTGATTTATGTCAGGAATATTCCTGACAGTTGAATTATCTGCCCAAGAGATTCGAAATTTGCCAATTTAAATAAACCAAAAAAGTCAAATTAAATGGTTGATTTTATTAAATTTTTAATTTTCACTCAGCTTAGTTGCCCGCAAAAGTGATTCGAAATTTGGACCAAGGATTTAACAATCCCGCATTTTTACGTTTAGGTTCTGAATTTACAGTAAGTGAGGTTGTTGCTGTACTCTCTGAAAGCAAACATTCAGCTTCTTAGTTTTTAATAGAAGTTTCTGGCTGCTTTTGATATTATGTTATAGCATTTTAATAAAACAATAAGATTATCTATTTAGATAACCTAAATTCAAAGTTAGAAAAAAGTATAGGGGTTTCATAAGGATTTCATGTGAAACCCTGGATCATCTAGCTTAAACAGTTGAAATGATACTGAAGTATATGTAATTTTGGTAGTTCTTAAGTCAACCATCTTTGAAAATAAGTATCTATCCATATTTTTCATAAATATACCAAATGTTTTGAAAGTTTTATTGAAAAACAATCTAAGCCTTTTTATGGGATAAATGAAGCAATTCTATAGTAAAAATAGTTAATCTCATAGTAAATTATTCTCAGAGCGTATTTTTATTACCTTTTCAACTTCTGTGCACAACTTTTTATTTCGCTTTTGGATTATACCTGATCATGCCACCCTAAATATTTGGTGCTTGTTCTTACCAAGTAAAATGTTTGGCATTTGATTGTTTGCTTGTTGAAAAAATGTTGACATCCAGCAGGCTACTTGGGAATAAACTTAACCTAGACTTTTCTAATTTGTTGACCTGGATATGAAATTGATTTTGACAGCCGGTATGCAGACAGTTTAAATGCTGACAGTTGCTGGGGAGTTACACTGTGATATGTCAGTTCATCACAGGAAGACAGTAGCTATGATTGTTGAATAAATAGCAGCAAGAGGCATACTGTGATATGTCAATTCATCACATAAAGACAGTAGCTATGATTGTTAGATAAAGAGCAGCAGGTACCCTTAACTCCTCAGCAGAGTAGAAGGATAAAGAGACTATTTAACTTTTCCTAGAGATGGAAAGAGAAACGAGCAGATTTGATCGGGACTCCGTTGTTTAGTCGGATTATAGGCACTATATATAGCAGTTCAAGTGGCACGTGAAGGCTCTAAACCCAGGGAATAGATGGCCACACAAGTTAAAATAAGTTGATATTGGTAAAGGTGGACAGGATATCTAAATAAGGATCAAGATCAATTTGAGGGTTGAATAACCTCAGCTAGTCAGATGTAAACAAACTTGAGGACACCTAGATCAAACGGGGAAAGATCCTCCTGATAACATGATTGAAACAGCTTTGATAGTCAGATTTACGGCTATTATTAGCTCCTTTATAAAGCAGCATTGTCATTTAAGTGATCTTGAGCAAGAGGAATGATACTGCCCTTAAATAGAAACTACCCCGAGTGGTCGGCCATCAGACAACATCTGCTGAAACTTAAAGAGAAGGGTTTGGGTTGGGCTGATTGATGGAATCTCATATCATTAATGGATCCAATACATGATTGTTGCAGGTCAAGGGATATTTCCTTTAAAACAAACATCCCAGTTAAAAAGTTATGGATCATGTTCTATTATCCGACAATTAAAACTACCATGTTTTATTGCGCCTACGTTAAGATTACAGGAAACTTGGGACTAGAAGTAAAATAGATCTGTTATGACGTAAATGGTAGGATTGCTTTTGTAAAAGAAGGTCGGCTACCAATAACATGTGTTCGTATATTTCTGGAGTAGTGAAGTTTATAATAAAAGCGTTTAACATTTACATTTATAGGCACCAGGTCAATGGGATTAGGTTAGCAAGTGATCACATCCTGGGAGGGCGCTCAAAGTCAAGTGGAAGGAATAAGGGGTTTATGAATTAGGGTATGCATTTAAATTTTTAGAGTCGAGAGTTGTAGGCTAACAATAGGCGACACAAACCCAGACATCAGCCCAGGGGGAGATGTTTTTTATGCTCAAGGCGAATGAGATCATCTAGTGATCAGAAAGTAGGGCATGTACATGGGAAGTCCCAGTATAAATAAATAGCACCACAGGCAACTATGAATATTAGTACTGGCTTGATAACTAACTTACCGAGCTTAGCACATGGCGTCGTTATCGCTGCTAGTGTCCTGGTCGGCACTAGCGCAGTCCATCAGGGACGACTTGAAATGCATACCGTTGTTGCTAAGGGAGAAGGGCGCGAGGGAGTTGCCGTGAGGGAAGCCACGTTGGCCTGGGGGAGGAAGCAATGAGAAAGGAGGGATGTGCCCTCCTGGCATATCCATCTCGTGAGATGGTCCGCCCATTCCCACTGCTGTAAGCCAACTTTCCGCCCGATCTACTGTATCCTTGAAGATGTCGCCCACATTCTGCAACATCGTCATAGACTCGCTAGCCAACGTCAGCACTCGGTTGGCGTGTTCAGTAGGAGTAAGGACAGTTGGTGAGTTAAGAGATGAGGAGGTAGGTGTTAGAAGCGGTGAAGAGCACGGAGTAGAGTTGGTCGATTCAAGGATAGGAACATTCAAAGCAGCCCACCGGCCAGGGAGGCTTAGTATGAAGTTGCGCACACTGAGACGTGCCTCGCCTGGAAGACCCGAACCTGCATATCGGCCCACAATGTCAACCACTTTGCGTAAAGTTGCCACTACTTCTTTCTTGATGGTGGCCAAGAAGTTTGAAGTTGCAGAAAAAGTAGCAACAGCAGTAGATGAGGATGGTGCAGACATGGATGCAATGTAATTGGTCAGCAGCTGGATTTGACGGCCAATGTGAGCCGAGGCATACTAAAGGGAAGATGAGTAAAGGGATAAAAGTTCCAGACATACCGAGAGCCATTGTTGGCAATAACGTAAGCTTTTCATACTTTCTTCGCTGATCACCGCCACACCAGCCCCAGCTGTGACACCTGCCTCAAGAACAACTTGTTGCCAACGGCTTCTCGAAGGAGGCCGCGAAGTCATACAAGAGCTTTGTTGAGGAAACATTGTACCTAGTAAGCATTATTACTTAATCCAAAGTAAACTGTGATATAACTCGACTTACCATTATGACCATTGGAACACAATTCAGCAACACGTCGATTCCGAAGCTCACCATCATCTTCATGAGAAAACCTTATCGGAGTCCCAGAATGTAAGTTAGGGCTTTCATCGAGATAGTTTGCAGAGGAGGAGGGATCCATAAACGAAGAGTAGTGCCTTTCAAGCTTACATGGCTTAGTAAAGAGTCAAACAAGTTGGAATACCTTATCCAGTTGACGGCAAGCGAAATCATCAAGCTGGCCCAACTGGGGTTCTAGCTTATTGATGACTGGCCTACAGATGGACTTTACAGAGCTCTCAACTGTCTCGGCACCATACTAGCAACAGGTAAGTATTTGGTGAAACCATAAAGTGCAAGTTACCTTGACAACGAAGGAGTTTGCTTTGGATTGCTCATATGCTCGTAAAGCCGAGTTAACAATCGGAATATTCGACACACGATTTAGAAAGTGTTCTGGATTAGGCTGGTCGGAAAGTTCAGACTCAGAGCCTAAGCGCGATTAGCAATAGCTGAAAAGATAGGTTACCCATGGACCGTGAGAATGCCAATTGAATGCCGCAAATTTCCCAAGGCTTCAGCGGCCAACTCAACATCGAGATCATGTTCCCTCTCGCCAAGATCGAGCGGGTTACACAGACTGTTAATAGAGATCCTCTGCAAAGGGTCCTCGTGAGGAGAGTTGTTTGAACTCATTTTGGAGGTTCAAGGATGGATCCAGAACCAAAGGACCTGCTTGAGTTAGGATTGGGATAAGCTGGGCAAAAGACTAGTCAGTCACAAGTAAATAATTTGAAAGAGAAACACTTTGTTGAAGATAGGTTGGATAGTGGATCAGGATGCTGCCCTGCTTCCGAGTTGCTTGTAGCCAGTGAAAAGGAAGGCTCTGCCGTGACTTCTGGTGTTAAAGCAACCTGATTCACAAGACGAATCCTTCATTTCCACTTTCGGTCTATCCTTGGCAAATCACCATCCACTAACCCCTCCCATGACACATTCTCTGCCCATCTCATTCGCTATTTCGCTAAATTAAGCCCACCACCCTCCTCGGTCTAATTATGTGCTCATCTAAATTATCATTTGTCCGCGTTATTCCAGATCTTCCATCCATTCAACCGGAATAACTGCAATTGGGCCAATCATAAGAACTCCCCACTAAATTCATCAAGCCCTGACTAAGCCTAAGAATCACATGCTTATCTTGTTTAATAAGCTATGCTTATTGGATGCAGGATTGTCAGATAATGCTACTGCTTCAAGAGCTTAGAAGCGATCCTGTTGCAATTGGGTTGAGAACTGGTGCACGTGGAAGCAGGCCTATGAATAATCCTTTTATAAATAATATTACAAACCCATATGAAACGTATTATTAGCTTAGAATTTCATAGCCTGTTACCTACTTCACCGCTTCAGCATTCCCTAATCAGACTTGAGTGCTTCAGTTTGTCTAAGCTTCAAATATCAACGACCCCTGCTCGCTTTAGAAATTATATAAGCCAAACATTAAATCATTATTAACCTCTCAACTGTTAAGATTCAATAAATCCTAGCTGTAATCCATCATCCCCTATGACAATTACTGTCCAACTAACAAGCAACCGCCAATTAAACACATGAATATCCTTGCTCCTACACAAGTCATAATCCTTCCACAAAGCGGACATGATTTCCAGTAAAGCCACCTGGGCGAAAGCGTCACATTGTAAAGCTTTGAACAAAAGTTGCCCATTAAGAGCCAGACTTGATGGTGACGAATGCCACTTACATCAATTATTACCCCTATTTGCCAAATCTCCTGAACAAGCTCCATCCATCACCTGGACTTGTCTAATAAACTAGTCCGATAAACTAGTCTAATTACGACTCAGCCTTGACGATTAATATTCGTTTTCCATCCAAACTGCTCGCAATCGACTTTATACATTTTGGACCTAATTTCTAGACTCATGTTACCAATATATTTTAAAACGGCAATTTATATATAACCAGTGGAATCAATCCAAATCAACCAAAGGGCCCTAGATATAAAGCTACTTTAAACTGCTCTTTACACACAATTCAAATCAGGATCCATGACTGAAGCCTTGCATAAGAAGTGGCAAGTTTCAACTAGGACTCCCTGGCCTGACTCGCATCCATTCAAAAAGTAACCTTTCTTAAGTATATATATCCCATGTGGTAAAAATTAAGAGCCCTAGTTCCTCTGTTTTCAAGCTAAGCACACCCAACGCTAAGCGAGCAGAACCGTACCACAACCAAGCAATCCATAAACGACATCGATCGACTCCGATAAATGGCATCCCACATTGGTTTAATCTGCTTTAGCCCGATGGATGGTCCAACTATACCACCCCTCAGGTTGAAATTGCACGCGTCATGTTTCAACCAACCCTCCACTCCTGAAACGTAAGCAACTCAAATCCCGGTTTGATTTTCCAACTCTCTGGCCAAACCCCCAAATATGTTCCATCCCTGGGATAAGATTTTTATCCATCTAACCCAAGACCTAACCCCCCAATGCCAGCCCAACCCTTTTCTCCATACAGCAACGTCCATCCTAGTGGGTCAAGTTTTTATTAGAGAACCCTTCAGTCAAAGCTATGGAGCGTAAATGGTAGCCCCTCTAACAGAGTTACCACTCTTTTAGAAATTACAATGGGTTATAACATCTAGGCATCAGTTTGGTATTGACACTGAGCAGGTGCTCATACATAAAAATGCATCCATTTTTTATGAGAATACAAATTTTATCAAGGTTCAGAGTGGCATCTAAAAGAGACACAACCTTAATAGGGGAAATAAGTGGGATTGTTAACAGAGTGAGGTTGCATACCAGAGGCCTTCTGTGGGTCTGTCCTTCCATTAAATCTCTGTCTATTACCCGCCAGAAAGATCCAACAATGGTGTCCATGTGTTTCCTATTGCCTTGGATGATGCGTCCAAACTTATCTGCCCTCATCATCATATTATCCATCAGGGTTCAATACTTCTCTTTCATAATGGCCACCGGATTAGGCCCATTGTCAAAGATAACAGTAATTTGGGTAATATGGATAGTCCATAAAGCTAGGTGATACACTATTGCTCTTACCACTGTCAGTTCTCTTCTCAGACCTCGCATGAAGATGATGTCAAATTTTGGGCTGGATCTAACAGATATGTCCAGCATTGCTGCAACTTCTGTTCAGAAGCAGGTGTCTATCACATATCCAAAGAATTTGTGTTCCAAGTCTGCATTCTGGTATGCACAGAGGCCACATTGTTAATGAATAGTCTGTTAAAAATATTGATTCTGTCCAGAATTTCTCATTAAACAGATGTCTAATTAGAGTCTGGGCATCCATGGTCATCATTGGGATACAAGTGAGTATATTTAGCTGTTTAGGAGAAACTGTAACCAGACAGCCCACCACTTGCCATTTTTCCATTATCTTGGAGAGTTCAGCTTTAGGCTTGATGTCCTTAACCACTTCTTTTTTGCATCTTGATACCTTCTCTGTTCTTTTAGTGACCACACTTATGCAGTCTAAATTGTTGTTGATCTGTGTGTTTTGGTTCCTTGGGTTAAGCTCTTTGAGTTTTCAATCCAGTAGTCCCTGGGGCATAGGTAATTGTTTACCTCCCAGTCATTGGCTCACATGATTGTAAAGCATCTACACCAGTATTCTGATGTATCCTTATTTGCTGTGTACCAACTACAAGTAAGAAGCCATTGTCTTGATTTGAAAGTGGGCAGGTTAGGGATTTTCAGGGCCCTTGCCCAGTTCACTGCCCTTTCTGCCGCTGTGCATCCCACATGTGTGTCAAAAGCTCTCAAAGTCTCTTCACTCAAATTTGTCTGCAATCTTGAACATGGCCAATCAGGTCCAGCCCTTCTGCTAACCTGGGAAGGTTGACAATGACCATATTAACCAGGGATGTGTTGGGTGTGCCTGATAACAATTTACTTGGCGTACTTGTTACTTTGCCCTCAAAGTTTCTGAAGAAGAGAACCATGTGTGCCACAAACTACATCTGAGGATACATAAAGATATTAAAGGATGTAACCTTCCCAATAATGTTGAACCACTAGTGCTGCTATACATTGACCTTGTTGGCCATAAATTTAAGAAGTTGTTGCAACTGGACCAGTTAGAGTTCAGTATTGGATTGGGAAAGACAACAGTCCAATAGAAAGGACAAGAATGGATAGAATAAGATATATCTTATTATAGAATATTGTGACTAATATATCATATGAGAAAAGCCACAAGGCCACAGGGGGTGGTATAGTGGTGTGTTTCATGTTAGGTGTGAAGCCGAGGAATAACTTGTGCGGGGATCAACAAGTCAGATTGGTGGCGCTCCTAATTAAGAGGAAGTGCCCACAGTTCAATATTGCCATCAGATTGGTTCATGCTGTTAGATACGTCAAGGGGCAGCTTATTGAGAGCCCCTGTGTATTGCAAGATACATTGGCAGGTGAGAAGGAAAACTTGGTTGTAGCACCCCCTTTCCCCCTGCTTGTTGTCAGACACCAGGATTGGAGTCTACAGAAGATCTGGGAAGGTCCGCACAAACAATCTTTGTGTGAGGATAGCACAGCAGGGATGCAAGCAACCATGGTGGAGCTTTTTGGTGTTTACTTGGGCATCTTCAAGCTGATAGGTGTGTTTTTCATATACTGTAGTTATTTTAAAGGGTCCCAGGTAGTTGGGTTCTAGTTTGGCAGAATTGGGGTTAAGGGCATAGACAGGATCACCAACGGCGTATCTAGCCTCAAGATGTTTTGTCCCCCCTCAATTTGCTTGTGCTCAATGTCTTAGGATTTGGCACGTCACTGGCTCAGGGAGGAAGTAGTTGAAAAGAGAGGTTTCCTGGGAACTGTGGACCATAATTTTCCTTATTCTACCCCCTTCAAGCTGTCAGTGGTTCCAAAGGCCAAGGTGCTGGGGCTGAACCCGGTGCCCCTGTTAATTCTTGCTTGTAAGATGAGTAGAGCAGTGGGCTTGTGCTCAGTCCACGTGGTGTTGGGATGCTCTTGTGAGAGCTTGGCAATCAATTGGACCAATGAAAAATTTAGGCGCTCTACACAACCATTGGCTTGGCAATGATAGAAAGTTGTGACTACTCTTTGGAGGGCATTCTTGGTGCAGTAATCCTTCATGATGTGCTATACAAGCTTGGGTCTGCCATTTGTGATAAGACATTTGGGCTGCCCAAAGTGGGCCACAATTTCTTTGCCAATAAAGCAGGTGATAGTGATGATGGTGGCGGTATGATTGATGGTTACCTGCACTACTGGCCAACAGGTGAAGTAATTGATGGCTGTTGTGATGAACTTCTTCCCCAGTCTGTCTTTGATGAGAGGCCCAACAATATTGAGGGCCCACTTCTTGGATGGTTCCATGGCTTTAATAAGCAGGAAAAGACTTGGGGGTGCAGGTTTAGACATGTTCTTTTCACACAACACACATGTTTTGAGGAGGTCCAAGATGTCTTGGCACATATAAAGCCACCAAACCTTATGCTTCATGATTTTAAAGAGTTTATGTCCTCTGATATGACCCAAGGTGTGGTGGTAGTGCAGGATTGTGTCTCCTTGTTGTATGGTGGGAATTTAAGGCATCTTTTTATCTGTTTCTGCCCGGCGGCAGACATTCCCAGTATCAGTGGTGAACTGGCTTTTGTTGTCCTTCAGCTTAGAAATAGTTACAGAGTTGAGTCCTTTGTAACAGGTAGCTTAATGATGTAGAGAAAGCATGGGTTATTCTGGGTCTAAGCTGACGTCTCCTGTGATGGATGCTACTTATAGTCTGAAGAGGGTGTCAGTTATGACAAGTTCTTTTCCAGGCTTGTATTTGATGCGCAACTGGTAGGGGGACAGGCGTTTGACCCAGCCCTCTTGACAATGAGTTAAGTGTGGCTGAGTATTGAAGTACTGAAGCAACTTGTGATCTGTCAGGACGTGGGGTGGAAAGGTGGCACCTTCTAGGTAACAACACCACTTCTTGACGCAGTGCACAATTGCCGCTAGCTCCTTGTCATGTATGGGATAGTGTTGCTCTGAGTCAGTGAGCTTCCTGGCTTTGTACGCCACAGGGAGGAGCACATTTATCAGTTTTCATCCTTAGCACACTTTCTATGGCTCTGTCAGAGGAATCTGTCTCAAGTTTGTACTGGAGGTTCCTATTAGGGAATTTTAATATGGGTGCATTTGTAAGCTTCTGCTTCAACGTCTTGAAGGCTTGATATCTGGTAGGTTTCCAGTGGAAGAGTTGTTTTGTGTTTAAGAGCTCAGTGAGGGATGCAATTAGCTCTCTGCAGTTGGAAATAAACATCTGCACATAGGCAACTGTGACATTCCACATGTTTGGTGATTTGCAGACGGGGCTTATGTTGGCCAAGTGGAAGTTTAGTGACTGTTGTTGAAGAAAGCTGGCTGAAGAACCCAAAGATGATGGTGAAGAACTAGTGGTCCGGAGAAATGAACCAAGATTTTGCTGAATTGATTTGCCAAAGTGGAAAAATGTAGAATGTTTTGCCTTGGTTTAGTAGTAAAATCAATAATGAATGTGGATAGAAGTGTGGGTAAGATATTTATTTATTAAGTTCCTAGGATAGATGAAGGTATGTTGCTATGAGAGCTGGATACAAAGTTGTTTTTGTGGGATGTTTTCCTTGGATTTTACAAGATTTTTAAATATACAGGGAAAAAGTTGAAGAGGTACAGAAAGAACAGTTTAAATAGTATTCTACTATTTAAATGGGTTTAGGTGGAATTCAGGGAAGACTGGTGCTGGAATAATGGACTGGTTAACGCTTTGGTGCGCAAAGAGTTGTCGCTTTGAGCGGTTTGAGCTGTGGAAATTATTTTCCTAGTTGGATCCCGGTGAAACTTCAGAAATGGTCTATTTCTGCGCTCTGCATTCATTGGTTGAGTTCTGGCAGGTTTCCCGATGAAAATGATTGGTTGGAAGCCAAAAGCTTAAAGTATAAGCAATGAAATAGTGAATTAATAGTTTAAGCTTTTGAGAAAGTAAGTATGTAAGCTTAAGTTATTATAGGAAATAGTGAGCGGCAATGGTTTAAGCTTCTGAAGAAAGCCATTTTGAAGGCAGAACGGTTGGGAAAAGGACACTATAAGAAGGTGGCTGGCTGGAAAGTTACAGGGTCTTTTCCGGGTCTTTGGCTGGGTCTTTACGAGGCCTTTGAGTTTCTGCCAAGAGGTTTTTGGAAGCCTTTTGATCACCAGCAGGAGCTTGATTGGACTGATACAAGTGGAATACCAAGGCCACTAAAGATATACAGAGAGCTGAAGCCCAAGATAACGGAGCAGGAGCCCAAGAATAAGGAGCTGGATCCTAAGCACGGCGCAGAAGTCTGATTCTAAGGCGCCGGAGTCCAAGTTTAAGGAGCAGAAGTCCAAGACTAAGGTGCAGGAGTCCAAGACCAATTACAAGAAGTCCAAGATATTGTTGGAGGACTCCAATTACTGGCAAATTCATATTGTTTCCTTGACCCCCTGGGCCATATACCAGAAGGTTTCTAAGGGGATCTTCCTTCTGAGAGTGAATAAAAGCCTATTTTGACCCCTATACATATTTCAGAGATACATTTTCCCTTATTAGAGAATGAAAATCCCTTCCAGCCGGTCCCTGGCTATGATCCAGGACACACTTTGGGGACTGATGGACAGGAACCCCACAGGGACAGGCTCTTGACCCAGCCTGCTTGAAAATGAGTTAAGTGTGGCTGAGTATTGAAGTACTGAAGCAACTTGTGATCTGTCAGGACGCAGGGTGGAAAGGTGGCACCTTTCAGGTAACAACGCCACTTCTTGACGCAGTGCACAATTGCTGCTAGCTCCTTGTCATGTATGGGATAGTGTTGCTATGAGTCAGTGAGCTCCCTGGCTTTGTACGCCACAGGGAGGAGCACCTTTATCAGTTTTCATCCTTAGCACACCTTCTATGGCTCTGTCAGAGGCATCAGTCTCAAGTTTTTACTGGAGGTTCCTATTAGGGAATTGTAATATGGGTGCATTTGTAAGCTTCTGCTTCAATATCTTGAAGGCTTGATCTCTGGCAGGTTTTCAGTGGAAGAGTTGTTTTGTGTTTAAAAGCTCAGTGAGGGATGCAATTAGCTCTCTGCAGTTGGGAATAAACATCTGCACATAGGCAACCATGCCCAAGAAGGTACACACCTGGCCCACATCAGTGGGGGGTGGCATGCTGATGATTTCCTTAATTTTGGCAGGGTCAGGCTTTATTCCTTGGGCAGAGATGATGTGCCCAAGGAATAGGAGCTCTGACCTGAGAAATTCACATTTGGAAGGTTTAGCCTTTAGCCAGTTTTTACAAAGAGTGTTGAGGACAGCACAAATGTGTTGGAGATGTGTTTTTTGATCTTTACTGAAGACAATAATGTTATCAAGGTACACCATAACACATTTTCTAATCAAATCCTCAAATGCTTTGTTCATCAACATGGCAAAGGTGGAGGGAGCGTGAGTCATTCCAAAGTTCATGAAACAACACTCAAACAACCCATAGCGTGTGCAGAAGGCAGTTTTTGTCTTGTCCCCTGGTGCAATGCAGACCTGGTTGTACCCCACAGTGAGATCAATCTTACTGAAGACCTTCACACCTGTAAGTGTGTCAAACAGGTTTTCAATTAGCGGTAAGGGGAATTTATTTTGACAGTCACCTTTTTTTAGGGTGCAGTAGTTGGTTACCAATCAGAGAGACCCATCTTTCTTAGCTACAAAGAAGACTGCACCCCATATGAAGAGAGGAATGGGCGGATGAAGCCCTTATCAAGCAAGTCCACAAGGTGTTGACAGAGAGTCTTATCTTCCTTGGGTGTTAGACATTAAAGTGGACGCGCCTTGGGCAGGAACTCTTGCAGTTGGACAGCATGCTGTATTTATTGGGGAGGAGTAAACTGGTCTAGTGCTTCACTGAAGATGTCCTTGTACTCCTTGAGGAGAGCTGCAAGTGCTGGTGGGAGTGTGATGTTAAAGGGAGGGGCTGCAGGTGGTTCTAAGCAGATGACTTCAACTGAGCATTGATTAAAGTCAAGCTTCCCCCTTGAAGTTGTACGTACCCATTTCTGTGAGTCTGAAAAATAATGTATCATGAAATAACTTTCTCATTTCAACAAGATAGATCTGAAACCCCACTTCATTTCTGTTGAGGGTGATTACAGATGTATTCCAGTCAATATATGGGCGGTTGTGCCAGAGCCAGTTGAGGTCAGCAATGAAGTTGTGGCTGAGTCCTTCCATGATTGGCCCAGAGAGCTTTACCTGGATGTTTCCCATTCTCACAGAGAAGAGTACCATCTCATGGGTGATTGTCACTGTGTGAGTCAGCTACTTGTACTACTTTGAATCAACTAGGCACTTGGTCTAGTTGCTGAGAATCTTCAAATTCCTGGTTGACCAGGGTGTGGTTAAACGAAGTGTCTACCAAAAGTTTGTGGGTGTTCCCATGGAAACAGAAGGAGTAGGCCAAGCAGGTGATTTTATTGGAAGAATGGCTTGCTTGGAGGACAGGGTTGTCACTATGGACCTGAAATACGTCAAGGGTCTCAACATTGTGCACATTTTAATCACAGGGATTTTTTTTGCAAGGATAGATTGAGAGTGAGAATCAGGCGGGGTTGCAGAACCTCTTGTATCTACAGCCCCCAGGCTTTTCCTGAGTCCTCAATTTGAGCTAACTGGAGCTCCCCCTGCAGGGGTGCTTAGCCCCATTCTCCTGCTGGTGGGACTGGTGGCGGCCCACCTAATTGTAGGCACTGCCAGGTGCAGGACAAGACTGAGGGGGTGCGTTGTTAGATCTGAGGAACTTCATTGAAGTTTGGTTATTGGCCTCCAAAATGGCCTTCTAACAGTTGTCAATGGAGGTACACCAGCCCACAGGAACTCACTTGCAGATATGGGGGTTGAGCCTATTGACTATTAGAGTGAGCAGCATGGCATTCCTGTCAGTGACAGCTTCTGGGGCGGTGGCAAGGGCTTGCTGCCAAGCTGCTAGATACTTGGGGACAGATCCTGTCTGTTTGATGGCCAGGAGAGGAGTTCCCACTACAATGGGTGAAAAGGTTTCACTGTAGCAGGATTTGGCGGCGTCCCTGAATGATTCCCACATGACATATAGCTCTTGGCTTGCCCAGTTGGTAAACCACACTAAAGCAGGCCCTGTAAGGCGCCCAGACATGATGGCAACCCACATGGGTTTAGGCACTTGGCAGATGCAAAGGCAAGTTTTGGTAGAATGGAGCCAGCTAACAATGTCAACTCCTTCTAAACCACCCATAAAAGACTCATGCTAGATATTTAACATATGCTACAAAAGATCCAATTGGGGGGTGACACTTGTGTTATGCTGCCCTAGGCAGAGACAATTGTAAACACTTGTGAGCACCAGATGGTCCTGGTAGATAACATACCCTTTAGAGATGTCCCCCTCAGGAATTGGAAGGACATTTTCTTGATGAGGAGTAGCCATGCGGCCTGTACTCTGTTCTTTCTTGGGGTGGTTTTTCTTTTAGGTAGTTTGTTAACCTACTTCTGCTATTACTGTTACAACTGAACCAATAAGAGTTCAGTATTGGATTTGGGAAGACAGCAGTCCAATAGAAATGACAAAAATGAATAGAATAAGATGTATTTTATTGTAGAACATTGTGACTAATGTTGAGGAGCAACTTGTGAGGAAGCTTTGAATATGGAATTTAAGAAGAGAAGAAGTATCTTTTATTGGATAATACTTTAGACTTATATAGTATGTGCTGTGACAGAGATTTAAGTCAGATCAAAGATAAGGATGGTCATTTGTGGGATGGGTTCAAGTCACTGGATACTTGGACAGTCATGTGGTATTGGCTTGTTGCCATTTCTGGCATGTCAAACTGCATAAAAAAGGCACCAAATTGGGCAATGACAAGATGTTAAGTGGGTTGGTGGTAGCCAGAATACATGTATATCTAGATCCTTGACACCCCCCTTAAGGGGTTACTCTGGTACATCAGGAGGGGGCTTTGTCTTGACAGCTGTAGCCTGATGTTCCTGGAGTTATGGCAACAGCGCCCATGTTGACATTAAAAATGTTGACAGTGGCCATGTTGACACTTTTAATGTTGACACTATATTAAAGTGACACCCAGTTTTACTTAATGTTGTTTCCTGGATGTTGACACTTTTTTAATTAACAAAACACTTTACCCTTAACATTCTTAATATAAAAAATTATTTTAAAATACATTATTATACTAAAATGACCTCAGAAAATTATAAAATGCAATAAAAAATTACTATAAGTAATAAGAATAAGGAGATATAAGCAGCTATTTTTCAGTTTACTATGTAAATTACACTCTTTATTATAAAATTATTTTTTATTCCCATAAAAAATAAAATTCCAATGACAAAAAATAAAGATGTTTTATATACCATAATAACTACAAAATATAAGAAAATTTTAACTTTAATTTATTATACTTTATATAAGCATAACTGAAAATATCTCACACCTTAAAGATAAATTAACAAAATATAAGATATTTCTTACTAAACCACATTGAAACTGTATCTGAAACTTAACATTTATACATAAAAAGATTAGTACACTATAAATAAATTAAAAGTGTAAAAGTAAAAAATATACAGGAAAAGCAAGGTTTATTAAGCTAATTAAAGCCACTAGCAAGAGCAGTGGCAACATCCTCAAGGTACTTCTTAATCTCCGCCACCTTGTACTTTTTCTTTACCACCTTCTGAACGTCCTCCTGGTAGTCCTGCTCCTTGGAATTTTGCTTCTTGGGGGCCACCTGGTTGGCCAGGTTGCAAAACTTGGAGACAGTCTGGGCCTGCTCCTCCTGCAGCTTCTGGAAGAACTTATTATATTTGGGGTTGGACCAAAACTTCACCTTCAGGTGCTTGTGCCAAACCTCAAGGCTAGAGGTGGTCTTCATATCCCCCTTGAGGCAGGCGCCCTGGCAATTCCAAGGGGCAGTGGCCCTGCTCTTACCTCTCTGGGAAGTCACCTTCTTGCCCACCCATTGGCACTCAAAGTAATCCAAGTAACCTTTGAAGATGGTGGAGTGCTTCTTGATGTAAGCGTCCTCCAGGAGGGCCTCAAAGCCAATCCCAGTATTCTCTGGGCGCACAAAAGCCAAGGCAGCAAACTGAGTCAGGGTAAAGCGGCACTTCCCCTTACCATTGTTAAGATACTTCTTGAAAAGGTCCTTCTCACTCTTGATATTCTTGATGAGGGCCTGCCTAAAATGGAAGAAGCAGCCCTGGACTTCTCCATTGAAGGTGGCCTCAAAGGCTCTGAACTAAGCTTGTTCAAAGTCCATTATAATAACCTTTGGCCCAAGTGAGCGCGCATGAGCTAGCTGCTCAGCAGCTAGGGTCAACTCATCCTTATCAGTGGAGGAGGGATTTGCCCTTGTGGCGTGAGTGGGAGGGGGAGATGGTCGGTGGGAAGGGAGCTCAAAGCATCCTGGACAATCTTGAAGGCTCTGGTGTAGACTTCAGTCTTGGCACCAGGAAGGAGAAAGAAGACAAGGGGGATAACCTGGTCATTGAACTGCCCATGCAGGACCCAAAGCTGCTTGAATAGGGAGGGGGAAGGTAGCAAATGTGGCATTGTCACACAGCCAGGTGGTAGCAGTGTTCAGCTGCTCCAGGTTTTGAGTTGTGGCTTAGGCTATAATTCTATCCTCCACTTCCTGCCCATTGTCATGGAGCAGGATCATCTCACCATCCTCTGGTCTTCTTGAGGGCATCTGGTGAGGACCAGGTCTTTGATTTTGGTGGCGCTCTTGGCCAGGGGGTTTGAGGCTTGACGTCTATCACTTACAAACTTGACCAACTGATTGTGGGTTGGCACCCTCTTCAAGTTGGTTGGGGAGAGGTACTTGCAAGCAAGCACAGCCAGCTGGGTGGCAGAAAGATCTTTGGAGGTGGGCATCACCTGGACAAGATACCACTTGAGGAGGGGGGCAATGGTGGAATTTGGCATGATGCAGGTATGCTCTCTCTTGATGGTTTGGACCAAGTCCCAGCGCTCAGTGTTGAGCTGCACTGGGCAGGAGTGGTCCTTGCAGGTGTAATGGTGGCTCTTGAAGCCCCAGTTGGCATTGTTGCAAGAGAAAATATACCCATTGGCCACCATGGCTGGCCCACCTTTTACGCTCATGATTGGGAAGTATTTGGGAAAGGAAGAGGGGGCCTTAAATTTGCCGTTGACGTTGTAGATGTTGTGGGCAAACAGAGGGTCCCAGGGGCTGGCAGGAGAACAGCAGAAGCCAGGGAAGTAATTAGGGTGGGGCTTTGAATCATCCCCAGATGAGCTTGAAGGGGAGGAGTTTGGTGGTGGTGGGGAAGCAGAAGGGGGCTTATCATGGTGCTCCTCATGTGCAGGAGACTTATCCTTGGGTGGGGACTTTTGGGCTGAGCGCTTCTTCTTGGTTGGCTCCTTGTCAGAAGCCGAGTTGTAAAAACTGTGCTCTGTAAGGGAGCCATCAGATTCCTCTCCCCCAGTGGAGTGAGCAGGGCTCTTCTCAGGAGAGGGCTCAGGGGAGGGCTTTGGTGAGGGCTTTGAGGATGGTTTTGGAGTGGTCTTCTTTGATGAGACAGGCTTCTTTTTGGTGGGTTTGGATGGTTGGCTTTGAAGGACACTTGATTCCTTTGGGCTGTTTGGAAGTGTTTTTGTCCTAAAATAATAAGTAAAATGGTTTAAAATAAAGCAATTTATGTAAAAAAAACAAACAAAACAACTTAAAAAGCATAATATATAAAAATTAAATCTTAGATGGTTTTTATTGGCATTTAAAAGTTAAAAAATACTTGTATAGTTTTTATTTTATTAAAGTTAAAAATAAAAAATTAAAAGTTAAGAGAATCATGCAAAAGTATTATATTTAGATATAGATGCTATTTTAAAAATTAAAAAATATGAAAGAGAAAAGTCAAAAATACAACATACAGAAAAATGAGAAGTTTTTGTTATGTAAAACATAAAGTTTTATATGTGAGAGCTGAAAAGCGTCAACATTATGAGTGACAATTAGTAAAAAAAGATGAATTCTCACTGTTGATTACAAAAATTGTAGAAATTATTTTTGACAACATTGTCACTGTCAACATTTTTTTGAAAAGTTACTATGTTTTTTCATAGTACGCTTAATTAAATTTAAGCAGGCTAGCAAAAATTAACCGTTTTCTGTGTGTTTTTGTTCACATATAAAAATTAAAAAAATATATGAAAATAAGTAAAAAAAGTATCAAGATTCTTTATTTCTTTATTGAAAATTATATTTGGGTAGTGGTAATATGATAGTTTATCATTGGGTATATATGAAGTTGTTAAAATGTTGGCCAAGATATTGAAAAGGGTAAAGTGTCAACAACGTCACTTACAACATTCTTTATATGAGGTGACATATTAATCTAGGATTAATTGCACCACTCTAATTTGATTAACTCCACCTTAGGGGATGATCACAAGTAAATAAACGGCATTTACAGGGTGCAAACAATATTTTTAATAATAAATTCTATAGTAACTTACATAGTAACTCACGCTTAAATTATTGGATTGCTGTTAGCCACCAATCCACTTAATATATTAAAGCCGGTATAAGTGCCACATATATATTTATAAGATGAACATTCTAACAATCAAATGTCATGTGCACTGTCTTTTTTAATATAATAATTCAATAAAAAATATTTTTAAATGCACACTTTTTTTACAGTAGATGTTTCAGTTTTTTATTAAAAATAAGTTTGGCTTAAAAAGTGTCAACATTGACACTTTTACGTTGTGAAAACAAATAAAAAATAAACTAATTTTTATTAGTAAAAGTAAAGGAAAAATCTGGTTGAATCAAGTTTTTTATTAAGCTTAATATTAAATTGTATTGAGATGGCCACAATTTTGTTGTGTTTTCTGGGTTCACACCCCTGAACACTTAAAAAAAAAGAATTAAGCTTTTGTGACTAGCAAAAAACATAAGAGATTTAGAGTTTTGAGTCAACAGTGGCCATGTCAACATTATTATTGTCAACATGGGTGCTGTTGCCGGAGTTGTTTGCTAGTTGGTACCAGTTGGGTCAAATGTTCTCCTTTGCTGAGGCAAAGACGGGATCTGTGGCACTTTTTGATGACAGGGTCTTTGGCGCCCTGGAACTTAACCAGGTAGGTGTTTCTGTCTGGTCTGTATTTGATGACTCTTCCTGGTCCCCTGTGTACTGAGTCCAGCTTCTTTCTGTTTCCTGACAGGGCCCAGATGGGGGAGCTGATGGGGAGTGGTTCCTTGGTAGAGGTTACCTTTTGTGCTTTGATTCTTTTTGTTTCTTCTATTTTAGCTTTGAGGCAAATGTGTTGTAGTGCTGGCGCTTGTTCTACTGTGGAAGGTTTTCCTGGGGGAATATTTAACATACAATTGGTTGTTTAGGGTGACTATCTCTGGTTTGTATCTGTATGTTAGCTAAAATAGTGAGTAGCCTGTCCCTTAGTTGGTGTGTACCCAAGATACTAATAATGCATGCTTCACAATAGTGGCCATGTGTCCTTGGCTTTGCCATCCATTATTTTCTCAAGGGTTCTGATGAGACTGCCATTTAGGCGTTCAACTCTGCTGTTGGCCTATGGCCTGTAGGGCAAGGTTGTGGAATGTTTGATATTTTTTGCTTTTATATTGTTGTTTACTATGTGAACTGCTAGCTCTGTGGCTCCATCCGTTATGATGTAGTCTGGAGTACCGTAGTTGGCTATTATTGCCTTGTTGATGAAACAATTTATTGTTTCTGCTTTGTGATTCTTTGTTGCCCAGCAGATGGGCCACTGTGTAGCAAATTCAATAGCTACAATTAGGAAATGTTGCTTTGTCTTTATTTCTGGGAAGGGTCCCACTACGCACAGTCCCCAAACCTTGAATGGTTCAGGGTCAGGTACTGGGTTAACTGTTGGCTGAGGAGCCTTGGTGCTGGTGTATTTCTCATACACTGTGCACTTTTTCAGAACATTGATTATGTCTTGTTTAAGATTGGGCTACCATACTATCTCTTCTAAAGTGAGGTATAGATTGTTAGCTTTTGTGTGTCCTAGTAGACAGTGATGTCTTAGGATAGTGTTGACTTTTTGTGCAAGTGAGATTTATGGAACATTTTTATCTTTAACAATGCGGTATACTGTGCTATTGGATAAATAGAAATTTTGTTCATTCCTTACCAATGTATTATGGGTTAGTTGATGTGTGGAGGGGTCTTTCCCTTTTGTCTTGTACTTGGCGTTATATAGGTTGGGACAGTCAGGGTCCAGGTGGTCAGGATGATCCTCTCTAGGCTGGCATAGCCTAGAGAGAGCATCATCTGTGACCAGCTCTGCCCCCTTTTATACTAGATGTCCAGATTAAGCTGCTCCAACAGGGACATCCATTTGGCTTGGTGCCTTGCAAGTGCGTTCTGAGTTTTGAAATAGATTAAAGATTTATGGTCAGTTAGTACTCAAACGTTTAAATGTACTCCTAGATAACATCTCCATTTCTTGCATGTGTGGTATATTGCTAGCAATTCCTTGTTGTGTATGGGGTAACTCTGCTCAGTATTGGTTAGTTTTCTGCTTTTGTAGCATACTGGCAGGAGGTCTTGCTTCCTTGGCTGGCAGATGTGTAGGACTGCATCAATGGTGATGTCACTGACATCTAACTCAAGCTTGTAGCACCTGTTGTTGTTAGGGTATTGCAAGATTGGCGCTTCAATCAGAGATTGTTTTAATAGTTATAATCCTTTTTGTATTCTGGTGTCCAGATGGATTTCTTTTGGGCATTACTCTTGGTTAGGTCATTGATTGATGCAGTTATTTCCCTGCAGTCTTTGATGTATTTCCTTAGATAAGCTACCATTCTCAGAAAGCATCTACCTTGTTTAAAAGAGGTGGGGCGTTGCATGCTATTTATGGCTTTTATTTTATCTGGATCTGCTTTGATGCCACCGTCAGAGACAATGTGGCCCAAGAACAGGAGTTCCTTTTCTCATAAATTGGCACTTACTTGGTTTTGCATAAAGTTTGTACTTTGCAAGTCAGTCAAGTGTCTTGTGGGGATGCATGAGGTGTTTCTATTTGGTTCTTGAGAATATTATGATGTTGTCAAGGTAGCATAATGTATTTAAGAGACCATTTAGTGCTTGGTTCATCATGGTGACAAACGTTGTGGGAGGGTTGCTCATCTCAAAGTTCATTACCCTACATTTGAAAGATCCAAATTGCGTATAGAACACAGTTTTTGGTATGTCTTTTTCTTTTTCCTTCAACTTGGTTGTAACCTGAGGTAAGGTCAATTTTGGGGGAAAATTTGGCTCCAGAGAGTCTTACAAACAGATTCTCTATGAGTGGAAGGGGATATTTTATTCTCTGCTGTGCTTGAATTGAGGGCTCTGTAGTCTGTTACTAGACAGAGTGAGCCTTTCATTTTCTTTAAAAAAACACTACTGCCCCCAAGGGGATTCTGATGGGCGGATGAAGCCTTTAGCTAAGTTGACATTAATGTGAATTTTGAGGGTTTGTGTCTCCAGGGGGAGTCTGTAGAGGGGTTCAGGTTTGGGCATGGCCTTGCATAGATCAATGTCATGTTTGACCTCCCATTTGGGGGTAGCTCTGTGATCTCTTCCTTAAATACATGTATGTATTCTTTTAGGAGTGTTACAAGTTCTGGGCACTGAATTTTGGTTGATTGCATGTTATTGAATTTGGTGTACCTCATTATGTAGAGGGTACTGTCTTTGGTTAGACGTTCTGAGTTGTCCTGGTTTACAACTTGAAAAAATACTGTGTCTCTTAGAATGATATTGTTGGGTTCTTTGAGGATGTTGAAATTGACTCCATTGCATTTGATGGTCATGTTTTTTGTTTTCCAACATACACTGGGGTTCACTTGGGTGAACCAATCCATGCCTGCTACAATGTTGTAGTTTATGTTTTTCATGAAAATTCCTTTGATGGATGTTTGTATGCCTTAGAGGTCAATTCTGAAGGGAGTTGTTTTACAGTCAATTAGAAAATTTAATTTGTCTGCCATTCTGGCATATTTGAAGTTGGATTTGACAACTAGTATGTTGTACTTGATTACAAATGCTTTGCTTACCATGGTGTGTTGTGCACCAAAGTCAAATAAAGTTTTATGTATATGTGATTTATAAGTGCATGGGTAGACAAGAAGTTGTAAGCAATTTTCAGGGCCCAGATTTCCCTGGACAGTCAGCTGGCCTCCCTAGAGGTGAAAAAACCCACATCTTGGGAACCCACACAAAGTATCTTTCAGGATAAGAAAACCCCCTTTTAACTAGCAAACAGCCTTGGATTTGAGAGGCACACAAGCCTTGAATCCCTGGCTTCAATCCTATTATCAAGTTCAGCCCACTCATCTATTAGAAAATGGTACATCAGGAGCGCAATTGCATGTAATCGGACATTGATTACTCACAGGATATATAAATAACTGTGGCACCTTGGCATGCTGCAGTTCAAGAAAGGTTCATGTTATAGCAACCAATGAGCTTCCATCCCTTGGCCCAAGTACGCAAATTCTGGTGAAAATTGTCAGTTCAACTGAAATTAATGCCATCAGTTCTCTGGTGGCACAAAAGGCCACAGAACTACCATTAAGTATAAGTAGTGAGGAGGAGAAGCCCTCCTAACTGTTGACATCTTCAAATTAAACAATTTTATGCTCAGGATTCATTATTTTCTTGCAAGAACTATCTACTTTTGCACCAATATAACTATTCTGTTTTAATTTATTCATAACTCCACTACACTTTGCCACCCACATATCTGCTCCCTCCTGGCCACCAAGAGTGATCATTTTGCCCTCCATGCTGGAGATTCCCCCTACTCCCCCATGTCAACTGTGCCTCCTGCCCAGGACTTCAGTAAGTTGGGGTTTGTCTATATCACAGTATTGGGGCTGGCCAATCAGGTTGTGCCCCATACTGGGAGTTGGCGTTCCCTAGATATTGCAATCAACTATCTGGTCAGAATTGCGCCTATTGTGTACTTGGCCTTCCAGGCCCAGCCTGCCTCCCCTATGGGAGTGCAGCTGGACTCTGGTATGGGCCATGACAGAAATATTTAATTTTTACATTCATAAAGATAGAAGGTTGCGGGACACATGGGATGCAAGCAGCAAAGTTTGTGCCTTGGTACACTCTCTTGTCAGTTTGGGAGGAGAAAAGGGCACTTAAGCCTGTTCTTCCTCCTCCTTTCCCTGTTTCTCTGCTTTGAGACCTTTGAGGTCAGAGAATGTGGGTTCAGATTCATAGCAGGTTGCTGTTTCAGCATTGTTTACTTTGGCAGTGTCTTCTTTCTTGGGATAGGAGTGGTTTGCGCTCTGGCTGTAATTACCATTGTTTTGATTGGAGTTACTGTTATTATGATTGGTGTTTTGGCGTTTGTTGCCATTGGAATTATCTCTTTTATTGCTGTTGGAGGAGCAGTTTCTGTTCTGTGCAGCATCTTCTATATTTGTGCGTTTCTCTGAGTGCTTGGCCTCTGCAATGAGCGCAGGCATGGAGGTTTTGGCCTCTGGACAGATAAGGACAGCAACTGAGGGTTTTGTTATATTGATGAATGATGCTCTAGTGTGCACGCTGTCAGCTTGTGCTGGGTTTTGGATTTTGAAACATATCTCCTCAAATTCATTGGTGCAAGCTGTGATAGTGGTCTTCTGAGGAAGGTCACTGAGCTGTATTGCAATGTCTTGGAGGAATTTAGTGACCCAGAAGTTGTGGGTGATGTCTGCTTTGAACTCTTTCCAGTTATCAAGCTGTTTGTCAGTTTTTGAGCCAACACAAGTGGCAAACCAGTAAGCTTCAGCCTTTTACAGGCGCTTGCTGGCTTCCTGGACCTATTTTTTGTGGGGAATGCAGCTGGTGCAGAGTTTGTCAACTGAGTGGTCCAGCCAGCTAATGATGTTTTCCTTGTTTTTACCAAAGAATTTGTTTGATACCAATGTACTTGGTGTTAGTAACTTCACCTGTGATAGGCAGTTGTATGTTTGTTTGTTGTTGGAGAGAGCAACTGTATTGAATTATCTTGGCACATGCTTTGGGCATGAACAGTCCTTCAAATACAGTGTATCCACTAGGTATATCTTTTTCAATGTTGTGGGCGCGGAAGTACGTCTTCCAGGTATCCTGGGATGTGGCCTGGTTTAGTACAGTAAGAAAAGGTGGACAGGTTCTGTTCAGTCATTTTCTCTTTCATGGGTGTGGTCAAAAAACCGTAGCTGCTACTAGTATTGAGGAGTCAACTTGTGGGGAAGCTTCAAATATGGTTATTTAAGAAGAGAAGAAGTATCTTTTATTGAATAATACTTTAGACTTATATAGTATGTGCTGTGACAGAGATTTAAGTTGGATCAAAGATAAGGATGGTCATGTGCAAGATGGGTTCAAGTTACTGGATACTTGTACAGTCATGTGATATTGGCTTGTTGCCATTTCCAGAATGTCAAACTGCATATTAGAAAGGCACCAAGTTGGGCAATTATTGGATGTTAAGTGTGTTGGCGGTAGACAGAACACCTGTACATCCAGCTCCTTGACACTAATATAACATATGAGAAAAGCCACAAGGCCATAGGGGGTGGCATAGTAGCGCATTTCATGTAAGTTTCAAAGCCAAGGAATAACTTGTATGGGGATCAACAAATCAAATTAATAGCGCTCCTAATTAGGAGAAAGTGCCTGCAATTTGATATTGCCATCAGATTGGTTCATGCTGTTAGATACTTCAAGGGGCAGCTTATTGAGCGCTCCCTGTGTATTGTAAGATAAATTGGCAGGCAAAGAGAAAAACTCAGTTGCAACAAAGTTTCTGTTCATTAGCTTGGAAGTCAATGTCTGCTGAGTTAAAGTGCGCTCCCAAGTGATTAAATGTCTCATCTTCCAGAATAGGTGTCAGACCATGTGAGGGCTTGAATACAGGCTTCCCAACACTCATCAATGGTGTCTTTTCAATGTTTATCCTTGAGTCTAATGCTGCTTGGTATGTGTCAAGATTTCTTGCATACACACAGAGTCCTCCTTAGACAGTATTACTACAATAGTGTTATCTGAAAAGGCTACCATCCACAATGCTGCTTGGCTGGAATGAACTAAACACTTCAATTTTGCATTACCTGCCTCTATGAGAAGGCTGGCTTCAAAATTGAATAAGATTGGGGGTAGTGGATCTCTTTGTTGCAGCCCTTGATGAATCTCAATGTTATCAGCCAGATCACTGTTTACTATCAACCTAGCCTTCAGATCAAGGTACAGGGTTTTAATCCAGCATATTTACTCTTCTGGCAGGTTAAACACCTGCATGTCTTTATACAGATATGCCCAGGACACTTGATCATACGTCTTTTACATGCCCAGGAACAAGAGATATCCTTGGTTTGATTTAAATTTGTTCTCCAAGGTGTTCTGGACCATATTAATGTTGTTTCAGATAGATCTTCTATGCACAAACCCAAACTGCATTGGATGGAGTATCTCATCTGCTACATTTATTATCTTATTAGATATGATCTGGGTGAGGAGTTTGTAATCAGCATTTGACAAAGAGATAGGTCTCCAGTTCTTGACAAAGCTCATGTGACCTTTGTTTTTGAAAAGCAGACATATTAAAACCTTGTTCCCCTCTGGAAATTGAGTCCTGGTCTCCAAGAAAAAATTGAAGAGGCAAGTTAAGCAAGGTACAAACAAATACTGGATTGGCTTGTACACATCTGCTGGGACACCATCTGGATCAGGTGCTTTTCTATTTGGTAATTCTTTTATTGCAGCAATGGTTCCTCCAGTATGAGTGAACTCATCAACTTATTAACTTCTTCATAATTGCACTGCTTGAGCTCAGAGCCCACTGTTACTACCAACCAAGTTGTAGTCAATCTTTTCACTAAAAAGTGTGAGTATAAAATATTGTAAAACTTGTGAATATTCTCTTTGATTATCTCCTTGTCTTTAGACTTCTGTCCATCTTCCATTTCTAATTTGATGAAGAGAGATCCCCAGTTGCTCTGAGTCAGACTACACAGTTCATCATTTGTTGTTGTTCCTAAAGCTACATTGAAATATGTATGTGTCATTAGTCCAGTGTCTCTTATCAATGATACTCTGGAGCATTTTAATCTGTCTTTACAGAACATTAATCTTCAGAATGACTATCTTGGTTTTTTTCTTATACTCTTTCTCAATTTTGTGTAGTTTCTTTATCTCACAATCCTTTTGTCTTATTTGAAAAGTGGTTGTAGCCTGTTGAATATCATGCTTGATGAAAATCCACATACTAGATGGTAGTTCCTGACCCACTGATAGACCCTCTGTCACCTGACCAACTGCTGCTTCCACTTCTTCTTTCCATTTTGGATTTTGAAACATTGATGGCTGTATCCTATACCTAATCTTCAATATTCTGATGACCTTAGCTTCCCATCAGTGTAAAAAATGTGGCAGTCTGAGATGTGGGCTACCTGAAACTGTGATCCTGTAAACTTCTCTGTTATGTTGCCTGTCACCAGAATGTGATCTAGTCTTGCACCAAAAAGCTGGGAATCCCTCAATGTATACCCATCTTGTAATCTGAGTCAGGTCTAAGTCTTCACTCACAATTATCTCCACCACTTTATTATCCTCAATAAACTTTTCTATCAGACCTTTTAATGAATGCTGTCTCATTCTGCATAAATAAGTGTCTTGGATTTTATTTTTATATACATTAAAGTCACCCATGAACATTGCCTTCACTGAGAAGCCCAACAATGCTAGCACATGCCACCTTTTCTTATTACCCTTAACTCCTGTCTCAAGGTAAGTTGCAGCAATAGTTAAATATATTTTGTTTCTAGTGTCCTTCACACTTTCAATAATTATACTGACCTACATATTGTATATCCACATACATCATGGATAAATTATATCTCATTGCAACAATTGATACATAATCTGTCCATAATGCTATCAGTCCCCATCCCTTTGACCACACATGTGAGGCAAGGTCTGATGTGAAGACTCAACTCTGTGAGAATATGTGCCTGCATTTCTGTAATTATAATTAGATCAACATTATTGCTTTTTGATATAGTGTAGCTTCTTCTGTTTTAGTTGTAATGTGGAAACCAGCTAACATTGATGATAGCAATCCTTATAACTGCTTGCCTGACCCACAGGTATAAGTCACTGTGTCAGCTTGAAGAGATTGTTGTAAAGTGGGATATGAGACTTAGGGTGGGGCTTGGGATGAACTGTGGGGATCTGGATTTCATTTACTCTTAAAAAGGAAGGGAGTCAGTGTCATTTTGGCTGATGCCTGGGCATCTGTCATTTCTTCTGAAGTGAAATCTTTTTCTTTATTATCCTCTTTCATGAGTGTTGCTTATGGCAGTTTCTTAAACTTGGGGAAGATCTTTGTGGTCTATGGGGCTTTTGGGACAGGGTTAAGCTTTTGGGATACTTTTGTTTTTTGGCTTTGAGTTAAATTTGGCCTCAGCATCTTTTTCCCACTAATTATGAGGATTATAGACATGGGCTTCTTGTGGGAGGGTGTCTGAGTGTCTGATAGAATATTGGGATCACAGAAAGCCTCAGTGATGACATTGTCAAATTTCTTTATCATATCAGCACGGGCTTTTGCGTGTCTCTGGGCTAGCATTGCCCCAATTTCAAACAGCTCATATGAATGAGTAAAGCTGGATGGTATTAATGCTATAGGGTTATGTCTAAGGAATGTGTGATTCTTGATCCTAGTCACTCCCTCTTCAGGTTTCTATATGATATTACTATATTATGTGGTACATATGTAGTGGCAGTGACTAATTGTGTGGCCCAGTCTGTAAAAAAGCAACATAAATGCTTCTCATTCTCTACTTCCACCAAAATTATTTTGTAATTCCCAGTGATTCAGATAAAGCAGGGGATTGATAATTTCTTTTCCTGGACAGTGGGAGACAGGTCCAGAGGAGCATGTATTGTCCTGGGTACAAATTTTGATGGTAAGATATCTGCACACTCTATATGTCACTTCACAGTCTCACTGTAGTAGCAGAGCCCATTTTAAATTGCATCCTGGAACCAAGTGATATCTTTACTCTCAGTTGGGACATTAGTGAAGGAGATCCATTTGGTACTCTTATTAATAAGCAAGGTTTTCTCTAGTATGATGGGTTCACCTTTGTATTGAATACCATTTTCTCTGTCCTGTCTCTTGCTGTAGCATCAGGAAACCCTACATTCATATAGTTTTTTTTGATAATGTATTAAAAGCAGAGTTGAAAAGTGGAAAAATCCTCTTCAAAGAAGAATTTGATCACTTTTGTGTATTCATTATGATTGTTTCTGGGTAACTTATTTGGAGAAAGTCTAAATGAATGATTGATTACAAAATTTGTAGCCATGTACTTCATAGCTGGACCATTGAGCTTATCATGTACATATTCTTCATAGGATATGTCACCCTTCCATGCACCATTGTTGCCACATGATAAGCTATACACAAAGCCTTCCTGTTGAGTATTGTTCTTTCTTTTAGGAGGTCTTGCATGTTCCAAGAGAATATTTCTCATGATTTACCCCACAGCATTCTCATTTGTGAAGTCTGCCTTCATCCATCTTTACTAAATTTTATGGGTCAATGCTCTTGCCATGATAGACATCAAAATTTTTAATCTTTACATCAATTGCTGTCTACACCAGCACATCTGCAACATTAATGTTGTGAGATATCTATTAATTGTTTCATGTAGAGAAAAGCACTCAAAGAAAAAGTGTGCAATATTTGGAATCCCAACTATTTTTGATGCATACCAGTTCTGAAATTCAATTGGTGTCCATTTCTCTTGTTAAAACTTACAAGCTGCTTTGGCATCCACTTTATTATTGATCCACTCAGCAGTTTTTGCTGGAAACATGTCACTGAAGAAGAATTTAAAAGCAATTTCAGGGGATTCTGAAACCTCCATCTACTCTCTGATGCCCTTTATCACAAAGCCTTCTGCTTTAAACTCCATAGTCACAATTAGATTCACTTGGCTTGCTCAAAGTATCTCTGTCTTATTGGGTAAAATTCCATCTCAGACCACCCCATTGTGGACTCCATGTCAAAGGCATTAACAAACCATAGTGCTGCTTTAATAAAGCTGAACCTCACCTCCTTCCATACTTTCCAATTTCCATTTGTAAACTTACCCTATGTTTATGGAAAAATTCTGGCTATTAATGTTTACATCCACTCCCAGATTGGCCCATTCAAGAGCTTCCTCCAGTGATATATGTTGGATTTCCCAATAGCGCATGACTATAGCAGGGCATTATAAATCCTTTTGTTTGCTTTCTCAATCCAAGGGAATAAATGAGAAAGAGCCCCACTCTATATAAGACTTAGAAGTCCATTCTGAGTTCACCAGGTGAGCTGCTTGTGCAAAATCCAGACCCTTGGTCCTTCATACCTGAGCTTTCACTGGTGAGAAACTAGTCCTGTGACCAGCTTGCATAAGTGTGAGGCTACCATTCATATCTTGCCCATTCATGTGTCAGGAATCCACTCATTGGGAAGCCTCTCTTCAATTAAATGAAGGAGAGCTCCCAAGTTGAATTTGACTAGAGTGGAACCTACTGGAATCCCTATCATTAACATGTGTAGAAGGTGACCAAATAAGCAGAATCTCCACAGGAAGGGAGTAAAGGGGTTTAGAAGTTAATAAACGCTGGTATACCCCAAGACCAACCAGGAGGCCTTGGGGTGGATGATAGGTGGGAATTGTGCTGTTTCTACATATGGAGCATGGCAACAATGTGGTCCAAAACAATACAAATTGAGTCTTCTGATTTATTGGTGGGGGTTGGTTTGGGGGTTTCAAAATTCACATTGGCTAGTCCATTACTGATTAACACACAAAAAGTCCACACAATGAATATGAACTTCATGTTATTGGAAGGAGGGTACCTTTGAATCTACTAATCAAGTTTTTAGAGGTTGAAAATACAGATTTATTGGTTTGATAGGAATAAGAAAAATTGTTGGAGCAATTAGCTCAAGGGAAAATATTCAGTTTAAATACTGAGACAATTGGGGAATGAATCATAGAGTTTACCAGGCAATCCTGTAAGTGTTTGGTAGAAAGTATTGCCTTGCAGGCCTGCAGCAGGCTGCAGCCTGCAATGCAGGGATAAGAAGTATTTTGGATTATTGCAGTGCAGTGTTATTCTACACTGTGATTCTGTTGACTATTGGGAGTCAGATGAGTAACACTTCTCAAGCTTGGTTGATTTGGCTTGACTGATTGGCTTGTGGGTTCTCCTGAATATTGTGGGTGCAGGTAGAGTCTTTCTTTTGGTTCTGATTGGGTGGTTTGATATTTTTGGAGCTAAATTTAAATGCACTTTCAGTGTTGTTGTTGTTTTCATCATTGATTGTCAGGGTTTTCAAAATTGATGTAGAATTTATATTAAACTTGTGTTTTGGGCTTCTGTACTTGCTCTGGGGTATGTTTTTGTTTTGATTAGTGTGTTTATTAATTGTTTTTGAACGTGTTTTTAAACCAATTTGATTAATAGCCCAATTATAACCTTTACTTTTGTTTTCTGCATTTAATAATGCACTTTCTGTCTTCTTGCTGATATTCATTGGTCCAGGGCTTGGCATTCATTCTGGGTAAGGGATAGAATCCCTTACATCATGTGAAGTCTCAAGAGTGATGTCAGATGTTGTGAATGCCGCCATTCACCATGTTTTGATTTTGCCTTTGATGGGTTATTTTGAGGATGAATCCCTCTCTTTTGCTTTTGTCCCTTGAAATGAGGCTGGCTCTAAATTTGGGGATTTAATTGTTCAGTTTCCTGATTCTGCACAACTCACTTGCCCCACTCATGCTTGTGGTGAGGAATCCTACTGTCCATGTACTGTTTTGTGGTAAAGCTACACAGTATATAATCCCATTCTTTATACCCAATAAAATTTAAGTTCTATTCACATTTTTGTTTTTATGTCTTCACGTACTTTGGCGCCTCTCTAGCCACATCTAGTAGATATTATTCAATCAGGGCCACAAGGTAATCACATAGCCTTCCCTGAAATTCTAACCAAGACTTAGTATGAATCTAATCCTAATGTTAGGAATTCCTGTTGTGACTCTGTGCCGCGCCTCAGATCACAACAAAAATGATGCTCACTACAGGGGCTGTAAGCCCCTTGGTTATCCCTTTTGCAACAATGTTTTCAGGACCTTTGCCTCCTCCCATACAAGAGCTGACTTAGCCTGAAATTACCAGTCCTCCTATTGAGGAAGACATCATCAACCTGCCCATTTTCCCTACTGTGCTGAACCTCAGGAGTGGTCCCTGCCTAGTGGCCTACTCTTTGGGTACCCCTGACTTGGAACAAGTCATGGTGGTAGCCCTTTAAATAGCCCGTGATGGAGCCATCCCTTGCCTTCAGCATCAGTTCAGCTAAGTAGAATACTATAAATTGATTGTAGATCCACAATTTCCACGGCATCTCCTCCATCAGCTGGCTCTGCTGAGCATATATTGTCATCCTTTGTACAAACTGCCTTAGCCCACCACCAAATGGTGTTAGGGCTCCACGTTCAGGAGATTTCATCTCTACAAGATGCCGTCACTCATCACTGGGATCAGTTTGCGGCCTACCAGCAGTGGATCCACTCTCTGTTTTCCCTAGTATCAGACAATCAGTGCAGCTCTGTCGCCTCCCAATCCTGCTTGGTCAATTCCATTGAAAAAATTTGCCAGTCCATCCCTGAGTATGTCAGAGAGCGTCTACATGAGTTTCACCAGTTGGAACAGCCCTGGTGCGCCCAAGTAGATTCCACTCTAAACGCCTATCTCACAAATTTTGAACAACTTGTGCAGCAACTCAACAAGTTCAGTGCTTACTCTTTTGACCAATTACAGCAAGTATCAGTCCATGCTGCAAAGAACCTCTGCAACTTGGCAAGGAATTTGATCAAGAAAGGGCTGCTACTGACGCTACCATTGCCAAACTCCAGACTTAAGTAAATGAACTGTCTCCCACCAAATCAGATGCCCCACCTTCTCCTCCTTCTGATGAGTTGGTGGATAGAGAAAAGAGACTATGGGATGCCATTTGAGAGTTAAGAGCGTACACCTACAGTCAATATTGCCCTATCAAAGCCCCTCAGCCTGATCCTTAAGTGCTTGCCCTGACGGCTTGGGCTGCTGAATTACAACAAGAGGTTGCTACCTTGCATGAGGTAATGGTGTCTGTTGTTAGTCCAATTGGGGTTGCTGGTAAAGATGACTGTTGCCCTGGATTTTCAGGAGCTCCCCACATTCATTGTGCTAGAGGGAAACTGTGGTAAGTTTGACTCCCTGGTACTTGACAATTTGTCAAGTACCAGGGAGTTGAGTGCTGCATATGTGAATCTATTAGTATTTTTGGCTTAACCAATTTTAAGCTAATTTTTACTAGTAATTTAAGGGTTCAAAACCAAAAACCAAGGTTAAATTCTATTGAACTCAACTTCGTTTAATAGTTCAGTTAGCTAAAATGCCAATTTAAGGGGCAATTTATAAGTAAATTTTACTAATAGAAATGAAAAAACCTGTGTTTGACACTCTAAACCAAAAAGTGACCAGTTTGACACTTTTTAAGCCAAATTTTAATTTTATTAATAAAATAAATATGAGCTTATATAAATTTTATTATTTACTATTATATTTTTATTATTAGTGTCCATAGTTGTTGATTAGGCTCCCAAGCACCACTATACTGGATTTAGTGGCATAGACATTAATCAAATACCCCACTTGTTTTACATTATGTCATTCCTGGGTTTTTGGATTAAGTGGTGCCACATAAATTAAGCCCAATTTATTAAGAGATTACATATGTAATTTATAAAAAACTGAAACTTAGCACCTTCTTTGTTTGACTCTATCTACTTGACACCTAATCAGTTTGGGATTTAACTAATCAAAGGCTCAGAATTAAGGCTAGATTAATATGTGACGCACTATGAGCGCCACTCAACACTCACCCACTTGACACTTTAACTTAGGGATTAGTACAGAGAGCTTCTTAACGTTTTAACCAACACTATGGTAAATAATTCACTCCCAGCTCCTCACAGCATACCCTAATCACTAATAAACACATTTCCACTCATTTACTTTTTTAACTTATGTTGTATTTTTTTTAATTTTTGAGCATATGATACTGCCTTGCTTTTGGGTTAACTTTTGAACCTGTTTTAAATTTAAGCAAGTTTTATATGTAAAAAACATAGTAAATTTGATGTTTCTGCTTGACTCTGTCATACTCAACAGTGAGAATTCAGCTTTTCCTGGCTGATTGACAGTGCTCAACTTGACACTTTACTATGTTTTGAATTTTCAACTCTCAATAAAAAAATTCCACATAATATTTCTTTACTTTTTTTGTCATTTATAATCTACTACTTTTTCTGCTGCTCTCCATATAATTTTCATATTTTTTTTGATTTTCAATTAAACTTTTACATTGATTTAACACTAAGATGTTATGCTGAACCTAGCATCTTTGATACTTCATCATAAATTCACTTATTTTCTGTGCTTTAACCTTTATATCTATAGTTTGAGTTTCTATTTTGCTTCTATTTACTTTTTTATGTTTTTTTTCTTGATAAATAAAACTTTATTTGCATACTTTTCATTTAACTTTTACTATGTTTTACCTCTGTGTTTCATATCTTTCATACTTCTATTAATTAAAATGCTAAACTTTTCTTTAGACAAGATCAAACAAGAACAGCCAACAGCCCAAGCACACCTCCAAGGGCTCCAAAGAAACTGCCTCCACTCCCAAGCATGCCAAGAAGCCTGCAAAGGAAAAGTCTCCAACCCCATCTCCTCCCACTCCATCACCTCCTACTCCTTCCCCCTCCACCCTCATCTTCCACATCCCCTTCACCTTCCCCCCAAAATTCCTCCCCCAATAAATCTGATGGTGATCTTACCGACCACTCCTTTTACCACTCAGAGGCCAACTCTGAGCCCACCAAGGAGCATCATACCAAGAAAGTAAAGGCTGCTAAGGAGCCCACCTCTTCTTCTGGTAAGAAAAAGGAGGCATCCAAGCAGGCCTCAAATAACCCTTCCCCTCCCCCTCCTGATGGCTCCTCCCCCCTCCCTGTGAGAATTGGGGAGCAGGTTAAGAGGAAATAAAATCAAGCTCTTAACCACAATAAAAGTGTGGTTTCAGCAACAACCAAAAGATTGCTGCCAACAATTCCTGGGAGGCCAAAGGGGAGAAGGAATTAACTGAACACCAAAAGTAACAGGAAAAACCAGAAGGCCAATTTAAACTAACAAATTTTGAACTTTATTAGAGTAGAGAATGATGAAGCAAGGTCTTTTACAATGCTTACATTCATTTAAGGGATGTGATAGGATTAGGGTGGTAGATTAAATATCACAAACCAATTGACCAATGATATGAGCAGATAAAAATGCATTTATTGAGGCAGGAAGATCTTGAAAAATTTTGAATGGACATAGTTGAAAGAAAAACTGAACCAACTAACATCAGTAATATGCTTTGGATGCAATTACCACTGCTCCTGGCCTCTCTTGCACATGATATTTAACCAGAGGTGTCTCTTGGGTGGGTTAGGCAGGGGCATCTTCAGAATAATTCTAAAATATTAAATTGATGGCCTTTCTTGGGCTTTTTCAGTAACCTTTCAGATAAATATTCAAATATAATTTGGTGGAAATTCCCAAGCATTTGGCAGGAATTGAAGTGAAGGCCTAAGGGGGAGGCGTAACTTTACACTCCCTCATCTGATCCCCAAGATGAGCCAGAGGAGTACTCCAAGAAGTTCAAAGCTTCTGGTCATGTGGCTTAGGATCCACTGGCCATCCACAATATCTGTAATGTGGACAGAGAGTTTAAAGTCCCCAAGCGCTTCCCCCTGTTACTTCCCAATCATGTCTATAAAGGGCTGCCCTGGCTATGTTGCTGACAATTACATTTTTAATTGGGACAATCAAAAGCGCCAAGCCAAGAGCAAGCACTTTTTCTGTGAGGATAAGACTTGCGGGCCCCAGCTAAACACCAAGGGCTGGGAGCAAGTAACAGAGGAGAAGGGGGAGCACACTTGTGAGCCCCTAATCATCTAATCACTTGGATGTTAAAATGGTACCTTGTTCAAGTAATACCCACCTCCTCTCACCTCTGGGCTTCTGATCTGGCCATAAAGGCTTTGCAACATCTCAAACCCAACAATCTCAAGTTGGTGCCAACTTAAGAGCAGTTGGTTAAGTTCATAAGCAATAAGCATATTACCGCCAATCCTCCTCCCCCAAGGCTTTGAACGTCCTCTTAGAGTCTTACGCTCACCCACAAGCTCAAGCAGCTTCCAAGTGGGGAGCGCTTCCTCCTCCATGACAACAGGCCTGCTACCAAGGACCGCATAATCTGCTACTCAACTCAGCAGAACCTGATGGAGTTAAAAAGGGCTTCAATCTGGCTAGTTGATGGTACCTTTGTCACTTGCCCCCGGATATTCAAGCAGCTCTGGATGGTCCATGCCCAGATTGACATCCAGGTGATTCCACTTGCGTTCTTTCTTCTTCCTGGGGCCACCAAGGCCATTTACACATGTGCGTTCACAATCCTCTGCCAAGCAATTCCTCTCCTTCCTCCTACCAACAATGAAAAATCCAATAAGACTTCCTCCACACCTGCGCCAACCCACATGCCTCTGACAAGTACCAGGCCACCCTGGACTTGGAGGAAAAGGCAAGGCTAAGAGCTCTTGGGCCTCACGTGTGCATCATGGACTTTGAGCCTGCTCAGCTCAATGCATTCAAGCATCTGTTCAGCAGGGAGGGCAGGGGTGCCACTTCCACTTCCACTGCCACCAGCAGTTGCTTGTAACATGCAGGCCCACACTGAGCTTAGTAGGTTGAGCTGGAGGGATACTTTGGACACCTGCAGATTTGTGCTGGCACAATTTAGTGCCTTGGCTTTTTTAAAGCCAAGCACACTGCGCAGGGGTTGGAGGTTCTCTCAAAGGATCCCTACATAGTGAAGCACCTGTAGTCCAAGCCTTTCCTTGAGTACTTTGAGCCCCAGTGGATTGGGAAGGTTGTCACACAGAGGCAAGGCAAGGCCTGCGCCAAGGCCAGCTGGAACGTGTACTGGGCAGTTGTCAGTGGGGAGCTGAAGACCACTTTGGCATTAGAGGCTTATCACAAGAATCTTAAAGCCAACTTTGGGCTTCATCTAAAGTTTAATAAGTTCTTCTCTCTCCTGCAGCATGAGCAAGAGAAAACAATCTCCAAGCTCTAAGATCTCTCCAACTGTGTCCCCCCACCAAGCCAACCACCCGCTGTACCCTCTTCACCAAGGCCATCCAGGGTGCAGCCAAGTGCAAGTATAAGGCCTCTGAGCTTAAGCAACAGCTTGAGATTATTGCTGCTGCCCTCCTGGAAGGGGATAAAATGAAAAGGGAGAGGGGTACGGTTATGATTTTTACTTTTAACTTTTTGACTTTAATTTTTACTTATTAGCTTTGATCATTTAGTTTTTAGTTTTAATTTTTAAGTTTTTTAATTTAATTATATAGCAGTGATTGTTCTATGTATGCATGGTAAGTTTGAGATGAATATTTATAGTTGAAAGTAAGTGAAATATCTTAATTTTTGTTAATTTCCAAATAAAACATATGATATTCACAGTTGTGCTTATATGAACTATATCAAATAAATATTAATATTTCTTCATATTTTGCATAACTTTATTCTTTGTGTTTGTGTTTTTGTTTATTTTTGGTTCATTGGAATTTTAATTTTTATGGTAATAAAAAATATCTTATAATGAAGAGTGTAAATTACATAGTAAAATGAGAAATAATTGCTTATTTCTCCTTATTTTTATTTAATAAAGGTACTGTTTTTATTGCATTTTTGAGTTTTCTGGGGTCACTTTGGTATACCATAGCTGTAAGGCTTAATTTTTTATATTAAAAGTTTTCAGTAAATCAAGATCTGTTAATTAAAAAAGTGTCAATTTCCAGTTGTTGATCAAGCCAAAAGCTGAATTCTCACTTTACTATAGTGTTGACTACCAGAAAGTCAAATTTAAGGGAGTCAATCAACAGGGAGTCAAACTTACCATAGTTGCCACTAGAGAGTTGATAGCTCTAGCTAATGAGGTGGACCATTTGAAACTAGACCACTCTGAGCTTGATAAAGATGTACAAGAAATGAGTGAATTAATTGATTCAGTGAATGACAGGTTCTCCCCTTGCCTTTTGGTGGGTCTGTCTCTTATACCCCAACTGGCTGAGCTTTCCTCAGTAGTAACTGCAAAAGGCCAGCACCTGGATGTTACTGAGTGGCAGACCACCCTAGCTAATAATACAGGCACCCACACTGCTGAAACTTTGACTACCCTTGAGGAAAGTGTTTGCCAGTTGTGGGCCAGACAGCCCCCACCAATTCCAAAGTAGAATTTTCCCCACGCATAAATGTACTCAATAGAAACAATGGTGACCCAACCCCAGAAGCACATTTCAAGCCTGCCTTTAAGCAAGTCTTTGATCCCAAAACCTTGACCATTGTAGCTTTCCTAACTATCTACAAAACTGCCATAAGAAGAGCCTCAGATGAGGTCAAGAAGGAACACATTCTAACCTGTCTGCATCCAACCTGTAAAGAGGTAGTAGTGCCAGAGCTTCCCACCATTGAAGCCTGGGAAGATATGAAGCAACTTCTGATTTACAAATTTGGTGGTGAGCTTAGTTTGGAATTGAAGAAGGACGCCTTCATGCACATTGATTTCAAGCCAAAGGAGACCCTAGCTGAATTTTCAGATAGATTCTTCATGGAAGGACAACAACTGATCATAAGTCACCAGTTGACTGCACATGAAGCATACATGGCTTGCGCTCAAGCCCTAAAGGTTAACTAGCTCCTGTGTCTTCACTTCAAGGCCCATAAAGCCATGCTTTCTTCTATGAAGAGCATAAAGACACTGTTGCAGGATATGCACCTTGCCCAATCTGGGGCAGTTGTGCGAGAAAATTGTGCTGCCTCTACCTTTGGTTTGTCTTCACATGAGCCTGCGTATCCTCACCATGAACTTTCAGAATCCTCCTCGACAACAGGGTTGCCATAACTGTGGAAAGATAGGTCATCATTCCCAAGTCTGCACCAATCTTCAAGTTGAAGGAGCTGATCCCAAAGAGCAGGCAGGAAAAAAACAGTCAACCTAGAGGTGGAGACACTCTTGGTTGACAATTCTTCCCAGTCTTTTTCAATTCCCATCTCCAGTGCTGACTCTGAGCCTATTGAAACTGAGGTCCCCCCCATTCTGCTGCTATTCCACGACATATCTGATGACTCTGACATGGGCAATTCTGATATAGAAGATCCCAACGCCTATGGGTATTCAGTCCTGGCCATCCCTAAAACTGTTGCAGTCCCTTATAAGCTACGTTCTGGGAAGACTACAACAACCGCCAAGCCTCTGCCTAAAGCCAAAGAAGTTATCTCTTGCCCATACCTCACTCAAGCCAAGAGATCTCCTGTGCTTGTTAAATCTTCTGAGGAAACTGATGAGGTTGCTGATGCTGTGTTCAAAAACATTTCTGTCTTGCTTCCTCTCCAGATGGTCTATAAGGAGTTTCCAGGGTTGAGATGCATGATTGAGAAATGGGACAAAGAGATAGCAGAAGCCCAAGACATTCTGGCTGTTCTCCCTCCCTTTGGGCATACTACCACTTATGTGGATATCCTTCAAAAAGGTGAAGATTAAGGATGTCTTAGACACGGTATCTCCTGTTAATGTCATCTCCTTGAAGCTTGTCAAGAAGCTCAAACTTGCCCCCAACCTTAACTATCACCAGTTGTATGGCACAGCTGGGCTTTCCATGACTCACGCCATAGGGGCTTATTCTGATCTTCCCATGTGTTTTGACAAACTACTCTTGGCTGCACCTGCTATTGTCTTGGAGAATGAGAGCTACAACCTCCTAGTTGGTACTCGATTCCTTAGGGAATACAATGGGATCATCAACTTAAAGGACAGCTACCTCTCTATCTTAGGATACAAAGTCCCTTTGATCTTTAAAGAGCCAGTTGTAGTTCCCAGGAAGCGCCTCAAGACATGTGCCTTAGAATATCTCACTGGTTTTTTCACTCCAAAATACTTTACCCATTACCCCAATATGAAGTGCCCTCCTATGGCCTGTCTTGCTTCTGAAGAGATTCCTCTCTTAGCCACTTCTGCTGTAACCATTCCCCTTGGATCTCAGGCTATCCTAGACTCCCAAATATTGTATGAGCTACCCAAGTGTATGTTCCTAGAGTTATACTCCCCTCCCTTGCTAGGACGCAATATACCCTATCTCTGTCCAGGAATCTTGGATGTCTCTCATAAAGTCCCTGTTCAATTGCTGGTTGCCAACTTAACTGCTCTCCCCATAAATTTGTCTAGAGGGAAGGTTGTTGGCTATAGCAAGTTGCTGAATGCTCTTGACGTCCTATCACTACATCCCTTTGGTATGTTCCAGGACTTTAATTTACTGGAAGACAAACCTCAAGTCCTATCCTTGTTCACTGCTCAAGACTTCCTGCATCTATATCCAGTTCAAAAGAAAGAGGTTCTTGACCTACTGGATCAGTTTTCAGATATCTTTGCTAAGGATAGCACTGATTATGGTTTAGCCAAAGGCGTTATTCACCAGATTGATACTGGTGATACTCCCCCCTTTTGCACTAAACCTTATTGCTGCAGCTGTGTAGAGGATGCTCAGGTGTCTAAAGAGCTCAAACAACTTCTAGACGCTGGACTGCTTGATCCTTCCCAAAATCCATGGGCCTCCCCCCTTGCTCATACTGAAAAAGAAGGATTAAGGTCATTGTATTGTGATGGACTACTGAAAACTTAATTCCTTAACCAAAAAGGATTCCTACCCCTTACCACACATTGATGATGCTCTCTGCTGCCTTGGGGGCTCCAAGTTCTTCTATGCTATGGACCTAGCCTCTGGGTACTGGCAAGTTGATTTCTCCCCCAAGGATAGACAGAAGGCTGCCTTATCACTTCTGAGGGGTTGTTTGAGCCTACACAAATTCTGCAAGGACTCTGTAATGCTCTAGCTACTTTCCAGCAAGCCATGGACTCTATTCTCTGCAAATTTTAGCTCTCATGTTTCCTAGTGTACTTAGATGATATAACTGTCTTTAGTGCTACCTTTACCAACCACCTGGCCCATCTCAATGAAGTGTTCATAAAGATTCAAGAAGCTGATCTTAAGTTAAAACCATCTAAGTGTGCCTTCTTCAAGGAACACCTTGAATTCTTGGGACATGAGGTTACTCAGACAGGAGTTTGTCCAGTGACCAAGAAAGTTGAGGCCATTGAAAAAATGCTTCCACCCACCAACCTGCAAGAAGTTCAAGTATTTCTGGGCATGATGGGATACTACAGAAAATTCATCCCCAATTTTGCTGACACTAGCAAACCCTTGGTTCAACTGCTATGTAATGTCCCTTTCAAATGAACCGCCAGCCAGCAACAAGCCTTTGAGACCCTTAAGAAAAAACTTAATGAGGCCCCTATCCTAGTATATCCTGACTATGATAATGAATTCATCCTATATACTGATGCTAGTGACTTGGCTATTGGGGCTATCTTGGCTCAATTGAATGATGAAGGTGTGGATCACCCTGTAGCTTATCTCTCTTGTGTCCTGAATAAGCATGAGAAAAATTACAGTGTGACCAAGAAAGAGTGTCTTGCTGTGCTGCATGCTGTCAAGCAGTTCTGCCATTACTGGATGGCACCCATTTCACTGTGGTTACTGACCACGCTTTGCTCAAATGACTACAGAAACTCAAGGAACCAGAAGGACAACTAGCTAGATGGGCTCTCTGCCTGCAAGGGTACAACTTCACTTTGCTGCACTGCCCTGGGATTCAACATCAAAATGCTGATGGACTGTCCAGAACGCCCATCCTTGCTCTACACCCTGCTGAGGCTGACAGGTTGTATGAACTAATTGGATACCCTTTGACATGGGAGAATGAGACAGAGGAAGTTTGAGTTGCCCTTTCTAAATTTTCTGACAACACACTCATTTGTGACAATCAGCTTTTCAAGAAAGTACAAGACCACTACTTGCCTTATGTAAGGCCTAGTCTTTGCTTTTTGGTGGTGCTTCAAGCTCATAAGGAGACAGGACACAGAGGCGTTACCAAGACTTATGCCTGGTTTCAGAAGAACTACTTCTGGAAAAATCTTTGCCTGCTGATCCTAGATGTTATTGCTAGTTGCCATGATTGCCAGCTCTAACAACCTTGAGCTGCCGCCCATGAGTTCAAGCTAGTCCTCCCTCAACATGCATTTTACACTGTCAGTATTGATGCTGTAGGACCTCTCCCTTGCTCTTGCTCTGGTTGCCGCTTTATCCTGATTGCTGTTGATCATTTTAGTAAGTGGGTAGAAGCTTGCCCTACTAATGACATCACTGCCAAGACAACCACCGCCTTTCTGCTGCAAGATGTATTCTTTTGCCACAGTTGTCCTCAAGTGTTGTTGTCTGAAAATGGGACTAACTTCAATGCCAAGTTAGTAACCTCTGTTGTCAAGGCCTTGTGATCTCATCAGTCTTTCTCTGCCCCCTATAATCCTTCTACCAATGGGGCAGTTGAGTGTGAAAATTCAACTTTGGTTTCTATAATGAGGAAACTCACCTATACTGACGCTTCCAACTGGGATCTATACTTAACCGCTGCTTTCTTTGACTATTGCCTTAGAAAACATTGTGTCACAAGGTATTCCCCTTTTGCTTGTTGTATGGTTGTGAAGCCACCACTCTGTCACTCTTGGGGCCCTCCTACTCTTCTCTGATAAGGCTGTGAATCCTGACAGCCATATCAAGGAGCTAGTTAATTGCATAATTGACATACAGGCCACTGCTTATACCTCTGCGTATAAGACCAAGATGCTTGAGCTCTCTCCTGACAATGCTGGACACTCTCCTTTGCCTGAGTTCAACATTGGGGACCATGTTCTCTACTATCATCATAGAGTAGGAGGACGTGCTCACAAGCTAGATATGTTGTGGGTTGGGCCTTTAGAAGTGACCTTCAAGCAAGGGTCAGAGTACACTGTGAAACTCCTCTCTAGTGGTTTCCCGTTTGCCCGAGTGCATGCCAAGTTCCTCTGCAAGTATTACCCCCCTAAGGCCAATCTAGAGGGGGGCAGTGTCTTGAATGCTGCCATTCATAATGCTTTGATTTTGCCTCTGATGGGTTATTTTGAGGACAAATCTCTCTCTTTTTCTTTTGCCCTTTGAAATAAGTCTGACTCCAAATTGGGAAATTATATTGTTTGGTTTCCTGATTCTGCACAACTCACTTGCCCCACTCATGCTTGTGGCAAGTGATCCTACTGTTCATGTACTGTTTTGGGGTAAAGCTACACAGTATATATTACCATTTCAATTTATCCCAATAAAAATTAAGTTATATTCACATTTTTGTCTTTGTGTCTTCAGATACTTTGGTGCTTCTCTAGCCACGTCTAGTAGTTTTATTCAATCAGGGCCACAAGATAACTGCATAGGCTTCCCTGCCATTCTAACTGAGACTTAGTACAAATCCAATCCTAAGGTTAGGATTCCCTGTTGTGTATCTGTGCTGTGCCTCAGAACACAACAGGATTGATGGCTTGGCATCTATCACTAACAAACTTCACCAACTGATTTTGGGTTGACATCCTCTTGAGATTAGTGAAGGAGAAGTAATTACAGGCAAGTACAGCCAGCTAGGTTGGGGAAAGATCCTTTGAGGTGAGCATCACCTTCACCAGAAATTATTTGGGAAGGTGGGCTATGGTGGTGTTGGGAATTGTGCAAGTATGCTTGCCCTTAATTGTTTGTACCTTATCCCAGTGCTTGATGTTGAGCCACAATGGGCAAGAGCGGTCCTCACAGGTATAATAGCGGCTCATAAAGCCCTGATTGGCATTGTTACAAGAGAAAATATAACCATGTGCCGCCATGGCTGGCCCATCCTTCACGTTCATTATGGGGAAGTGTATGGGCAAGGAGGAAAGAATATTAAATTTCCTATCAACATTGCAAATATTATGGGCTAACAGAGGGTCCTAGGGGGCAGCAGGAGCATTTCAGAAGCCAGGAACGTAACCCAGGGGTGGCTTTGAATCAGCCTCAGAGGATCTGAAATCAGGGAGCTTGGTGGAGGGAGGGAAGAAGGGACTTGTACTAGTGCTCCTCATGTGTGGTAGACTTATCCTTGGGAGTGAACTTCTTGACAGTTCACTGCTTCTTGGTAGGCTTTTTTTCAGATTAAGAGGTATAATAGCTGTGGTATGTAAGAGACCTATCTGATTCCTCACCCCCTGCTGTAAAAATAGAATTTTGGGTGCTGAAATCTACAATTAGTTAGTCTACTACTCTTTTTCTTAATACTATACCTGTAATTGGTATAGTGACAACCTTGATTAAGACAGAAGAATAAAAGTAAATTATGCAAAACTGGTTTTTTATTTGATATGTTAGAAGTTTATATAGTGGGGGCAGGGGAATTATTGCCAAGGGAAAGAAGCACTAAAAGAATGACTTTCCATATAGAGGAAGTGGATAAATGACATTGAAAAGTGCCTGGGCGTGAAAACAACTGGTTTCAAGTTCCTTACCAAATGGAGGAAAGTGGTTCTTAAATAATACAAATATATTATTAGCTGCAGAAGTAAAGGCTGAACTCTATGCCCAATAAACCTTCAATTAAAATATTGCTTTTTAGGCGCAATTGAAAAGATTTACAGGAATAAAATAGCAAACACAGCAAAACTAGCAGGCAATTGTGAAATTGTTTTAGTGCCCATAACATAAACAGACTATGCTTTGTCTTATTCATTCAATAATGTAACACCCCAGACCAGGTGAAGATGAACCACCTCTCTTCACAGCTGTGCTTATAGCTTGCCTTGGGATTGGAGATTTTCAATCTGTTCCTGCTAGCTTTGGGCTGTCACCAGAAGGACTTGAAAAAAACTATTACAAAGAGCCAGTGCAACTAAACTGTTTTTACAGTGGCACCTGGCCCCCTGGTATTGCCCCATGCCACTGTATTTGTTGTCATGTACACCTCCATATACTATATCTTGAAATATTTTTCTGGGAGTTTTGATTTCTACAGCACTCCTGCTAAGGTCTTCCAATGGTTGATGACCATCTATCCCACTATCACGGCCTTAAAAGGATTTCGGTTTGCTGACCTCCTACTGTATCTACTTCAGATAAAATCTACAAGTTTAGGTATTATACAAAAATAATCATTAAACACTCAAAGAAACTATATTTTTCTCTAAATTGTCATAGCACAGGCTGCTTTCAGGAGATTCTTTGGTCAAGAGGAAGGGTCTGGCCTGGAAGGCTCAGTAAATGACAGGTATCATTCTCATAGTGTAACTGCAAGCAGTGGCCCAGGGGCTCCAAGATCTTATACAGGGAATCACTTGTTCAGTGAGCCATAAATGGTTATATAGACAAACCCAAGCTTGTTGGAGTCATGTGATGAAATAATAGGGACAAGGGAAAGCTCTCTGATAGCTGCGCTCACAAGCTTGCTTGACAGGGAAAGTTGGCTGAATTAGGTGAAGCTTTAAAAGAAAAAAGGAGGTACAGAGGCAGGATATATATCCTGGTCTAGACTTCTGGAAGGAGGAAATGGTAAAATGTTGGTTCTGATGAGGAAGTAAAGATCTTCTCAGTTTCCCAGTCCTGATGTTGAAGCTGCAAGTACTCACTGTTTGATAGTACCAAAAGTATAAGATTAGTTGTCATTTAATAAACTCCTGCAAATTTAAGGTGCTTGAATTGTATTAAGTCACAGTTGTTTATTTGAAGATATCAAAGGAGAGTAAAATTTTAACTTTCCCAGCTATATATACTTCTGGAGAGTTGGTTTCTGGATTGGTAGTGAATTCTTAATGGCAAGCTGCTTAGTTGCTGTAGTTTCTCTGGCATATGTACCATCTGGTTGTTTAGGGGAAGTAATACACTATTTTTAAGCTCTGAGGCTTGGATCAAATATTTACGTTCCCTTGGTGATTTTTGAGAGGCTGATTTCCTAAATCTGATAGTTTTGGTTAATCAGACTCAATTCTAACAGCTAGCATTGTGTTTCTGGGTGCCTCTGGCTGCAGGAGACCCCAGGGCATCAATTTTATTTTTGAGAATTAGTGACATCAATTACTGAAACCTTATTTGATAGCTCAATTGGGCAATTGTAAATTTGCACACCTTTAATTTGATGTAAAATAATTCTTTGTTGGATTCATTTTGGGCCCTGAAAATATTTTCTGTTTTTCAATACTTTCTGATTCAAGCAATTATTATATTTTCTTCAAAAATTTGTTTGACAGCTTTTAAAAGAATAAAAAAATTTGTGTCAGTTTAAAAAGGTGAAGACTACTTTTATTTCAAGAAACACAGATGAAAACATTCAAAGTGTCCTCAAGCTTGATGAGATTGACTTTGAATGACTAAAAAATTGAAGTTTTTATAAAGCTTTTAAAAATTAAGTTTATTAGCTCTAGAAATCTGTCATTTAATGAAAGAAAAATATGACAACTTGCTTTGCTACTCTTTACTATTAATGGTTGTTAACCTTGTTTGATCAATTTCAAGTAAAATAAATATCAAAAAAAATAAAGCTGTCAGACTTTTCAAAATAAAACGTCACTCCAGGTGAAATATTCATGAGGGTATGGCTTAACTAAAGTAAGATAAATTGCAAGCTAGTATCTCTAAGTACATATATATTTCTCCTTAGTTCTATCTTTTTGGATTTGAGTTTCAACTTACTACCATCATTCAACAGCATGATAGAGATATACATGTTTTGTTTAGATGTGCTTAGACACTGCTTTGAAGGAAACGCTACCTGGGATCAGCTTTTGAGAGTCTGAATTCTAAAATTCTACTTAAAAAAGCTCATTCTGCTTGTACCACTCAATCAAGTACTTATTGTTCATGGCTGAGCTTAAAAAAGCAGGATGCTCTGCTGGAGCAGCTGTTTTTTTTTGTTTTTGACAACATCTCATTGAAGAAAACTCTCAGTGATATTCTTGAACTTAATAGTCCTCTGGATTGCTGTAGCATGTGTCTTTTATTTGGCTACATATTGAGATTAATAAAAGCCACACTTAAAATTTTTCTCCCTTAGCCTTGGGCAAATTGAATTTCCAGCAATAACTATTGTAAGGATGAACTCAGCATAATTGTGAGTTTCCCCTAAAGCTTTCTTCAAGCAATTTGCAGTTACAAGCTATGTTGTTAGATGCAAAAGCGTTTTTAAGTAAGCCTCAATTAGCAAGCACAGCATATAAGTCAGGAGCTTGGTATATATTTCCATTGATAATATAATAAACTGTTATGGGAATAGCTAGAAGAATAATCATATTTTAAGTAACAACATACCTTCTGTTGGGGAATGATGACATTGCTTAAGTATAATACATAACACAGGATATGGTCCCTTACTAAATTAAACTCAAAACCAATAATATTCCTTGAGAATATAGACTTGCCTTAATTAAGCCTTCAATTTCAAAATAAGTAAAATTTGTTTGCACTTAAGTGTTGCATTATTGAAGTTGGAACTTAAACAAGAAAATAAAATAAAATATTCAAAACAATTTTAGGGTTGAGTCCACTATTTGCTTGGATAAAATTGTGTAAGATTGTAATTTTGAAATTTAACTTGCAACTAACTATTTGAAAATCACCAAGCTATTCCTGTCAGATCTTGTTGAGGCATGTCCCTTAAATCTTAAGTACACTAGATCTTTTGAATATTAACTAGAGGAATGATTGATTTAGTATATACAGTGGCCCAAAAAATTACCTGGCCAGAAGCATTTTAGAAAGAAAAAGTAAATTTCAATAAATGAAATTTGCTATAAAAAGTATGAGCAGATGCACTGTGGATTTTTACACAGGTATGATATATAAAAACGCAAAAATAAATAAATTGGAAGAAAAAATAAAAAGATTTAAAAAATATGAATATTTAATATAAAATAATAATATATTTCAAAGCTGGATATACTATGGGCTTAGTACTTTGTAGGCCAACCTTTGGCTTCATTCACAGAAGCAAGTCTTCTGAGCATAGAATGGACTAGGTTCTTTAAAGTTTCCATAGGAATTTCTTCTCATGCTTTTGCCACTCCAAATTTAAGATCCATAATAGATTGTTTAGAGGTTTTTGGCAAATTGGATTTGCCAACATCCCAAAGATGTTCAATGGGATTCAAATATGGGCTTTGAGGAGGCCAATCCAAACCAACAATCTGTTTATTGTCAAAGTATTTTAAGGCTTTCTTGGATTTGTGGATAAGAGCATTATCTTGTATGAAGATATAACTGGCCAATTATTACAGATCCTTCATAAATGGACAAAGATTCTAATCAAGGATTCTTCTGTAAACATCAGCATTTACCTCCTCACTGATTGACTGGATTGCCCCTCTTGTGTTGGCTGTGAAACAGCCCCAAACATGATACCCTGGCGTCCATTTTTAACAGTGGGGTTTAAGCACTCAATTTTGTAAGCTTCATCAGCTTTGCAATAGACAGTTTGGCGTCTCTGAGATCCACAGAGCTGAACTTTAGTCTCATCAGACCAAATGACTTTTTCCCAAAAGGATACAGGATAGCTAACATACTTATGAGCAAAGGCCAATCTTTTGGCTTTACCTTTGTACTTATAAGAGGTTTTTTTCTTGCAATACAGCCATAGTACCCCAATTCATGGAGTCTATTAAAAACAGTGGCCTCAGAGATATCAATTTCCAAGATATTTTTGATAGTCATCTTAATTTGACTGACAGTTATAAATCAATTTTCCATAACTATTATAACAATAGACCAATCATCTTGAGCAGTAGTTTTTTTAGGATGACCTGATCTCAGGCAATTTTCCACTGAGTTAGTTTCCTAGAACTTGAGGTAAATTTCTTGGGCAGTTTCTTTGCTAATCTTGAGTTCCTTGGCTATCTTTCCATAGGATAAACCCATTTCCTTATCTTGTACAACTTGACCACAAATAAACTCAGGTATTTCTCTTGTTTTAACCATGTTTTCTATGCAAAAGATTCTCTAACCTAATTTTATAATCTAGGTAAGTTTGAATAAGAGGTGCTGTCTCATATTCATTTTATGTGCTTTAATCTACTTAAAGGTACAGCTCTTATTATTAAATATTTTTGAATTACTTTTAGATTTTCTTCCTATTTATTTATTTATTTATTTTTGTGTTTTTATATACCATACTTGTGTAAAAATCCATGGTGCATCTGCTCATGCTCTTTATAGCAAATTTCATTTATTGAAATTTACTTTTTTTAAAATGTTGCTGGCCAGGTATTTTTGGGCCACTGTATGTTCAAAGTATTATTAGATTCAAAATGAATCTAAAAAAGCCAAGCCATAAAAAATCCAAAGTCTCCTAGATACCCGGGTATAAAAACTATTCACTACAAACAACTAAGAATGATCTTTAGCCTTAGCATGTTTAAAAAGATCAAAGTTCAGGATTTAAGCTTTGGTTTTAAGACCCAGAAATACTGGCTCCATGAAAAAGCTTCACTTTTATACTTAATCTTAATACATCAAAGGATACTCACAATAACATCAGAAAATAAAAACATATACCAAAAGTGTCTTTTTATGGTTTGAAAATCGAAGTAATAATACTTCAGGGTAGCCAGAAATGTTTCATCTGTTTTATTTCTTGGTGACGGAATTTTCTCGTCAAGCTCCCATCTGGTAATAGATGTTTAGATTCCAGGTTTATGTTTATTACGTCACAGGCTGCTTGAATCATAAATATAGAAACTAGAGTGAATATCAAATTCAAATGCTTTGTTGATGTCAATTTGAATTTGATTTGATAAGGACTCCCTTAGTGATTTGAATAAAACGATTCTTCTAGAAATACCACAAGCCTGATTTGACACCGATTTTGATTCCATATAAAAGGTTCCGATCTCGGTATCAATATTGTGTTAAAACATGGATAAATCTAGTTCAGTTGTAGACATCACTTTGAGCAGGACTCTATGAAATGCTTCAAAAATTCTGATTTTCTTCAGAGATGTGAGATTTGCTGGGACCGAGAATGGATATCGACTAGTTCGGAGATTTTTAGATAAGGGAATCTTGAGCTTGAAATTATCCACCTCTAGCAGCAATCTTCTGCACAAAAAGGATTTCTCCCCGATTAACTGTCATGAGTTACTACCACTTGATAAAAATCATGTATTAAACATATAATAACCTTAATTTATAAACGATATACTGAAGTTTAAAACTTATTTGACCAAACTCAGGTTGGCTCTTAGATATCATCTGAGTAATCCCAAGATAATAAAAAATATAGATAAATCAAATTTATTCCAAGTTGGATTAATTTTGTTTGTGTGACTTGCTTTATCATTACCGTAGGCTTGAAACTTGTGTACTAGTTGCTGCTATATATAAAAGTGAATTGTCTGACTATTAAGATAAATTAGATAAAAGGTTTGATTTTCATTTTACTCTGTAATGCGTTTCTGGATAATTGTATCCTTCCTCTCAATAATAATAGATTGTCTTATTTGTTATATTCTTTACAACTAGGTGGTTCCCTGTTCAAGGACAGATATAAAGTTAAATTTAATAAATCAATTCAATATTTTTTGTACTTTTAAGCTGGGACTACCTATCATATGTTTAATTAAATTATAATTAAGATGCTTTCTTAAAAGGCAATTTCCATTTTTATTTTAAAATTAAAATTGCATATTCCAAGCATAAATAAAAAATAAATCTAAATAAGTAGGGTATTACTATTAAGCCTAGCAAAGCTAAGGTGTTGCAACTGAGTCTCCAGGCTTGCCTGCCAACATATTTTACAATACACAGGGGGCGCTCAATGAGCCGCCCCTTGACGTATTTAACAACATGAACCAATCTGATGGCAATATTGAATTGCAGGCACTTTCTCCTAATTAGGAGCACTATCAATTCAACCTGTTGATCCCTGCATGAGTTATTCCTTGGCTCCAATCCTTACATGGAACAAGCCACCATGCCACCCCCTTGTGGCTGTGTGGCTTTCCCCATATAGTATATTAATCACAATATTCTACAATAAACAATACCTTATTCTTATTATTCCTGTCCTTTCTATTGGACTGTTGTCTTCCCCAATTCAAATACTGAATCCTCATTGGTTCAGTTGCAACAGTGGTAGCAGAAGTAGGTTCACAACCTACCTAAAGAAAAAATCCCCCCTAAGAAAGGACAGAGTACAGGCTGTATGGCTACTCCCCATCAAGAGACCTTCCTGCCAATCCCCAAGGGGGACATCCCCAATGGGTACATTATTTAACAAGACCAGCTAGTTCTTACAAGTGTGTACAATTGACTTTGTCTTGGACAGCATGACCCCAGCATCACCCCGCCTCAGTCAGACCTTTCACAGTGCATACTCAACCTCCAGCTGGAATCCTTTGCGGGTGGGGTCAAAGGAGCTGTCATCTTCAGTTGGCTTCACTCCACCAAAACCCACCTCCATATCTGTCAAGTACCTGAGCCCATGTGGGTTGCCACTGCGTCTGGGCACCTCATGGGGCCCGCCACTGTGTGGTTTACCAACTGGGCCAGTCAGGAAATTGAAGTCACCTGGGCAGCATTCAGGGACACTGCAAAGTCCCCCTATGGCAAAACCTTCTTGCCTATTGTGGTGGGAACTCCCCTTCTAGAAATTAAACAGACTGGATCTGTTCCCAAATACCTTGCCGCCTGGCAGCAAGCTCTTGCTGCTGCCCCCAAAGCTGTTACTGACAGGAACATCATGCTTCTGACCCTGATAGTCAATAGGCTCAAGCCCCCATATCTGTAAGTGGGTCCCCGTAGGTTGTTGCACCTCCATTGATGACTGTTACAAAGCCATTGTGGAGGCCAACAATCAAGCTTCAATGGGTTTCTGCCGTACAAATGATGCTCCACCTCAACCTTGTGCAACACCTGGCAGTGCCCATAACCAAGTAGGCTGCCACCAGCCCCGTTAGCAGGATAATGGGACTAAACGCCCCCACAAGGGGGAGCTCCAGCTAGCCCAAATTGAGGACCTGGGAAAAGCCTGGGGGTTGTAGCTAATAGGGGTTCTACAACCCCACTTGACCCTCACTTGCAATCCCTCCTTGCCAAGAACCCCTGCAACTAGAACGTCCACAAAGTTGAAACCCTTGACATCTTTCAGGTCCATAGTGACAACCCTGTGCTTTAAGCAAGTCACTCTCTCAATAAAGTAACCCACTTGGCTTATCCCTTCCATTTTTGTGGGAATACCCACAAATTGTTGGTAGACACTGGGGCCAACCACACTATGGTGGACCAGGGGTTTGCTGATTCACAACAGTTAGACTGTGTACCCAGCAGATTCAAGGCAGTACAAGTAGCTGACTCCTGCAGAGTGGCAATTACCCATAAGAAAGTTCCCTTCTCTGTGAGAATGGGGAACATCCAGGTTAAGCTCTCTGGGCCAATCATGGCCGGGCTCAGCCACAATGTAATTGCTTGCCTTGACTGGCTCTGTCACAATTGCCCCTACATCAACTGGGATATGTCTGTTATTACCCTAAATAGAAATGGGATGGGCTTTCAGATCTATCCTGTTGAAATGAGCAAGCTCCTTCACAATACTGTGTTTGTCAGAATAACATAAACAGGCTTGTACAATTTCAAGGGGGGAAAAACTAGACTTCAATCAATGCTCAGTTAAAGTTATCTGCGCTGAACCACCTGTGGCTTCTCCCCTGACCACTTTACCTTCACCAGAGCTTGCCACACTCCTCAAGGAATATAAGGCCGTTTTCAGTGAGACACCCAAACAACTACCTCCTCCCCAGGAGATCCAGCACGCTGTACAACTCCAAGGGTTGTTACCTAAAGCTGGTCCCTTATACTGTCTCACACCAAAAGAAGATGAGACCCTCCACCAGCACCTTGTGGACGCGCTTAACAAGGGCTTCATTCTCCCTTTGCTCTCTCCATATGGGGCAGCTGTCTTCTTTGTAGCCAAGAAGGACAGGTTCTTTTGCCTGGTCACAGACTACTGTGCCCTAAATGAGGTGACAGTTAAGAATAAGTACCCCCTGTCATTGATTGACAACCTGTTTGACACACTATTGGGTGCAAAGGTCTTTAGCAAGATTTATCTCACTGTGGGGTACAACCACGGCCGCATTGCGCCAGGGGGTGAGGCAAAAACTGCCTTCTGCACACGCTACAGATTGTTTGAGTGTTGGGTCATGAACTTCAGAATGACCAACGCTCCTTCTACCTTTGCCATATTGATGAACAAAGCATTTGAGGATTTGATTGGGAAATGTGTGGTTGTGTACCTTGACAACATTATTGTCTTCAGTCAAGACCAAACCACACACCTCCAACACCTCTGTGCTGTCCTTGACACCCTTTGGAAAAACCAGCTAAAAGCTAAACCCTCCAAATGCAAGTTTCTTAAGTCAGAGCTGTTGTTCCTTGGGCACACCATCTCTGCTCAAGGGATAAAGCCTGACCCTGCCAAAATCAAGACAGTCACCAGTATGCCACCTCTCACTGATGCTGGTCAGGTGTGAACCTTCTTGGGCATGGTTACCTACATGCGTAAATTCATCCCCAATTGTGGAGAACTTATTGCACCTCTCACTGAGCTCCTGAAGACTAAACAGTGCTTCCACTGGACCCCTGTCAGAGATCAAGCCTTTGAGATGTTGAAGAAGAGACTTACAACTGCACCTGTATTGCAGTTCCCCAATTGAAACTGCCAGTACAAGCTCAAGACTGACACCTCTGACAGGACCATACAGGGCGTACTACGGGTAGAAACTGACAAAGGCCTCTTCCTCCCTGTGGCATACAAGTTCAGGAAGCTCACTGAATCAGAACAATTTTACCCTATACACAATAAATAATTGGCAGCAATTGTGCACTGCATTGAGAAATGGTGCTGTTACCTGGAAGGGGCAACCTTTCCACCCTGCATCCTGACAGATCATAAGTCACTCCAGTATTTCAACACACAGTCCCACTTGATACGCTGCCAAGAAGGCTGGGTCAAATGCCTATCTCCTTACCAGTTGAGCATTGAGTACAAGCCTGGAAAGGAACTTGTCACAGCTGACGCCCTCTCACGGCTCTATGTAGACTCCATCACCAGGGATGATGGCTTGGACCCGGACTGGTCAATGCTCTATCTCCGTCCTGAGGCAACTTGTTACAAAGGCCTTAACTCAGTAACCATCTCCAAGCTGAAGTACAAAAAAGTCAGTTCACCACCAATGCTGGCAACTTCTGCCTCCAGGAAGAGACAGGTGAGAGGACGCCTTACATTCTCACCACACAACAAGGCAACACAATATTGCATTATCACCACACCTTGGGTCATATCAGAGGACACAGCCTCTTCAAGATCATTAAACAAAAGGTTTGGTGGCTGCGTATGTGCCAAGATATCTTGGACCTCCTTAAAACATGTGTGCTGTGCAAAAAGAATACGTCTAAACCTGCACTCCCCAAGTTGGTCCTGCCCATCAAGGCCATGAAACCCTTTGAACAGTGGGCCCTTGATGTGGTTGGGCCCCTCTCTGAAGAAAGACTGGGAAAGAAATACATCATAACTGTCATCAACTACTTCACTTGTTGGCCAGTGGCCTGGGCAACAACTAACCATACCGCCACCACCATCATCTGCTTCATTGGCAAGGAGATTGTGACCTGCTTTAGGTGGCCCAAGCATCTCATCACAGATGGTGGCCCCAAACTTGTTGGACAAGTCATGAAGGCATCTGCGCCAAGAATGCCCTCCAATGGATTGTTACCACCCCTTATCATCCTCAAGCCAATGGACACATAGAATGGTTAAATGGCTCCCTGGTCCAGCTGATTGCCAATCTCTCACAGGAGCACCCCAATACTGCATGGACTGAACACTTGCCCACCACTCTACTTATTTTACAAGCAAGAATCAACAGAGGCACTGGGTTCAGTCCCAGTGCCTTGGCCTTTGGGACACCTGATAGTCTGACAGGAGTTGAACAAGGGAAGTTAAGGTCTACAGTACCCAGGAAACCCCCCTGTTGACAAGTCCATCCCTAAACCAATGGTGTGCCAAAGCCTGAGAAATTAAGCACAAACAAATTGAAGGAGGGACAAAACATCTCAAAGCCAGGTACACTTTAGGTGACCCCATTCACACCCTCAACCCCAATTTGGCCAAGTTGGAACCCAACCACCTAGGGCCTTTCAAGATAGTTGCTGTCTATGACAATCCCACCTATCAGCTCAAGGATTCCAAAGGAAACACCAAGACGCTTCACCACAATTGCTTGCACCCCTGCCACACCATCCCCACACAAAAGTTGTTTGTGTGGACCTTCCCAGATCTTCCACAGACTCTGATCCTGGTGTCTGACGACAAGCAGGGGGAAAGGGGGTATTGCAACCAAGTCTCCAGGCTTGCCTGCCAACATATATTACAATACACAGGGGGCGCTCAATGAGCTGCCCCTTGACGTATCTAACAATATGGACCAATCTGATGGCAGTATTGAATGGCAGGTGCTTCATCCTAATTAGGAGCGCTAGCAATTCAACTTACTGATCCCTGCACAAGTTATTCCTTGGCTCCAATCCTTACATGGAACAAGCCACCATGCCACCCCCTTATGGCTGTGTGGCTTTCCCCATATTGTATATTAATCACAATATTCTACAATAAACAATACCTTATTATTATTATTCCTGTCCTTTCTATTGGACTGTTGCTTTCCCCAATTCAAATAATGAATTCTCATTGGTTCAGTTGTAACAAAGGTAATAGTTTAATTTTTTTTTTGTTTTTCTATACTTTATCATAATATAGAGGTAATATGTAACTTCAAAATAAGCTATCAAATATTAAGATTAGCTTAGTATTCAGGTACCCACTTCAATTCTGCCAACCAGATTTTTGATAGCAGGTTTTTCAAGAAAGCAATGTCACTTTAAATTTATTTAAAACTAAATACAGATTTAAAATTTAAACTATGACATCATTTTGTTAGAAGTGGTGCTGCTGAAAATTCTGTTGCCAGAGTTGAAGTGGGTACCTAATATATGGGGTTATGAATGTGTACCCTAGACTTTTTACTAATGAATTCAAAAAGACTAAAATTTAAAATGACTTATTTTATTAAATCTAAAAAATGTAAAAAGTAAGGTTTATGAAATCAGGTTTGAAATTACTTTATATGTGTACTACTAATAAAATTAAGATAAATGCTTATTTTTCATCCAACTTTTTTTCATTAACAACTCAAAAAGCACTGAAATCTGACACTTTTTTGGAAATTGATACCAGAAAAAATGGTACAGTAGTTTTAAAAGCTTTGGCGCCAAGCAAAAATACTTCATATGAAACAAAATAGACTCAGAGTTAAGCAAACTCCAACTATCAGTGTTAAGTATACACTCTGTTAATAGGGATTTTGGGTGTTAATAGACAAAATGGCTCAACACAACAACAAAGTACTCATATTGAAAACAAAAATGTTCAAAATAAAATACAAAATAGATATATTGAAAATAAAATGGTTTGAGTTGACCTTTGGTGTACATATGGGTCATTATTTTTCTTGTTATGCCTAAGCGCTGGACTGATTATTTTCTAGCTTAATTACATTATTCATATTCAAATTATTTAGAAAGGTTAAAATACAATCAATGACAAATATTTAATTGATCTTGGGCTTAGATATTTTTAAAAAAATAAGTTATCAATTTTAGAATTGAAAATTGCACCTTATAATACTACTGAAAATATATTAAGTGCTACTACAAACTACAAGCTAAAAATATTTATGATGAGTTTCATGGGAGAGTGATAGCAGCCCCAAAGCTATAAATGCTATTACCCTATCTTTGGCTCATCATAAATATTCTTAGTTTATTTCAGGAAAAAAAGTTGTTGTTTTTGAAAGACTGATAACTTTATTTAAAATACACCCTCTAGTAAGTTGCCCTACTTCATGAACTTACTCTAATACACCACTAGCATCTTCTGATATTTTTATTTCTCTGGTATTGTCACATGATTTCAAATGACAAGTTATCTCAGAATATTCTGAGAAACTTTCAAATGTTAGAGGTGAAGTATACAACTTCCCATCTTTCATCAAATATGAAAAATTAATGCGCAGATTTTTAACTTTGAGCTCTCTCCTTATAGGCCTGTCAGGAATTTATACCAACTTTGTTCTACCTTGAATATCTTGGCAGCCTGCCAAGCCATCTATTGGAGAAGCTTCCAATATTGCTAGCAGGCTTTATTGATCTGAGAAGCCTTTGTGAAGTAGATTTGGATCACTTATTACAAGAATAAACTGGAATACTATAGACTCTAATTATGACTGGTTCCTGATTGGCTAGAGTTATTCAAGAATAATTTAGCAAACTGGCGGGTTAGTTATTATGGGTTTCTCTGAGGATCAAAAAGAATGTGTTCAATTTGCACTAGCAAACTGCCAGTGCCACTGCAAATCCCTGCAAGAAAGGTTGCCCAGGAATGATGTCATGCGCTAAAAATAGAGTCATAAATTAGCACCGCCACCACTGGCATACTAATAGATTAAGCATTACTCTGTGGCAATTAGTACCCAGTGCAGGGTACTATGATATGGAATCCCATGCCATTGCATGGATGCCTAACTCTGGGGGTTGATGCTGGTAGTCTGGGGATGAAAATACTACCAAGCAAGAGTTAGATGCACCAGATGATCTTATCCTGGTAAGAGAGCGCTAGCTCTATAAAAGCCCTTCCATTGGACTAATGGAAGGCAGACAGCTATACCAATATCCTACTGTAGAACCTTTTCACATTAGAAGAAGATATCCAAGTTTGAAGACCATTGTCAGTACTCAAAAGAACTAGCAAGCCACCTGTATAGAAAGCCGCTTGGAAGTTGCCTCACTTATCATCACTAGCTGTTGCCTTGCCAAGGAAATACCAGACGTCACAAGTGACGCTTGTTGCCATACAAGCTAACTATCAAAACAATGACTAATATTACTCAACTACCCAATAAAGCAAATTGTAATCAGACTGCCAGGTCTGAGAGCAGAACCAAAAGTTCTGACAAGGCCTAACTTTTCTTTTATAAATATAAAAGAATGACTTTTGAGAAATTTTTAAGCCTGATAGCGCTGATTTAAATAATTCTTTTCTTTTTTCTTCTTGCTCAAAAATATTTTTAATATAATTTATATTATTAATATAAAGCTGATTTTCTTTCTCTTTTAATGTTTTTGATATTACACCAAAGTGACCATCAACAATGCTTTTTCCATGACATTCTACAAATCTATTGTATTTATTAGACCCTTTAATGTATTGCAGTGCCTCTTTAAATAGATAATATAAGAATTCATAGGACTAAAATGGTTTCTGTTATCAGTCCATACTTTAATGTTATTATTTTAAACTTATCTGATTTAAGAAGACTTATTAGACATTCACCTGAAAATGAAGAATCATGTGATAATATTTGAGACAAAAATAATGATATTCATATTTAATTTTATTGTTTTCTTTAAATGCCAATGCAAATCCTAATAAAGAAATAGGTTTCTTAGAATAAAAACAGCTATTGATTTCTATTGGACCACCATCAACTTTTAAATTCTCTTTATAATATATGACCATAACACAAGATTCATCATCTAATTCATTAATATCTTTTTTTATATTCCCTATTTTGATGAACATAAAAGTCTTGGTGCTGATTAATAGTCTTTAAGTCATTGTCTATAGATTCTGGAAATGGTAAGTTTTTACTTTAACATTCTTCTTTACTTTTTTCTAAAGATATTTTTAAATTGCAAATATTACACATATCAGTTTTTTTACCTTTTATTATATTTTTGGGGATTAATTTATAGTAAGTAGAAATTGAAACTGAAATTTCATTTTTTATTTTCATATATTTCTTTTTTGTTTTAAGTAGAGAGTATTTAATTTCAGTTGAGTAATTACTCATCTCTTTTTCAATGTCTTTATTAATTTTTTCTGGTGCTTTTTTTGTAACCTGGCTTGTTTCAAAAGAATTTTCCAGTAGAGTTTTAATTATTTTTTTGATTATTTCTTTTTTTAATGAATAGTTATTATTTTTTGGCTTTTTTTATTTAAGCTTACATTTTTATTTTTATTTATTTTTCCTGAGTATTTAAACTCACTTTTGGTTAGTTTAAACCCTATATCAGTAAGTTCTTTTAAAGAGTAACTGGAAGTAACTAGAGATCTCAAGGCTGGGAGATGCTTTTGGGGGGAAGATTTCAGAAGATCCTTTAAGCCATCAATTATCCCATTTAGTTTCTTATTTTGAATCAAAGGGAAAAACTCTGTTTTTCCAAACTCAGTTTGAGTGAGGAAGTGATTGATGAAGGAATTAAGATTGCCTCCAGAAACAAAGAGGAATGCTTTCTTTAGCATAGCAATTCTTTTTCTTTTTGTTGATGCTCCTGTTGCAACATCTGTGATTACTCCCTCTTGGGGAATTAACACCCTGAGTAACTCACCAAACAGGTCACCAAACAATTCACCAACCAACCAGTAAATTGGTGGCACCACTATCAGTAAACCATCTATTATGGGGATCACATAATTTGGATCCTAAAGGGAACACAACCTGAACAAGCCTCATGTCCTAAGAGGAACATTACTCAAATAAGCCCCATGACGTACATGGACTGTATGTGGCTTCTCATGATACTATATAATACCCTATATTCATATTAAATAAAGTATCATTCTCTTTCTTAATCTTCTGCCTTTATCTTGTTTATTATACTTCCCAGAAGTATAAAATTGACACTCCCAATGAGGAAAATGGCTGCATGGCAGAGGTGAAGTTAACAGATTCCATAATATTGGGTTTATGATTGTGATAAAGAGATGCTTTGTAGAGATACCTTGTAAAAGAGTACTGGTTGCAGGAATGATATCTTTTTGTAAAGATAGTTTGAAGTAAACCTTAGGTGGTGCCTTATCTCTTATATACCAAGCCTTATGACACCATTCTGAAAGAAATAATGGGATGGATTTTATTAAAATTTCAACTTAAATTTATATTCCTAAAATAAATGAAATGCCCAGTTTTCATGCACAAGTGATATATGTGTATCAGCTAAGCATCAAATTACATCATATCCTCTTTGTAATATATGAAAATCAATTAAAATGATGTATTAATTTAATTATAACTCTTTGGCATATTTTTAAAATGATAAAATATTAAAGAATTATATTTAAAAAATGCTTAATCCAAGGTTTGCAGCTCACTTGAACCTCAAATTCATCTAAACAGCAAATAAATTAACTACTAACTTCAAACTACCATAAAATTCTAAATAATTGAGCTTTTTAAATAAAATAAAATGCAAAAATAATGCTCTTTATCTTATAGTTAATTTTTTTAAATAAACATTATATATTAATTAATGAAAAATTAACTTTTTTAGCTTAAAGCAATCTATTTTATTTCATTATCAAAATAATATAATAAAATATGGGTACAACACACTGTTTCAAAAATGGCACTTCAATTTACGCCATCTCAAATTTAATTCAAGATGACATTTTTTGCGTTAGTGATTTTAAATCATGTCAGAAAATTGCAGACCATGGTATTTTATCATCTGCCAGATGATATCCTAAGTATTCTAACATTAGGAAAGTACAGAGAACCTGTGACTTTGGCGTAACCTTTGGCCTAGAATATTTGTTGTCATCAGAAGTAGCAAGTCTGACAGGGCCCAAGGCCCAAAGCATTTGGGACAGGTCTTCATACTTCTGGATATAGGTTCATAAGTGTCTCCATATTTTACTATAGATAATTATACTGTATGACAACAGGATCATCTTTTGTTCTCCACTAATAAAGCTTAAGAGAGGATCACGTTAAGGAAATAAGACTTGGATCAATCATCAAGTCAATATGGAATCATCAGTCTTTTATTCTAATGGACTGGCTTTAAGGCAACCCACCTGCCCGTGTTTTATCTAAGTTAGCTTGCAACGCTAAAAGAGACTGAAGTAGCTTTAGGGCAATACAACAGGAGGCCCAGCCTTTTTGGGGTGGTTTTAACGGAAGGCTAAATTGACATCTTCAACAGATTGGTATCCTTTCTGTCTACCTGGGCCACTTCCAGGGCTAGCTAGCCAGTGATGGCTACTAGTTAACGTAGATGATTGTTTCACTTAATCAGAGCTACTCTAATACTATAGTATTGAAGCCTTTTTATCTTAGAGTGTTTGGCCTGACAGCCCAGTCCATTTTGGACTCTTCTATAAGTGTTTCGAATGACAGCCCATGTGATGGCCCTTATTATAGGATATAATTAAAGATTAGAATATTAATTATTATGAGGAGCATGTTTTAGGTGGTTTTTGAGGTGGACTAATTAATGAGCAGTAATTGCATGTTCCATTAATTAATTGCAATGCATGAAATTGTTAATGCCAGGATATGATTTGGTCATTGATTCATTGATTCTGCAGCCTGCAGCCTGCATTGTTCTATTGAAATCATTCCAAAGAGTGATTGTCAGCTGGCCCACAGTAATTGGTTAAATCTGTTAATAAGTCAATATCCCAAAATCCTGAAAAATCACAAGAAATTAAAATAAACAATAAAATAGTTAAAATTTACATATACTTTTATAATACAGCATCTCAAATTTACGCCATCTCAATTCTGTCACTTCAAGTCAGATTAATTAAATCTTATTTTGCTAACTTTATTTACATATGAAATTACTTAGTGTGGAGTGTGTTTACGCCATCTTGACTTTACGTCATTTTGAATTACACTATTTATCTTTAACTAAAAAAGCTTATACTCAAACTAAAATAAAGCCTGCTGTATAGTGCCAGAAGATGTTCCTATAGTATTAATATAAGACACTTATAATAAGAACAACTTAAAAAGATGCCACTATGATAGTCCTTCTAGTGATTGTCATTGCTGGGTAAAAAAACCAGTTTTGTTATATGTAATTTATAACTTTATTATACATGGATACATTGATAAGGGATCTCTTAATAAAATATTTAATAGTGATTTTAATATGAAAGGGGGTGATTACGCCATTTTGATTTACGTCACTTCAAATTCCACCAAGTTTCATATCACCTAATTGATTTGATGCACACAATGGATAGGGGAAAATAAGGGGAAATACATATGACGCCAGGCTACGCTATATTGATCCCCCCACTGCAATTCTTGCCTTCCACTTTTCAAAAGTATAGTTTCACGTCTAAAACCACTTAAGCAAAAAATGTAAGAAATTGCCTGAAACTTTGCAAATATATTTTTTGGCCTCCTCTAAACAACAGGGTACTTTAAACCCCAGTTGCAAAAGCTAGTTTTTGGAATATAAAGCTTTACTCTTTGGCCCAGTTGAGGTAGCTCCACTGGAAATCTGTTAATTTAATATAAAAAATGATCAAAACACTATGTTTTTGAGCTACAGCACCTTAATTACGTCACTTCAAAAACGCCATTTTGACTGCAAGTTTTCAGTCAAAACTCAAAGTTTTGCATACTTGCATTACTAATAAATATTTTATTTTTAAAAAACAAGAAGCATTGAAATTTTGATATTATATATTTTAAGACTTTCTCTACAATTCTATGTAAAAAATTATTACTTTTATATTAAAAACATTTTCATTTTTCTCTTTAGAAACAACTGCCAAATTGCTCATATTTTGATACTAATTCACTTTTAGATGCCTCCCAAGCCTACCACTAAAGCTGCACCCAAGGCCTCCAAAGCCTCAAAGTCCAAGATCACTCCTCCCAAGGCCAAGAAGGCCAAGACTACCCCAAAGAAGCAGCCTTCTCAGGCCAAAGCTCCCCCCAAGACCCCAACTCCATCACCAGAGTCTGAGGAAACAAACCCAACCCCTCCCCACTCTCCTTTATTTAACTCACCTTCTGATCCACAAGAGAAGTTATTCAACTTTAACTGACACTCTGATCCCACTTCAGAGCCTGAAGAGAAAGAGGAGCAGGAGCCTGGTGCTCCTGCAGATGAGCAAATTGAGCTCTGGGATATTAATACTGTCCACAATATATACAATTGAAATGGTACCTTTGATGTGCCCACAAAATACCCTGTCAGCTATCAGATTATGACCAAGAAGGGGGTGCTGGCTTTGCATATAAAGGGTAAAGCTTCAGCTGTAATGAAGAGAAGAAGATAATCTACCAACATCACTACAAATGTGATAATGTTAGGTTCCCTGCTAGACTCACCACTTATGGGTTCACTAGGTTCAAGGCCATGACTACTTGGCATGACTACGCTGAGCCTTTTGGCCCCTTTTATCAACTGATTTGCTGGTTCCTTTTCCAGGTGATCCCAACCATCAAGAATCCAACCGCAACTGAGGTTGTCAATGATGCCCTCCTCAATTTAAATGATACCCAACTTGCCACTATTGGTGGCGGCTTCTCAAAATTACAGAGATATCTCACTGATTAGAGATATGCTCTGAGCACTGAAGGGGTCAGTGCTTCATCAATTGAGCAATTGATCCTTATAGAGAAAAAAAACTATATTGTCATGAGGAGAGATTCCTTCTCCACAACAACAGCCAATATGCCCCTGAGCAAATTATTTGCTTTGCCACCTCACAGGATCTGCACAACCTGTTAAAATGCAAGACCTGGCTTACATATGGAACTTTCTCCACCTGCCCAAAGCTATTTAGCCAGCTTTGGATCATCTATAGGCAGGTTGGAAATCTGGTTCTTCCCCTGGTCTTCTTTTTCCTCCCAAATAAGAAGAAGTAAACTTATGTCTGTGCACTTACAATTCTAAAGGCCAAGTTGGATGAAATTCTCCCAACCATCAAAGAAGAGCCAAAGGAAACCAGAGGGCGCAAGAAGAAAGCCCAGTCCCAGGAAGAGGAAGCCACCCCAACCAAAAAGCAGCCAGAAAGCCTTCCCTACCACAAATATCTGGTAGTGGATTTCTTACAGGCTCAGGTAAATGCTTTCATTAGAGTAATCAAGAGCTCCCTGCAGGGATGTACTTTCACTTCTGGCAGGCACTCTGCCACTGCCTCCAAAAGTGCTCTGATCTTCATGAGCTGGTCAACTCTGAAGGCACTAAAGAAGCCAAGGACGTTTTCAATTGCTTTGCTGCCATTGTCCTTGTGAGAAAGGAGGAGACCAATGCCTTTTATGACGCCCTCCTCTGCCATCCCTATATCCTTGCCAACCAGGCAGCCTTTGCTCTGTTCATAGAGTATTTTGAAACTCAATGGGTCAGAGTATTTCAAGGAGCACACACATCAGAAAAGGTTGTGACTCAATCCAGTGAAACTGCCTTAAGCAGGCAAAATATGGCCTTATCAAGACCACCTCTTCCCTTGAAGGGTGGCATAGTCAATTTTCAACAAGAGTCTGGATTCAGAAGCCCAAATTCAACAAGATAATAGTTCATCTAAAAACAAAGCAGGCCATCTCTGACTGGCTCTTTAAGACTGGTATGAAGTCTAAGAGCAACCCCCCAAGCAGACAAAAGCGGTGAAAAAGTATACATAAATTAGCAAGGTGGTCCTTGCCTACTATCCCAAGGATAGCAGGCTTGATGTCAGGAAGCCAGTAATAGGTAGAGGCATTTGGCAACTTGGGATGAGGTGCAGCTGAGCCAGCGGGTAAGGCCTGCCATAGAATGGGTGCTAACTTGATAATATAAGATACAAATTTCCCAAGTAAGGACCAGGGTCTGGAGTTGGGGATCATGGAATCCACCAATCCTGTCAAAGTAATGTAGAGTACTCCAAACAGTTGGGTAGAGGTGGTCTTGGCTGCGGCAGAAGATTCCAGTGAGCGGTCTGGTCTTGGGGTTAATGGTGGAGTCATGGGAACAAAGTACGCTGGTAGGTAGTTGTACTTGTCTTTGAACAATAAGGGTGGTATCTTGACCCTCTTTCCTTTGTGTCCTATGTATTTGGTACTTCTAGTCCTTGCCAAAGGGTCAGCAATGAAGATGGTTTCCAAGTTGTACTTCAAATAAGCCAGGTTGGGGGGGGGGTATTCAGTAAAGTGCACAGGTTCAAAGGGGGCTCCTGGGGGACAGTATAATGCCTGGGGCAATTTGACAGATTGGTATTGGGAGGGGGCGGTGGCCTGGTAGTCTACTTGACCGGAATTAAGATGGAAGATCACTAAGACTAGATAGGGTAAGATTTGTTTGAACCAAAGGTTCATAAAAATTTATTATCAAAAATGACAATGTGGTCTTTGCCATACCGCCGGGGTTTTTATACCATGGGGCTTTGCTTCTTCAATTTTTGCAGGGTTCAGGTTTGCAGACAAGGCACTGGCGGGGCATAGATCTTGGCTTAGAGTCTTGAGGGCAGAAGATCCAGGTAGTGTCTGCTCTGGTGAATAGAAGTGGCAATGCTTTGTTCCGCCGCCACTGTTCACTATATCACCTGAGTAGTTCAATTGCACTACCCTCTCTGGACAGAATGCTGGCAGTTGCTGGTGATCATTGGCAGAGTTAAAAAAGGTTTTGTTTTAACCTCTTTATGGCAAGCTGCAACCTCTGCATAGGTTTGGGTCTTTGGTGACTCAAGGTTGGCATCAATCTGATGACCATTTGGGGAATTGTCCTTGGGAGACTGGCGGGTCTCAGAGTAACTTGCCAACTCGGGTATGCAATTTAGCAAGTGGGCAGGTTCCTGTCCACTTTGTGTGACTTGAGTAGTCTTTGGAGGATCAGGGTTTGATTCCAGGGCTTCCAGCGTTGATTCCAAAGCTCCAGTATTGGCTCTTGGCAGGTTGCCAGTAGGTCCTCCCCCAACCTCTGTTATCCAGGTTACATTTCCTTTGTAGGTATGGGTCTTCATTGGCACTAGTTTGGCGGCAGATGGGCAACTATTACGGGAATCCTCCATAGTAGGCTGGCAGGTTGCGGAGTAATTTAACAATTTGAGCCTGTAACTTAACAGATTGGCGGGTCCTGAACTGTCCTGGAGGGTTCAATCCGCCTTCTGGGAACTGGGGCTCAACTCTTGGGTTTTCAATACAAGTATTGAAATGTAATTCATGACACTTGAGCATCTTCAGGCCATCTCAGTTGCTCTTTCCATTAATGTTTGAGCTCTTTTTCAATAGACACTATTTTATTTTATTTCTTATTTCCTTTAATTTTATTATTTTTTAACTTTTTTTAGTATTAGGTAAAATTCTATGCTTATTTTAAAGTATAGTTTATAGTTATAATAGATAAAAATAGTTGTTTTTGGGTATATTTTAACTTTTGGGCTTTACGTAACTATGTTGCTACTAATTGTCCCCATTTTTATTGCAGATTTGAAATTCTGAGGCCTTTTTAAGCCTATAAAAGCTTTTTTAAATTTTTATTTTTTGAGAATTATTTGGGGTATTTTTGGAGTTTAAAAATCTAAAATTTTTGAACTTGTTTTTCTTAGTTGTGATGCTGTAAATTGAAAGGGCGTTTTTACTAAAAAAATCAAGATAGCGTAAATTGAGATAGCGTTTTTTCAAGTACCGTTTTCAAAATGGCGTGTCCTACCAAAATATGGCATATGTTTTTTTAAATTGCTTTTGCTTTAATATTCAATATAGTATACATATTAGTATTTTAACACCAATATAAAGATAAGATTCTTAGCTTCATTTTGATAGTTTACAGTGTGGAAAAATATTAAATTTTTGTTGAGTTATTTGTCAAGATTGACAATTTGTTACCCCTCAAAACCAGGGCCCAAGGGCAAGATTTGAACCCTGAACCTGAATTCTTGCAGGCCGCTGGGCCCATGAACTGAGAGCCCGCCTGCCCGCGTCTTTCTGAGATTGAGCCCCCACAAGCTGATACCAAGAATGTTGGCCCGTGCAGTGAAACAGGCCAAACCAAAGAAATTTTTGCACCAAATGGAAGACTAATCACAGCGCCTAATGGAGGTACTGAAGCAGCAACTATTAGCTTTATGAATTTGAAGTCTACACCAGTGGCCAATCAAGAGCCATCCCTAGGAAGAGACACAAGCCTGCAGCCCAACCCCATGACCACAACTATAAGGCAAGTTAATCAGGTAGCCAATTTGAGATTCTTGACCAATGAAAGAACTCCCAGTCCAAGTGCCATTTTGCTGCCTTTGGACCCAAGAACCCAGTTCCCCTAGGCCTGCCTTTCCCAATGCCCTGATGAACCCCCATGGAGAATATTAAGTTTGGAGCTGGGATGCTATATAGACCAAAACACCGCACTCAAAACTTATCACCATTTTTGAATAAAGGTTATGTTATTTTGGCTCACACAGCTATTGCCTTATTTTGTATTTGCTATCTACCAATTCAGTTCAAGATCTCCTGGCCCCCCTGCCCCACCGCCCGCAGTTTTCTGTCCTCCTGGTGTACCCTTTGGACCCGTCCATTTTACTGACTACCCTCTGAAATCTGAATACAAGGACTACACCCCAGAAAAGATACTTGAACTTGATCCTTTGACCTGCATACAATCTGCAGTTAGATACAATCAACAAGGCCTGTGGATATTTTCAACACCCAAGTTGTTCAGAGGGAAATTCAACTATCTCCCTGCTTACAACCTGCCCATGAAACCCCCTGTGACCCCAAAACCTATGCCCGCTTCCTCACCTAACCTCCCAACCAACCATTCTGGCAAGCTGTTTGGGATTGTGTACATCACCCTCACAGGGGTGATTGACACTATAATCCTGGCCGCCAGCCTGTGGTCCTGGGTGGGAAAATCTGTCTCCTACCTTTTTAAGTTAGCTCCCCTCTTGTGGTGGGCATTGCCTGCAAAAAACCCAGCCCAGGTCACCCCTGGAAACAACAGGCTGGCTGCCCAAGACTGATCCCTGACATTATTACTGTTTTAAATATAAACATTATTAATTTGATTTTTTTCAAAATTGAACTGTGTTATTCTGCAACTTGGGAAGCATAACACAGTTTGATTTTGAAAAGTAACTAATTACACATTTTATATTTAAACCATTAATAACTCAATAAAAAATTAATATTTTTCACACTGTAAACTATCAAAATGAAGCTAAGGATCCTATCTTTCTATTGGTGTAAAAATTTTAATATGTATACTATGCTCAATATTAAAGCAAAAGTAATTTAAAAGATTATAATCCAAATTTTATCATATGATTCTATCTAATGATATAAAGTAGATCACTTCAAAGCTAAAGAATACCCTTATTCAATATACAACAGCTTTTTTTATCTGACAAAATTAAAGATAATATTGAGAGCTTTATTTTTGCATTTTATTTTATTTAAAAAGCTCAATTATTTAGGATTTCATGGTAGTTAGAAGTTAGGATGTTTTTATCACTGTTTAGATTAATTTTAAGGTTCAAGTGAGCTTTGAACCTCAAATTAAGTATTATTTAAATAGAATTCTTTAATATTTATCATTTTAAAAATATGCAGAAGAGTTACAGTTAAGTGAATACATCATTTTAATTGATTTGCATCAATTACAAAGAGGATATGATGTAATAATGCTTAGCTGCTTCACATATATCACTCGTGCATGAAAATTGGGTATTTAATTGATTCTGCAAACATAAATTCAAGTTCAAACTATAGTAAAAGCTATCACACCATTTCTTTCAGAATGATGTCACTTAGCTTGGTATATAAGAGCCAAAGCACCACAAAGCTTCTAATCCAAAAGACCCCATTCAAAGGCCACGTTCTGATCAGAACTACTCCATCATTAAGGCACATTTCAGAGATCTGACCTAATTACAGATTCAAAATACTACCATGTCCTCAGTTAAATTTACTTCTGCCATGCTACCCTTTTTTTCCTCGGGAGCTTCAACAAAAAGAGAAAGTATTGTAATGTTAAAAAAGGCATTCCTCTTTATTGCTGGTGATTATCTTGATAATTTCATCAAGCACTTCCTTACTCAAACTGAATTTGGGAAAACTCAGTTCCTTTCAACTATTCAAAATCAAAAAAGCAATGAGTTCATTGAAAACTTAAAGGATCTCATGAAATCTTCTCTCCAAAAGCATTTCCCAGCCTTAAAATCTCTGGTTACTTCCAGTTAATCTTTAAAAGAGCTGAATGATATGGGGTGTAATATAACCAAACGTGAGTTTGAATACTCAAGAAAAATAAATAAAAATAAAAATGTAAGCTTAAACAAAAAAAGCCAAAAAAAATAATAACTATCCATTAAAAAAAGGAATAACTAAAAATATAATTAAAAATAGCTGGAAAATTCTTCTGAAACAAGCCAGTTTAAAAAAAAGTGCCTGAAAATTTTTATAAAGATATAGAAAAAGAGATGAGTAATTACTCAACTGAAATTAAATACTCTCTACTTAAAACAAAAAAAAGAAATATATGAAAATATGAAAATAAAAAAGAAATATCAGTTTCAATTTCTACTTACTATAAATTAATCCCTAAAAATATAGTAAAAAGTAAAAAACAAACTGATATGTGCAATATTTGTAATTTAAAAATTCACTAGAAAAAAAGAAGGAAGAATGTGAAAGTAAAAACTTACTATTACCAGAATCTATAGGCAATGACTTAAAGACTATTAATCAGCACCAATACTTTTATGTTCATCAAAATAGGGAATATAAAAAAGATATTTATGAATTAGATGATGAGTCTTGTGTTGTAGTTATAGATTATAAGGAGAATTTAAAAGTTGGTGGTGCTCTAATAGAAACCAATAATTGTTTTTATTTAAAAAACCAATCTCATTATTAGGGTTTGCATTAGTTTTTAAAGAAAACAAGAAAATTAAATATGAATATCATGATTTTTGTCTCAAATATTATCACATGATTCTTTATTTTCAGGTGAATGTCTAATAAGTCTTCTTAAATTAGAAAGATTTAAAAAAATAAAAAATATAAAAGTGTGGACTGATAGTGGAAATCATTTTAGATCATATGAATTTTTATATTAAATATTTAAAGAGGCACCACAATACATTAAAGGGTCTATTAAACACAATAGATTTGTAGAATGTCATGGAAAAAGCGTTGCTGGTCATTTTGGTGTAATATCAAATACATTAAAGGAAAAAGAAAATGAGCTTTATATTAAAAATATTAATGGTCTTAAAAATATTTTTGAGCAATAATAAAAAAGAAAATAATTATATAAATCAGTACTATCAGGCTTAAAAATTTCTCAAAAGTCATTTTTTATATTTATGAAAGAAAAGTTAGGCCTATAAGGAGAGAGCTCAAAGTTCAACATCTGTACATTAATCTTTCATATTTGATGAAAGATGGTAAGTTATATACTTCACCTCTGACATTTGAAAGTTTATCAGAATATTCCAAGATAACTTATAATTTGAAATTATGTGACAATACCAGAGAAACAAAAATGACAGAAGATGCTAGTGGTGCATTAGGGCAAGTTCATTAATAGGGCAAATTACTAGAGGGTGTATTTTAAATATAGTTTTAAGTCTTTCAAAAACAACAATATTTTTTTCTGAAACAAAATAAGAATATTTATGATGAGTCAAAGATAGGGTAATAGCATTTATAGCTTTGGGGCTGCTTTAATCTCCCATGCAACTCATCATAAATAATTTTGGTTTGTAGTTTTTAGTAGCACCTAAGATATTTACAGTAGTACTATAAGTTGCAATTTACATTTCTAAAATTGATGACTTATTTTTAATAAAAATCATCAAAAGCTCAAGATCTTATAAAGTTTTGGTATTGATTGTATTTTAAGCTTTCTGAATAATTAGAATATGAATAATGTGATTAAGTCATAAAATAATCAATCTGGTGCCTAGGCATAACAAGAAAATAATAACCCATATGTTTACTTTGTGAATCAGTCACAAAATACACCAAAGCGCAGTGAGTCAAAACTCAACCCAAAACCAAAACACAATAGCAACTCACTATGTAAACAAAATCACTCAAATGTTGTGTAATGTATTGTAATCATGAATGATACCAAGGTATCTAAAATAAGACACATAATCTGAGACATAAATTTTAAAAATATTATGTTGGGTGCTTAATTTGGCGTAAAATCTGGGGAAGTAGGTGGAAAATATTTGGGGTATTATAAAATGGGTGTGGTAAAACCAAAAACAACATATTAAGAAAAAAAATCTATAATTGGGATATGGGGGTGGAAAATATTAATTAAATATCCATATTCAGATAAAAGCAAAAATTAAAATAGGGAGTAACTTAATTGAAATTTATTTAATATTTTATTAAATTCTCAAAATGGAAAGGTCACAACAACAGAGTGACAATGCACTGGTTGTGCGCCGCAGTTGCAGTTGCCCCTGCAGGTCAAAGAACAGAGTTAGTGCAACCCAAGTGCCTACTCAGGAAGGAGACAGGAGAGGAGAGTTCAATAGTGACGCTGCACTGAAACAGCTGGTTCAAGGAGTACAAGCTGCTAGGGTGCAGAGCATTAACCCTTGGGTCCCCAAGCTGACCCAGAAGCCCACCAAGGTTACCACAACAAAAATGGTTAGAAACAAGGAGGTAGAACTTACTTTGTATGTGTTTGACGTTGTGTACCGGCAAGAGTTGGTCCCTTCAGCCATGCTGAAGAAGGTTAAGCCTGTACTTGACACTAGCTATGAGACTTACGTCAGTGATGGCAACCAGGAAGAGAACAAAGAGCCTGAGTTCTACAGAACTTATGAGGGTCAGCTGGTGTTAAAGAAGATTGCAGCCTTATATACCAAGGTTCCTATGCCTTGCAAGCCAGTCTCCAACCAGGAGCTAGATTCACCAACTCCTGCAAAGCTTGCTCAGAAGCGCATCCCTGATATCAAACACATCATCCTGCTCAAGCTAATGCAGGAATCTGGTGATTATAAGGCAGCTCTTATTGGGGTGGATCCCAAGTATGCCTCCAAGACCTTCAACAAATTCATCAATTCTGGCCAAGTCCTTGCCGCAGAGAAATCCTTGCGTGTTTCCACCATGCTCACAAGGAGAACAAATGAGCAATCCACCACTAGATAACCCAAGATTGTCATCTTTTACTGGAAAATATACAGGCAATGATCAAGTCTACTTTTGGGGTTGAGGCTTCAATTTCCTTTTACTACCATCTGCTCAAGGGAATGTGCTTTTCCTGGAAAAAGCTTGGGATATTCCTCTACAATTAGAATAGCCAAGTCAACATTGACATCTGGAAAAATATGCAGAGGCGTATACTGCTCTCAAAGCCAAGGGGATAGTCAAATTCTACTACATTGACAAATCAGCATTTGCCTTTTCAATGTGCAATGGGTATGGGTATGTCCCCAAAGGCTCAAATGATGGGATGGCTTGGTGTCGTAAAAGTTGCAACAAAGGGTTGCTAGTTTCTACAAACAGTTAGTCAGTGACCTAATTCTTAATATTATACCTGTTGGTGGTATAGTGACAGCCTAGGAAGGACAGAAGAATAATAAGGTGTATAGACAAAACTGGTATTTATTTAGATAGTATTGCACTTATATAGTGTGAGGCAGGGGAATTGCCACCAGAGGCAGGGAGGCACAGACAGAAGGACTTCCCAAATGGAGGAGAGTGGATTGGCACAGCTAAAAGTCCTGCGCAAGAGAAAAACTGCTTCCTTGCGGCTTTCCTTAAGGAGGTAGATATAAATAACTTTGTTGTTCTATTTATAAATGCAGAAGTAAAGCCCGTGCCTTGTGTGCATTTGAAATGCAAACTGAACACCTGTTTTAGAGGCGTTTTAAATTTCTTTATCACTAGTAGAATCAAGATGAAATATTGTGATTGCGCAATTGTTCTTTCCTTGATTCCTAGATGGACAACACAATGTCTAATCCATTTAATCTGTAACACTTGGCGTGCTGCAGTCTGCACCACAGCCTATTTGATGGTGGCTCTCCTTAGTCCAAAGGGGGTTGAGCTCTATCAAATGATACTAGGCTCCCACAACAGCTGTACCTTTCTAGCATTTCTCCAATTGGTCCAGGAGCACCTGAGGCGCAAGAGCCTGGGCTTTACCAACATAATTGTGCTGGACAACATTGGTCTCCATAAGGTGGCTGATATTCTTGAGGAATTCCTGATGATTGAAACTAGCATTGCAGTGGCCCCCCAGCAATTTGCTATAGCAAATTTGCGCCTTCTCTTCCTCCCTGCCTATTCACCCTTTATAATCCCATTGAGGAAGTCTTTGGGTGGCTCAAGCAAGTTGTCAAGCAAGGAACCCCAACTGGGACTGAGGACCTCTTTGATTTGCTGCAGGCCGGGATCCACACCCTCCCAGCTGAGACTGTGGCCAAATTCTACAGCCACACTGATTTGTTCATCCCCACGTGCCTAACCAAACAGCCAATCAATTAAAGGCTTAGTGTGTCCAACTATTTTATATTCTCTAATTTACTATTTAAGATTTGTTAAATATTTTATATTTAGAAGCTTCTAAGCCCACAATCACATTTTTCAAGACATCAATGGGTAAGTAATTTATTTAATTTATTTTATATTTTTTATGCCATCTGAGGTTATCCCAAACACTTGATACTGGATTACACAAATATATTTATATCACTTTTTTCAAATAAATATAAAAATCAAATTAAAAAAATTAAATGTAAGGTGTACAAATTAGAATTTATTTTATTAACATATAATTTTATGCTTATGAAAACTTTTTCTGCAATGTATTTTAGAAAACTTGTTTGCTAAAATAATACTCAAAAAATTATTTATGATAAAAATACTCTAGAGTATAAAGATGTTTATTGATATATAAAAAAATTAAGAGCACCTGTAGTGAGTTCTTTGGTATGTACCCACCCAGCAATGGAGGTGGCACACAACCTCCACCGCCACACAGTATACAGTGGATACACCCTGATTAAAATACTCCTGCCTGCTGGTGAAAGGCAGTAAGGTCAGGTGGGAGTGAAGCAGCAGCTTATCAGGTGGGGCAGAAGACCTGTAAATTTCAGCCAGGACCAGGGCGTCCTGGATGACATGGTCTAACCAGTTGTATCCAGGGGGACCTTCTTGTTGTCCAGGGAGAGTCAGGACTTGTCAATCCTAAGGAGGACCATGTCAAGGTCCTCAACCTTAGCCCCCATCCAAAGTAGAACAGGAACCCCAGGTAAATAGGCAGATAAAGCCTTTGCCTAGCAAAGGCTTCAGTGAACTTGCACAGCTTATTGTATGCTATACTTATTTTCTTTTTGTGTTTGGTTTTAGAAAAGGTCATCTCCATGGCTGCAGGAAGCCCTGTCTTGTTGGCGCTCCAGGACAACCCAAAGTTGGCAAAGAGGATTTTTGTCTTCTTTATGGCTGTTGCGTCTAAAAACAGCCAATTTCAACACCTCACACCCAAAGTTCTCCAACAGGTAAGACATGGTGTGCTCCAGGGGGTAGCAGAAGCAAGCAGCTGCATGGGCCTGGTCTATTTCTGGTATAATATTGAATGGGAGCGTTGTCAGGATGTCCCAAACAAGCTCAATGGAGTTTACACAGTAAACTTCATTGAGGTATACCGGGTCCAGGCAGACCAGTTGGGCATTATTTTAGGCAGTAACTGTCCACTCAGATGCCCCCTCAGCATGCGTAAGCTCAGCCAATGCCTTCCTGGAAATTGGGAAGGACCTGTTGATTCTGTCTTTAAGCTCTTGCACAACAGGGGGGACAGAAACAGCTGCCTAGCCAAATGATTGGTGTAGTTGGCGTAGAATGTGGCAGGGAAAACAGGACCAGGACCTAACAGATTTCACTGTCTATGTTTTCTAAAAAAAACAGGTAAGTATTTACAAATTTTTATTTATTTTATTTTTTATGTTACCTTCACGTGTTTCCTTGTTGCCCACAGCCTTGGCCAGCTTGGCCATTCTTGGCACAAGAAGTTGAGAAGGCAATTCAGTATCCTCTTTCCTGACGTGTTTTATGGGTTTGAGGTGGGCATGCATCTCAGGGTCATCCAGAAAGACAGACAGTGCAGAAAAGCCAAAGGACTTGAATTGAAGGCCCTCAACCACCGTCTTCAGAACATTTAGTAAGCGCTCAATTGTCTTCTCAGGGGTGTCTGGTATTTTGGTCATAAGGGCCTTTGCAGACACCTTGTCTATTTTTCTCCTTCAAGGACGGCGGACTTAACTCTTGCTTTGACCTTGCGGTCAATTTCTTTGATCTCTGCAATTGCAGAGTTGAGATCCTTCAAAAGCTTCTCCAATTCTCTCATTGATTTTTTACTAACCTTTCCATATGTTTTTATAGCTTTTATCCCAATAAAATCTGTATTATTCTGATACTATTGTCTCTTTGTTTATTTCTGTTTGTTTTCTAATTACTCTAATATCCAAAATATACCCATTGTGTATATATTTTACGCTCATCTCAATATGTGTTGTTTGCTTTGTGTCAGCATTTTTTCCTTAATTGCCATATTATTTTTGGCACTTTGCACAGCCCCTTGTGAAAATATTAACAACAATTTAGTGGTTGTAAAAATTTAATTAGAAAATTGTAGGTTAATTGTGTTTAGATAAAGTTGTTACTGATGCAAATTCAAAACCTTAATGATAAACTTTAAGCCAATCAGGAGCCAAGTGATAAAGTGATTGTTGTGACATAAATGATTATAAAAATTCTTTGATGCACATGCACTAATTAATATGATTGGCTGGTTGTTTTGCCATTGTGCACCATTATTGCTATGGCAATTTGTTGATGGACTAGTGCTCAATCAGCTGCTGGGTTAGCACTAGTCCATCAACAACTTGCCACAGCAGCAATGGCGCACAATAGCAAAACAACCAGCCAATCATATTAATTAGTGTATGTGCATCAAAGAATTTTTATAATCCTTTATGTCACAACAATCACTTTATCACTTGGCTCCTGATTGGCTTAAAGTTTATCATTAAGGTTTTGAATTTGGATTAGTAATAACTTTATTTAAACACAATTAACCTATAATTTTCTAATTCAAATTTTGACAACCACCAAATTGTTGTTAATATTTTCACAAGGGGCAGTGTTTGGGTACTAAAAATAACTGTGTTCTGGATCTAGATACGTGGCATAGTAAATATATGATTTTATAGAAATAAGCTGAACATAAAGAATAGAACCAACTTTAAACAAAGAGAACATGGACAATTGAAATTCAAAATAAAGATAATATAAATAGAAAATGTTTGGAAACAGGGGGTTTATTGGGGCAGGGGAGAGTGATGCCTAGTAGGCAGAATAGTGCAGGAAGGGAAAAAAGATGTGGTGCTGGCCTGGGGGTCTGGGATTGGATGGGTGGGGCTGGAAGATGGGGGTAGTGGTGGCGGGGGTAGGGGTAGGAGGATTTTGTGTGATGGCCACCATATACTGCTTGCCATATTCCTTGTCTGTCATTGCCTTGATTGGCTGGTAGGTGGCTGTGGCACGAGGTGGGAGGTGCTTATCCTTGCATGATTGGTTGCCTGTGTTCACGTGGAAAACCATTTGGGCAAACAAGTCAGCCACCATTTAGTGACTAAAGAGAGAATTGTGGTCAAGGACCCCAAGATAGAGGTTGTTGAAAGCCTGGGGGCGGCGCTCCTGGAATGTATCTCCAATATTAAAGAACACAACATCAGCCAGATGAATGTCTGCATGACCGGCAGGTACACAGAGGCCTGGTGCCCGTGTTTCTGGATGGCCTCAAGGGTGTGGAGCCACCCTTCATCTGGTGGCTCAAGAAAACCCAGTACTTAGAATTTGAGCCATCCCAGGAGTCAAGTAATCCAACAAGGATGTGGCTGTAATTGTAGCCATTGGTGAAATCTGGGTTTATCCAATAATAGACAAATCCTTGGCTGAAACAGCCAGAAACGCACCAATAAACGTCCCCTTCTTGACCTTCTTCCTCCCTTTTTGGGTGGCAGCTCTTCCTTGGGCACTGAAATTATCAAAAGCTATTGATAGCTTATAATAGGAGATAAACATAATGTCATATGAAAAACTTATCAGGCATTAGACTAGGGTGGATTTGATGGCAGGATCATACAGGGAATCCTCAGCGCTATTCCATTGGTTGTCAGCAAAATTAGTAAGAATCCATATTGAAGCCACCTTTTCATGCATCCAGAGCTGCACCATGCTCCCAGACACCCAAATATCATGGTGCGCAAGTTGCTTCTGGACCTAGGTCAAGGGAAGCTTGGGGTCCTGCGGAGGAGGTCAAGCATGATTGGGTAGGCTTCTATGATTTGGAACTTGGGGGCCTTCTTGGGCTTCTTGGCCATCCTGATCAGATTCCCTTTGTTCATTAGGTTGTTGAACTCCTGCATTATGGTGGCTCAGGTAAATTTCAATTGGTCAGCAATCTGATCCCAGGACAGACCCTGCAGATTCAGTGCCACAATTTCCTGGAGAAATTTGGTGGTGATGATTTGTTGCTTGGGGTGCTGGGCTGCAGGAGCTGAAGACAGATTGGCTGTAGGAGGGGAAGGTTGGGTGGTGGTAGCAATTTGTTCTGGATTGAGGTTGCCATCCTGATTGGTTGGTTGGTTGGCGGGCAGCTTGTGCAGAGGTGGGTACAGGAGCAGGGGCAGAGCTAGACACTATGTGACTACTGAACAAGTCAAAGCCATAGGGGTCAGGTATAGGTCAGCTTCCTCATTACCTGCCTCAAAGGCTTGGATATAAACAGTGCCTCCACACCCTGAGCCTTGCCTCTATTGAAGCTGGCTTGGCTGCTAGCGCCATCAAAGATATTGCTATTAAAAACCATTGTAAAAAACCTAGGATAAACCTGTTAAAAGTAGAAGCTTAGAAGTTTATGATTTATTTTTATTCTTATCACCATTCCATATCTGGAAGGTTCTCAAAACCATTATACACAAATAAGGATCCATGAAAATCAAAAAAATGCCTCTGTTCCTAAATTAGATAGCTGTTGATTGGCTGTAAAACTGTTATACTTCTATTTTAGGCTGCTCATACTACACATCTTGTGTGACTTAATTTTTTTCATGCTTGTTGAATCTTGCTTCTAGGTTGCTCAAATTTTGTTTCATTTTAGTCCTTCTGTTGGTGCATCATATTAATCCTGATTGTATTATAATATATTCTGGAGCAGCATCCATTCATCTCACTTGCTGCGTCAGTTCATTTTGTTTGTGGTTTAAACAACACCGCTTGATATTTTCTATAATTTTGTATAATGGGCTAGTGAAATTTTGTTTTTGGTTTGACAGTTCATTTATTAACCAAAAATATTTGAATTATTTAAATCATGAATCTTGTGCAACTTGGATTTTGTTCAAATCTGAAATCATTTTGTTTAAATCTGAGGTATTTTTGGTTGTCACCATAGCTTTTAAAACTACTGTATATTTTTGAGGAATTTCCAATAATTGAGACAGGCATGGCAGTTGGCTCACAGAAATTGGCCACATCACATATGCGCCTATTATTTCTTCCTGTGTATTCCCCATTTCTAAACCCAATTGAAGAAGTCTTTGGGTAACTCAAGCAAGTTGTCAAGTGAGGGACCCCAACTTGGCCCAAGGACTTGTTTTTACTACAGGTTAGGGTCCATACCCTTCCAGCTGAGACAGTGGCTAAGTTCTATGCACATTTTGAATAATATATTCCTATATGCCTTGATAATCAGCTAATAAATTAAAAGGCTTTTTCTATTACATGTATAATATTAGTTTATATTTTTTCTTTAAAGTTTATTTTATTTTATTTATGTTTAAATCTATTTATATTTTTTCATATTTAAAATTTTCTAAGCACCCAATAAAAGTTTTCTGCCATTAACACATAGGTTCAAGATCCTATTTTTATTTTAAATCAATTTATTATATTTTTTTAATAATGAAATTTCAATACTTGTATTAAAAACCTAGAATTTGAATCCTATCCCTAAGGAGATGCCTTACCCCAACCAGGAGGGACAGGGACCTGCCAACCCTCTGGGTAACAGACTCAAGTTGGTGAATTACTCTGCAACCTGCTGGCTTAGTAAGCAAAATTCCATGAAAGGGAACCAGGTTGCTTCCCATTGTGTACCACAGAGAACCCAGACCTATTCAGAGGTTGTGGCTTGCCAAAAGGAGGTGAAGACTAGACCTGATATTAACCCTGCCAATAAGCTTAGATGCTGCCAGTTCCCAGACTAAAATTAGCAGTACAATTGGCCAACTTGGAGAACAGAAGCGGTGGGAAAAAACATTGCCACTTCTGTTCACCAGAGCTGGCTAAACCAGAGCTTGCTGCCCTCAAAACCCTGCCCACTTCCTGCGCACTGTCAGCAAATTGCCTGTAGACTTGAAGTTTGTAAAAATCAAAGAAGCAAAACTGTATGGCATAAAACCCTGACAGTATAAGGATGACTGTCACACTTTTTGCATTACAGCGCCACAATTATTGAGATTATAGGGCACAGGACATTTTCCAGAATACAGTCATATGTGAGGATATGAGTAGTATTGTATCAGAAGAGACAGGATTGAATGGAACCATGTTTATTACCCGCACAATGGCTTCTAATTGCACAGAAGCACTTAAGGATTAGGATAAAGGTCAACCAGATTAAAGATAAATAAAGGTGGTCCAAAGGTGATTTTATTGTAAATGATTCATTCTTCTTATACCTTCTTCAAGGGTAATCTCTGGGCTTCTAGCAATGTCTGCTAGGGCATTCTAACATGCCCCTAATTTGGGTAATTATTAATCTAGGTTTGGCACTTATTGCACGTCAACCAATAGAATATCTTAATCTTCACCCAGCACAGGTGATCCTTGCTGGTGTGGAATAATTTAGTTACTTCAGGATCACTTCTTACTTCTCTGGCATCCTGCAAGATTAATTCTTATTAATGTGATAAATATGGGAATTCAAGATAATGGGGAATCAAACCCAGCGCCTTGGCGCTCAATGTAAAAGTAATGTGGCGCCTGCAATAATTTTCAGTTGGTGCAGCAGCACTTGTCGTAAAAGTAGTTTGGCGCTTTGGCGCCTAATCCAGTTGCTAGGCAGCGCCGCGGCACTTGTGTATTTTTAAAGTGCTGCAGTGGCGCTTATCATTGGCTAGTTTAAGGCTCAGGTCAGCAGACTACTGCTGGTCCAATATGCATATAATTTATATTACCAATTTATGCTATTTGATAGCTGCAATTCATATCCACAAGCTCTGTCATAATTAGTATCATTGTATTTTGTACTACTAATTTATGGATTTGGTTGTAGCAATCCCAATCTGTGGGCTCTGTCATAATTGTCATTATTGCTTGGTCTTAATTCCCAACAATGACTATATTGTTGTTTTTAATAATAAAAGATTTATGAACCTTTTGTTCCAGAAAATTATATCCTACTTAGTTTTAGTAATCTCCCATATCAACTCTAATCCAGTAGACACTAAGGTGCCCGCCCTTCTTAGCAACTAACCCACATACCCATTTCCCAGGTTATACTGTCCCCCTGGAGCTCCCTTTAGACCAGCACATTTCAACAAATATCCACCAAACCCCACATACTCCAAGTTCAACTTGGAGAACATACTACTTGCTGACCCCCTAGCAAGAACTAGAGTGACTGAAACTATAAGTTGCAAAGAGAAGTGGTACATGAGGCCGCCAATATTGTTCTGAGACAAGTACAATTATCTACCTACCTACCTGGTTCCTATAACCTCACCTTTGACCCCGCAGCCTGGCTGCCCCATAGAACCAGCCACTGCTGGCATAACATCCACCCAGCTATTTGGAGTATTTTACATTACTCTCACAGGCTTTATGGACTCTATGGTGCCAAATTATGGTCCCTGGTCCTTGATTGGGTGATCTCTATCCTACATTATCAAGTTATTGCCTATATTGCAGTGGGCACTTCCCACCAACCCAGAAGCTCTCTGCCTCAAGTCATCCAATGCCTCTACCTACACCTAGCTCCCTGACATATTTGGTGGTGGAAATTTCAAATACTCAATACCAAAGTATAGTAAATATATGGATATGTCAACATCAATCCCTTATTGTGGAAGGACTTTAAATCCCAAGAGTGAAATCCATCAAACTCAGAATATTGTTAAAACTCTTCAAACTGAGTAGGCCTGAGCATCAGTTGCAAAAACAACAGAATGATAACTGGAACTTCATCTTCAACATTTGGAATCCATCTATTAGAAACTGGGGTTGATTTCCTTCAAAGTATATTATTAGCTAGTCTATCAATAAATATATTCATGGGTCCTAATCATAAAAAAAGAACATCCTAGCAGCCAATTGGGCCTCTGGATAAGCAGAAATTCAAGAAGAGGGTCCAATGTTTGATTTCTGAAGAGATTATTCATATATTTTTTCTTCAGAAATTCCAATCCTGATACTTCTGAAAGAGCACCATCACATTACTTACAGCTTATCTCAGCCCAATATATTACACTTACTGTCCTGATAACTTCATCATCCTTTAATTTTAGAAATGGTCCCATTTTGGACATAAAATGTAACTTATAAAGCTAGGCAAATTCTCTTATCTGGCCCTTTTAATAAACTAAACTCCTAATGACTCCCCATAAAGTAGAGCACAAAAGCAGTGGAATGACTCTGATACTCAGAATACTAAATGTTCTATTAATTTCACTTTATACTCTTTCATAGACCAAGACACTGGACATAGATCAAGCCCTGGTTAGCCCAGCCTGTGGGCCTTTAGCCCAGAATATCAGGCATCTGGCCGCCTGCCATTTTTTGGCTTGATTCCCCCTGCAATTATACCAGAATTCTAATTTCTGGTGAGATGTCCCACCAGTATTCCAGAGAAAGTCACTGGGAAAACAAAGAGAAATCACTCCTATGATGATACATTATCTTTCATTATTGACTCTTCAGTTATTTTCTTGGGAGGGGCAACTAATGAGAATAATATAGAATAATGGCGCCTTTAATCACTGAGAGATATTACAGTAACCAAACCACCTCCAATAATAGCACTTGAAAAAAGAAGGATTGTATTGTCTATTCCATTAATCTCACCTATGAGCAGCTGCCCTTCCCTAGTGCCTTTTTTGTTTTGACCTCAAGACAGACTGCCTGCCCAACTACCAGATAGCCAACCCCTGATTCTCAATCCCCAAAGATAAAGCCTAATGATAGAAAAGTATATGAACCTGCAAACCTTGCACCAGGCTTTATTGTAATTCTTAATTAAAAATGATATAAACCATTGGTTCCCACCATTGCTTTCATAATTCTTCTTGCTATCTGTAATTTGAACATAATATTTTCATGGCCCAGTCAACTCTCCAACATCCTGCCATCCAGCCACTTTGCCCAAAGTTTTCTGGCCTCTTGGTTTACCCTAAAAACCGGTTCCTTTTACAAAATGTCCCCTAAATCCAGAAAATATGGACTTTACACTTGAGAAATAATATTGTCTGGTCTCTCAGCCCATAACAGAAAGTATATCAGATTTAATTGTAAAGACATCTGGAACATCACTAAGCCTAGGTTATTAAAAGACAAACATCTCTACTTTTTGGCCTATCAAGGTACCATAAAACTGTTTCTTGCAACAAAGCCCAGCTATTTATCTATCCCCATAATCTCTATGAACAGCTCTAATAGGCTATTTGGGATCTTTTATATTATTTTAGGGTTAATTGATAATATGATCCCTGATACTTGTCCTTGCCCTTGGATTAAAAAATTCATTTAATATGCTTTAAAGTTATTACCAATCCTCTAGTGGGCCTTGCCTGCCAGCCTTGTGGTCTGCCCTATCCCTACTTCTGACAGGCCAGCCGCACAAGCTTGGTACCCTGGCGTAAACATACAGTTACTCTGTTACCTGACCCAGAGCTATTCAAGGTTTAGGGCTCAGGCATAGTGAGCATATTTTTAGAAGCTAAAGCAGGGCAATAGCTTCTTATTAATGGATATTAACTTTGCAACCTGCTGGCCAGTTAGCTGAGAAAATAAAGATCATAAATCAGAAACAATACACTGCTTCATCAGCAAGGCAACCATGGCTAGCTTTGGGATTCTATACTACATAATCACTGATAGAGCCAAAAAACTAGCTGGGTATCAAGCAAATGATAATCTGAAAAACATCAAACATTCTATCATTGTTACAGAAGTAACAATCTTGATTCCCCATGCAGGAATTGAACCCAAATTCTGCCGCCAGGCAGGGGTTGTGGGTGGCAGAATCCCACCCACACCTGACTTTGCTTTGAAAAGCAAATGTTCAGGTGCAGGTATCAATCCTGCCCTTCCCACTGCTGTGTGGCCTGTTTTGGGCCCAAAAAGCTATGCCCAAGCCTTGGTGGGTTTGGCTAGGCCTGGGCAGGCTAATTTTAGCTTCCCAGTGCTCCTAGATCAAGCCCACTCTCCATTTAGTAATTTGGGGTTCCCAATTGAGAACCTCTTTTTTAATCAAGTAGTTTAAGCTCATGAATGCTTTTCAGACCATTCTAAATAAAGTAATCAAATTTAAAATGACCCCATGACACCTGCAATTAACATTGCCATAGCCAATAGCAATCCAAGCAAAGATAGGCCACTAGCAGGCCAAACAGCTATTCCTTAAGACCCCAAAAATATTGACAAGTCAGCCAAACAGACAACAGAAGTTGGGATGCCCAAATATGGCACCCAGATAGCCCAGGAATAATTCTTGGAGGCACCTACAGATAAGTAACTATATAAGCCAAGAGCACATGTGAGGATCAGTGTTGTCATTATTACCTAATAAAAGTTTGTTATGAACCTTTGGTTCATCAATCTATTTTCATACATATCTCTGATACTATTTTACCTGCAATTGCCCAGATACCAAAACTTACTCTCAGGAGTTGAACATCAAGCCCCAGCTGGATACCCAGAAGTGCCTTATTACTACTGCCTCCTGACGCTCTGTTTGGTCCTGTACACTTCACTGAGTATCCCCCAAACCCCAATCAAGAACCCTGGACTTTGGAAGACCTGCAGTGATACGCCCAACCAGACGCTCCAAAATATCTCTACTACCTTGTCTGCAATAAGAAAGAAATCACTGTATATCCCCTGATATTCAACGGGAAGTACAATAATCCTTCAGTCTATCTGGTTCCAATAAAGCTGCCCTTAACGCTCAAGCCAACTGTATCAGCCTTGTCCTCTTCCAACGCTACTGGCCAGATTATTCAATTTCTGGGAGTACTATACCTGGCACTCACTGGACTGATTGACTTTGCCTTGCCAGCAGCTGGACCATGGGCCATAGCTGGAAAGGCCCTTTTCTACCTGGTAAAGTTAGGTCTCATCATCTGGTGGGCCATTCCTGTACCTACTCCCACCCCTCCTCCATCTTAAGGGGTTGTGTGGTGTTCCAGCTCATTGGCCACTATAGTGTGTCCTGGGTCAAAGCCAGGTGCCAACTGGAAGGGGTTGAATTTCTCCATATAGAGCAACTTCCTGGGTTGAGGCTTGTACCTGGTTTGCATGACAAGAAATTCCTTGAGTACTTTTTCTATCACTGTTGTAACTATGCTGTTTTAGAAGAGTTACACAGGGAAAAATATTTAGAAGCTAGATAATAATCTTTATTGTGAGATAGTGATTATATAGTTCATGTGAATCAATGGATTTCATGAACATGATTGGTGATCATACAGTTGGATGGAAGAAGGGAGTGGCTTGCTCCTGATAACAAGTCAAGCGCCAAAAAAGGTATCCACTGTAAAGGATCATCATCTGTTCATGTTGTTGAATTTGGTAATTTGAGTTGACTTCCTAGTCTGGCTTTCAGTGAACGGATAATTGAATTTCAGGTCACAAACCCTCTTGGTTGGAACCTTGCTGGCGGGTTGAGCCTGCAGTTTCAACACCCCCCAAATGAAGGTTGGCCTTCTCTGGGGGCAGGTTGTCAGGGAGGTTGTCAGGAGCCCGGGTGCTGTATTGAACTAGCTGCTGTTAGTAGCAGGTAGGGCGGTTTCCTGTTGTTTCTGTCTTGCTTTGCAGGGTTGTAGGCAGTCATGGTGTAGGGTCTTGTATTGCTTACGTTTGCCAAGCCCTTGCACAAGGTAAGTGTTATTGTTGTTTACCTTTGAATGATTGCTGGCCCCACTTTTTCAGGTTGTAACTTGCTCTTGTCAACATTCATGACCCATACTTTGTCCCCAACTTCATGCCTATTGCAGATAGGAACAAATGTCTTTTGCAGAAGTCCATCCTCTTTGGCTGTTTGCTCACAATTAGCCTCCATTACTTGAGGGTCTGAGCAGGGGGAACTTCACTTGGGATTTCCAGTTTAGGTCCTGTCAATGCTTGAATAATATTTGGCTGTATGCTGTATACCAGTTCAAACGGGCTTTTCCCAGTGGATCTGTTCACTTGGGGTTGACACACAAGTTGTGCAGTTGGTAGCTGCTTATACCAATCTTCAGGTCTCCCGGCAGTGAGTTTGGCTAGGGCTTGCACAAGGCTACCATTAAGCCGCTCTACTCATCCATTAGCCTGTGGGTGGTATGGTGTTGTTACAGTGTGTTTGACCCCATTATTGCTGAGGTATACGTTGGTGTTTTTGAAGGTCAACTCTTTGCCTCCATCAGTTATCAGGAGTTCTGGCTTTCTGAACTTGCTGATTATTTCTTTGCCAATAAAATGTCAAACGTCATTGCCAGTGTGTGCCTTTACTTCTTGGGCTACTGGCTATCTTGGTGCAAAGTCAATGGCAGTGATGTTTTTCTTGTTGTTGTGTTTTCCTGGCATGGGGCCAACAATGTCAAGAGCCCATACTTTGAAAGGTAGTTGTATGCAGATGGGAAGTACTGACTTTGGCGCCAGTTATGGCAGATAAGGGGGAAGTCAAGACGCCACAGTCAGGTATGAAGCGTTGTACATAGGCCATCATTCCCAAGAAGGTACAGAGTTCTAACTTATCCTTGGGTGGCAGCATCTTGCAGATGGCCTGTATCTTTTGAATGTTGGGTTTGATACCGTTCTTTAAGACTATATGTCCCAGGAAGTGTAGTTGCTCACAGAAGAACTGGCACTTGGAGGGCTTGGCCAACAGTTTGTGTTGTGCCAAGGTTGCAAAGACTGCTTCCAGGTCTTTGTGGTGCTGTTCCACTAAGGGACTGTAGACAATAATGTTGTCTAGGTACACTAGGGCGTGTTTTCCTATGTGGGGCGCAAACACTTTGTTCATGAAGGTTACAAAGGTGGACGGGGCATTGGTCATACCAAAGTTGAGCACCACACATTTTTAGGAGCTGTATTTAGTGCGTAAGGCCGTTTTGGGGATGTCTTCCTCCTTGATATGAATCTGATTGTAGCCTGCGGTTAGATCAATCTTGGAGAAGACAGTGACTCCTCCCAAGGCATTGAAGAGGTCGTCAATCAGTGGTAGTGGATAACAATTCTTAATGATAACTTTGTTTAGGGCGCGGTAGTCTGTGACCAGGCGTAAGGTACCATCCTTCTTAGCCACAAAGAATACAGCAGCCCAAAGGGAGACTGTGAGGGGAAGATAAGTCCTTTTTACAATGCTTCCTTGAGGTAGGCGCATAAGGCGTTGTCTTCATTTGGGGTTAGCCTATAGATAGGGCGTGCCTTGGGTATGATCCCCTTGAGCTGGATAGAGTGCTGAATATGTTTCTCAGGAGGCAGCCCAGGTAACGCTTCCTTAAAGATTTCTGGGTGGTGGGCCATAATGTTGAAGTCCTGAGGCGTGGAGGTATCCTGGTGGTCTTTGAAGTGTATGATCTTGTACTTGCAGGAGTCCAAGTCAATTGACTTCAAATCTTTCTTCTTGCCCTGGGTCTCTGTGGTACGTACAAAGATGTGGCCACGTAGTAGTTGGTCCACGGAGTCAGGGTAGATCTGGTGATTGACACCTTCACGCTTGATAGTCAATACTGAGGTTGTCTAGTCTACATGAGGGTTGTTCTTTTATAACCAGTCTAATCCCAGTACAATTTCAAACTTGGGAAAGTCAATGACGGGACCTTGAATCGTGGAGTGGAGATTCTCAAGCATGACAGAGAAGGGGCAGTTTCCTTTGTCACAGCAATGTGGTGTTCATCATCCAGGACCACATTTTTAATACGTGAAGGATTAGTGGCCAGCTTGAATTTATTCACAAAGCTGCTGTTGACTAAGGTTTGGTCTGCACCTGAGTCCAAGAGTGCTGAGCCTGTGTAACTGCAAAAGCAGAAAGGGTAAGACATCAGTTTATTGGGATGTCTGGCAATGGTGTACAGTACTGGGTCCTCCGAGGGCACCTGTATCATTGGGCATTGGTCCACATCCTTGGGTCAGTATTAATTGTTGGGCAAGTCAGGAGTTGCGTGGGGAGAGCTTGGCTTGCTTAGTGCTCTCCCTGGGCTTTTTCCTCATCTGGGTTGCCTTGCGTGGCGGTGACACAGAAATGGGTACAGTTTGACTGGCCATTGTTCCCATTTCCCTGTCCATTTGAACCCGTGGGTTTGTGGTTGGCGTTGTTCCCATTGCCTCCAGGAGGTGGTCAAGAGGAGCGCCTGCCTGGATGGAGATCCTTGGGTCTTTCTCATTTCCCAGTTTGTGCCTTATGCAGTGCGTTGGATGTTTGCTCTGCTTTCTCTGCTTCACGGTATAGGCTTTGCAGGTTGGTCACCTGATCCAGATTCACATGCCTCACCACATATAACTTAAGAGCGTTGTAGTACATGAGGTGTGTGGCTGGGGTATCAAAGGCCATGTAGGAAGGTGCACAAAGGCGGAGTTCCTCATAGGCACGGGTGAGTTCCTTTACAGTGCCTGTCTGGGTCAGGTTCTTTACTTGGCAAATGATCATGAGCACTGTATCCTTTAGCACAAATCTTGCCAGGAAGTCTTGATTAAAGGTATCCCAGTTCTTGTCAGTGTGCTCTTTGTGCCACTTGTTGCACCAGGTGCCAGCATCATGGGTCAGGCAAATGGAAATCTCTGCAATCTGAAATTGCTGTGGGCGTTCCATCTGAGCTATTTTACTCTGGGCGGACTGGATCCATGTGGCGGTGTTGTTGTCATTGGCCCCAGCAAAAGGTTCCAAGGCGGCGCTTTGTAGTCTTTGAGCTACATAGGCGGGCATGGTGGTTTTGTTGGCTGGTTGCAGCATTAATGGCAGAGCCTGAAAGAACCCTTGTGCAGACATGGCGTTGAAGGCAGGTAGCGGGATTACCGTGTTTTGGTATAAGAAAAAACCATCAGGTATTGCGGTACCAGGAGTGTACGGAGTCCAGTCGGGCAGGTGGCCAGCCATAATTCTGTCAAGGATTTGTTGGCTGTGGCATGTGCGGGCAACAGGCAAAAATTTTCAAGATAAGGTAGGATGGGGAACCTACCTGTGCTACCAATGTTGTAACTGTGCTGTTTTAGCAGAGTTACATGGGGAAAATATTTAGAAGCTAGATAATAATCTTTATTGTGAGATAGTGATTATATAGTTCATGTGAATCAATGGATAACAGGAACATGATTGGTGATCACACAGTTGGATGGAAGAAGGGGGTGGCTTGATCCTGATAAGAAGTCAAGCGCCAAAACAAGGTATCTACTGTAAAGGATCATCATCTGTTCATGTTATTGAATTTGGTAATTTGAGTTGACTTCCTAGTCTGGCTTTCAGTGAACGGATAATCAGATTGAAGGTCACAAACCTGCTTGGTTGGAACCTTGCTGGCGGGTCAAGACTGCAGTTTTGACATCACCATGCAAGAATCTCCTCCAAACACCTTGACCTCTTCTAGGGCTAGATCATTATGGGGTTGATGCTAATCCTTAAAGAGTCTCTTGAGCTCATATCCTATGAACTCTTGGCCTTGGGTGGTCATTTCTAGGTTTTTGGAAAATATTTTCCACTTCTTGTCTGATGTTTTGCTGGTGGCAAAATTCTGGCAGGTCTGGAAATAGAAATCTTTTTCCCCTGATCTAGGCTATAAAATTTTGTGATTCACTCATTGAGAGCTACACACAATCAGGAATAATGAATGTGGGTCAAGAGTGGTGTTTATTAAGTACAGAAAGAAGATCCTCTTAGAACCCTTCTGTGAGATAGCCTTTTTTGGAAGGATACAAGTTGGGTTGCCAAATCTTGAAGTCCT